>CAVLEF010000163.1:2467500-2650950 GCA_963661955.1 Leptosia nina | reverse complement strand
AGCAACAAAGAAAGAGAGGGATGTGTGGAAAAAGTGGAGAAAAATTTTCATGCTCATGAGGATCTTCCGTTGCGTGCACTGCGAAAACGGTTCATGACACCAAGTGGCGACTATATATTGTTGATATAATTCCCAAAATAACTCTTCCACGAGGACTAAGTCGTGGGGCACAGCTAGTTACATATATTTAGAAATCATGTACTACGCATTGCTTTTCTGTCCTCATCAGTCAAAATATTTAGTAGATAAAAGATGGCACAGTATGGAAATTGAATTTACCTTTGAATGTGTGGACTTTTGAATTGGACATCACATGCCAAAGCTGTGGATCTCCAGCAGATGGCGCCAGCACCAAGTGCTGTCCCGAAGGTGCTAATTGAAGCAGGCGAGCACTCGCGCCAGGTGTAGATCCTCCCACGGACATCACTCGTACTGTAGATGCAATCGGCGGGTGAAGCCTGTGGAAAAAGAATCTTCGAAAAGACATATTCATTTTTTTATTGTCGATTTAAGCGAATAGTACACATTTAAATAGGCCCCCCCGTGACCACATACGTTGCAAAGCGTTTTTGTAATGATGGCAATATATGGCTAATAATCGTGGGTTCGACCACCACCGCGTCCGACATGTTTCAAATTTAATTATAATTTTTCTGCAACATGTTGGTCGTTTGGAAATCTGAATATTGAATACCATTTAATATCTAGATCACCCGATAGGAATATCAAAATTCCCTAACGGTCACGTACCACCGTTCAAAGATGAAAAAGCAATGAAGTTTAATCGCATTTCGGTTTCAGTCTGTAAATTTCCAAATATCCAAGGTGAAATAGGCCGACAGCACATCTTGCTTCGAAGTTTCGATGAACCCTATGCTTATCTATCTTAAAAATCTACTAGTAACTGTTAAAACTTCCCTTCACGAGTAAACACATGAAACATTTCATTAAACGCGCCACAATTCAACTCCCAAATGATTCGTATTCCATTTGCTAAAGTAATTTTTCCCGATGTAATTGGATAATGGGGTTCCATAAGACCGGCCTTATCAACTCAAACGTGGAAAAACGTTGACTTTACATCGTTTAAATTAAGGCTTTTTGAAGTGGAATGGAAGAAGTATACATGCTGTATTTTTTATTCATCGAGTTTAATATTTTTTTGGAGACAAGCATGAGAGTCACTCGATGTTAGGGGAAATACTCCAGCAAAATAACATGAAATACCAACCAACTTTTTATTGCGTTTTAAACCGTTAAAGTGCTTTATTCAAATTTTATAAAACCTTTTGGATTTCGTTCGTTTAAATGTGTGTACTACTCGCGTAAACTACAGACAGTATTTAGGTTTTTAAAAGTTATAAATTCATTTTCACCGTAGCTTTGATATGTTACATACATAAAATTTAAATCGTATGTCTTATAACAAACAGAGATATAATGCAACAACTTTAGGCAAAATTCTTAGCAGTAGAAAATGCAACACTCCTTAAATTACTGAGCAAGTTGACAACACACAACATATTATATTTTTTATATGAGACTCCTGAGAACGCCAAATTGTACGCCCTTTTCGCTTTGTTGTTGCAAGGTATTTAATATGGATGACATTTTAGACATATTACAAAAGTTTTCAGTAATATACTATGTGTCATGTGTTCTTATAGAACAGGCGTTTGAAAAGTTTCAACGGTATGTTAAATTACTTTTAGTAACGCGTTACGTAAGGATATTTAAGCATTTGTGTTGGGCATTTTATTGATACTTTCACTAATATATACGTCTTGATTGAGAATCAAACTTTATACTTACACTGTATTTTAAAGTGTTATAATGTTTTTATCTAATGTACAACAAACAAACCTCCTGAAAGTAAAAATAATCTTAAATACATTTATTGTTTCAGGGAGAAGTAATTTTTTTTTTTGTGTCTCCCAAGTGTCATACCAGTCCAATTGTATCTATACTAATATATAAAGCTGAAGAGTTTGTTTGAACGCGTTAATCTCAGGAACTACGGGTTCGAATTGAAAAATTCTTTTTAATACAAAATGAATTTTTCAAGAAATGCAACATCGACACAAAGAGCAAAGATACAGCAAGAAATGTGTCAAAAATTTAAAAAAATATATTCATCATTATGGGTTTCCGACGCGTACGCTGCAAAGACGGTATAAGATACCCAAAAAATATGTATAACAGAATGATTTGATCTGATTCTTTAAATGATCTAAAAAAAGTCCGCGACGCTATATGTCTATCTTTTAAGATTATCATGCAAGAACGACGGAAAGAGACGCGACGGACGTTGTGGGTATCAGCTGAAGTTTATAAAGGTGAACGGGTGTGCAAAACATTTGGATGCCCAAAATAACTATTCTCGCGAACGAAGCCGCTGACACAGCTAGTCTTCTAATACATTAAGATGTTTCAAAGAGACCACGGATGCTGCAAAACATCCGAAACATCGGGTCGTTATGAAAATAATTTGTATATATATTTAACCAACACATTTCGTGTTTTAAACCGTAGAAAGTGTTTACTATACTAACGTAAAGTTCAAATAGTACCTCTATATAATGATATTCAATATCGTTGTGTCCAACATTTCGTAGTCAACAACATTTGTTACTGGCAGTATGGTAGTACCGGCTGAAATTTCTATTACGTGCGCTCCGAAAACGGTTCAAGATACACAAAGTTATGTTTAAAAGAACCATTCTCTATATCTCCATGATATAAGTATGGTAATAACATTTCGTTGAAGTACTAAATATGGCAATAAAACGTTTGCCGGGTCAGTTAGTCTCATATAAAATGATATTTTGGTAGCAATGTATCTATAGCAAGACATAGATAATTAATCAGAATTCTCTTACCATCCATTAAGCGGTACAAGCAAGGGTTTGTCATATCCATCACACCAGGCCATCGCAGCTGTCACCAAGGTCGCCAGGACTCCTCGTCTCGCGACAGCTGGTCGCAGCCAAGCTATTATCTATTAATAATTGAAAGGCTCATTAGTAGTGGCAATTTTTAATAATATATAACAAACTGCCCCCTTATATAGTCTGTAGCTTACGCGAGCAGTACACTGCATGTGAATAAAACACTTTTAAGCAACTCGCGTTTCAAACCGTTAAAGTTGGTTTATTTAAATGTTCTTGTTTTAATTATCATTGCTTAAATTACTGACGTAAAAATTAAAAAAATCATCATCATAAATGTTAACTATGTCAAAAAATTTTAATTACATTTAAAAACCTTGTTTACTTTATTTCAAACACTATTAAGTCCGTTTTTGGCGTTTTAAAACGTTAACAATGTTTTATTTAAACGACTTGTTTTAATTATCATTGATTATCAACTTAAAGATATGTTGAATTGTTTCAAATTTCAAATCAAATCAAATTAAATGACATCCTAATTAATTTGTCTAAGTGTTATAGCTACCAATTTAGGTCTTAGAGAAACTTACAACCGTAAGCTTGTTGAAAAGTGTTAAGATGTAGGGACTAACTATTTTAAATAACTCTTAAATTAATTACATAACACTTTACGTCTTTATGTTGTCTACTTATTGAAGGCTAAGCAAAGTCATGTCTTTATCTATCAAATAGAGCCTTCAACTTGTTGCTTTGACGAGCCGTTACGCATAAATAATCTTGTCTAAGGGCGAAATAACTATAGTTTGATGATCGAAATGGGCCTTGGATTTTTTAAGACGGGAAAAGTTATTGCATTTGTATTACTTATCGTTGTTTCCTAACAAAAAGGTTAAGTAAGGTTTTGATGTGTTGTTGTAAAGGTTCTGGTGAAACAGTGGATAGCGCTTTTTAAGTAGTTTTGACGGTTTAAAACACGGGTTTTATGATAGCAATCAATATAATTGTTTTTGGTAACAATAAAAAAAAATGTTGGTTATATAATAATTGTATATTTCTTAAATTTTTAGTACTAGGATACACTTAAATACTGTCTCTCCGTGACCACGGCTGCTGCAAAGCATCTGAAACGTCGGGCCGAAGTTAAAAATCATTTTCAAATAAGTTTAACTAATATCGCGTTTTAAGCCGTTAAAGTGATTTTTTTTTAAAATAGGATACACTTTATAATAGAAATTAATTCATAATTAAACTGTTACTAAGTATGGGAATTATTAGGGTTACAGTTAAATCCTCTTTTTCTCTGTGAAGACACATTTTTGCGTCCGTTTCGCTGATCCATTTTTATGTAGAGAAATTAATTGGTAGACTCCAGACATAAAGGCCGAAACATTGTCGTCCCAGGGTGAATCCAGAACCTCTCTTGTTCAGTTTCATGATGAACTTAGAACTCATGTATAACGCTTCAGAAAGTAAGTTTTAATAACAAAATAAATAAAATAAGTTACTCGAAGGTCTTTTACTCTGTCTTAAGTTTATTTCTTGCTTACAATATTCAAAACTTCACCCTCGAACAAATTATAACGACGGCTTTGCGTGTAAGCAATCTGTTGTAGGAAAAACGTCGAAATTGATAACTTGTCGAAACTTATGACGTAATAAATAGCAAGCCTGGAGTAATGGTAGGGAGCATCGGTGAACTATAAGGCAATTTAAAACGAAACGCTCCTAACGAAATTGATATTATAATGGAACTGAACTTTAATACTTCTTGTAGGGAAAAGCTTTTGTAAGTAAATTATTTATTCACTTTATTAAGTAGTTTATTTAGGTATTGTCTGTAATTTACGCGAGTAGTACCAAAATAAAAGACTTTTAACGGTTTAAAACGTGAAGTATATTTGTTAACATATGTTTAATTTATTAAAACCACAGCCCGGCGCCCAGGATGCTTCGGAGCAGCAGCCGTCACAGGGGGCGAAATGTCGTACCGTAGTTTTAAGTTGAAGTATGTTTTATAGTTTATTATAATTCTTCAACATTTTAATACCTAAGACTATTTTAGCGAATTTCACTATAAATAAATCTCAGTTCAAAACGCATTTATAAATTTTTTATCATTAAAACTATAAGTTATGTCATACTAGCTGAGTCTACGACTATGTTCGCGTAGAATTCTTATTTTAGACATCCAAATTTGTTTCTGCAAATCTTCTTTTCATCTTTTTCAATTTAAGCTATTACTCACGACGTCGTTCTTGCATGTTAATCTTAAAATATAGACATATAGCATCGTAGACTTTTTATTCAGATCATTTAAAGAGGAATTATTCTTTCATGCATACTTTTGGGTATCTTGACCCGTTTTTGCACAGAGATGAAAATTTTTCCGCGTTTTTTTTCACATTTGCAACTGTTTCTTCCAATTACTTACAGCGCCATGTTTTTTAGCCTTTCTCGATAAATGATCTAACAAACACAAAAATAAATTTCAATTCGAACGAGTAGTTCCTGATATTCGCGTTCCAATACTAACCATCAAATTCTTCAGCCTTGTATATAAGTATAGATTTTAAACCTATTTAAGGTTTTAAATTTAATAGTTGAGTCCACCAAAATACATTTTAGTCTATTTATATTAATAGAATACCGCCTAAACAACAACATAAAATCGAATTTAAAATCAAATAAATATAAATTTATGACACTAACGGGACTCGAATCTACGATCACAGCATACTATATGTTATCCTATAGCTTAACTATATCGCATGTGAGCTATCCTTTTAGCTACAAATAGAGATATCCTTTTAGTTATTTTTTGAGCATTAAACAACGAAATCCTTCAGCTACAAAGGAATACAATTTCTTAGCGTTTATTTCGAAATAAAGGGAAAAAATATTTATTAGCCAACATCTGGGCGGACAGATAACGAATGGGTAAACATGTCGGACGCAACGGAACTCGCGGCGACGGCGGAAATGGCAGAGGCTTTCACGGAACGCAATGTACCAGGTATTTATTTTCCCTTTTAATCGAATTAACTTCGGTAGATTGCTTCGATATATATGTTGGCGGATAAACAATTTGTTCTAGCTGAAAATACAAGATATACAGAGATATTCGTTTGTTTTATTGAAAATTACGATTTATATCCTTAGTTTCTTTATTATTCTTTGTAATTTAAACGATTATTATATATTTATATAAAACACTCTTAAGCGTCGGGCCATAACATAAATTAAAAATTAGTTAAACCGTCAAAAATATTTTGTTTTAATTGGCAGAACAAGATATTTTTTTCGTTAAATGTAGTCTTGTTATTAAATATAAAAAAGTCTTACTTTATATTTATTTGTATGTACTTTATCAAAAATATTTTTAAATTTGTAATCCTTTATTGTTTGTATGTATTATCGGGATTTAGTACCCGATAAACAGTAAATAAACATAAGACTCGTCCTGGATTCGAATCACGAGAAAAAAAATATCGGTTACTGGTTACTACATTTTTTGATTACTACATGACTGTAAATAAAATCGATCAGTTAGTTGGGCCCTGAAATGTAATTGAGCCCCATACAGGTAAAAAAGGTCTTTGAAGATGTTGTAATCTCTTTAGGATCACTCCGTTTAAAAAGTACCTTTCCTTTTCATTACGCAAGCAATCAAGATAACGAGCCGGATTTAATTAAGCGAATTCAAATAGATAAGGGTCGTATTTAAAACAACTATAAAGTGATACCTTGGGGAAATGTAGTGATTTATTAAGGACTAGCTGTGCCCGTGACTTCGTTCGCGTGAAAAAGTGACTTGGGCTAAAATTTTTAATTATTTAGGCTGTTTATTAATTTATGCAATTGCGCATTTATCGCAGCCAATCTATTCAATTCAAATCCGTTTAGTAGTTTTGGCGTGAAAAGTAACAGACAGACAGAGTTACTTTCGCATTTATAATTATTAGTAAGGATTAAATATATACACTATAAACTTGAATTGACGTAAACATAGATAGTTTTATTACTATAAGTATGTACTTGTGGAGATAGAGCTTATTATGATCTTTACAAATGATATCTATACAAACAGAAACTGCTGGAACGATTTTTTTTGTGTTCGACCAGTGGACAATTAAGAAAAAAAGGGGGAATTTTTTGAGGGTTTCCATTTTGTGGACTGCGAACATAGTTGAACAAATCAAAAATGTGTATTTAAGAGTCCTCTTAAAATAATAAAAATATACACGACAGTATATCTCTATCTTTAAAGATTACTTCACATTTTGTTTATAGTGATAAAATTTGAAGGTAGGCAGGCCACATAACAATTATTTGTTAGAGTTGTTTTAACATAATAATATGAATCTTGAAAATAATAAAACAACGTTGGCCGGACTAGCCAGTCAAGTTGAACTTGCACCTGTGACTGTTTAAAACGTGAAATATATTACAAAAATGTATTTTAAACAAATTCTTTACACTTGATTTGCGTTTAAAAATGTACAAATATATTTTGTATTTTTATAAATGTATGTTATAAAAATGTATATTTTAAAAGTTAGTAGCTTTAAGTATAATATCAAATTTAATAAAGTATGGTTTTTGGTTAAGAATCAATAAGCCATTTTAATTCTTAAGTAATTACAAAAGTATATATTAATTGTATTGAGAAGGAACATTCTAATTTTAAAAATCGAAAATAATTTGAAAAAAATTTCGGCTCGGGCAGGACTTGAGCCGGCATCGTAAGCGATCCGTGCTGTTGCTCTACTAATTGCGCTACCGAGTACTAATAGCATGTAAAAAATAATAAAGTTTTCAAACACGAACATTCTAATTAAATTTATCATTTTTGTTAGTAATAGACGTACTTAAATTATTTCCATAATAAGTTTCCATAATCAATTAAGCAATACCCGAACTCAAGTGCTACAAAGCTGCTCAAATTGCTCGATAAAGTTTACAATTCAAGATCTAAAGTTTACCGCTTCAAGCGTAGAAATTTTTACATTTACTTTCAAGTTAAGTAGGTATTTTAAGTCTTTCTCAGAGGGACCGAAAAGTTTAATACTTTTTTAAAAATTCAAATACCTTTTTACAGTTCAAACAGTTTAAACGGTCTAAAACAAAAGAGATATTATTTTTAAAATAGGACCCGACGTTCTCATGCTTAGCAAGACGTTACATTTTTTATATTTTTTTTTAGAAATTAATTAGTAACATTTTGTAAGCATCTTAATGCCCTATATAAAAAATCATGTATATATGTATACATACACCCTTGTGTATAGGAATTATAACCTTTATTGTTAGCATTTCTCAGAAATAATGAATGAACATAAAAATTTAGAATAAATATGCCCAACATAGTATAATCTGTAGATGAGTCGTAAAACAAGAGACTTTTTTTAATATACAGACAGACAAGCACGGAGAGGATGAATTACACCAACCATATCTATCTAAGCAAATCTATCTGAACAAAATATTATGGCTTTGCATATTTACTGCTTTCGAGTAGCATAGATGAAACTTATATCTGTGCCTGTTCAATTAAATTTTCAAATTTATTTTTTGTATGTGGTATTCGAACCCCGTAACTTGTGCTGAAAGCAAATCGATAACGCAGCTCAATGTTGCAGATAAGTGACTACGAATGAGATAAACTTATATATTTATACACATCTGCCATTACAGAAAAAAACAAATCACACTGTGCTCTAAGCATATTTTCTTAAGTCAGCATTGTATGTAATAAACTAAACATACCATGGCCCCTGGCCACTAGCGTGGCCACGGGCCAAGACGTGGTCTCGGCATTTTTTTAATGATAATGGAGGACAGACAAAACATCGTGCCATTTGGTTAACGAATACATTTCGCGTTCAAAACTTTTAAAAAGTGATCGGTAATTTCTTTATACACTGTTTGATTATATGTACGCTTTAATTACACATGAATCATGCGTATTATATCCGATTCAGTTCCTGGGGTTGCGGAGTCAGGGCAATGTAGCTCATTACAGTGGGGTAATTGCAACAGCTCGCAGTTGCGAGTAACGAGTGCTTACTCATCAAAAATCTAGGTTAGGGCTATGTATATTCTATAGAAACATATGTTTGTACTGAATGTTTATAATTCTCATGTAATGTGATGTGTGTGATCTATGGAGTATTTTCTATATAGCGGCATTTAATGTTATTTACAAACAACTAGCTGTGCCCGCGACTTCATCCGCATGAAATAGTGAATTGGGGTAGATTTTTTCATAATTGAGACTGTTTATTCATTTATGTAATTGCGCATCTAAGACAGCCAATCGATGGTAAGTGCTACTATGCCGCAATATTGTCACCTCACATCACTCCTAGTCTAAATCCATCCACTCTCATTCCTACACTCGCCCCCACTATCACTCCCACGCTCACGCCCACCCCTACTCCCACTCCTATTCCCAAAAAGCCAAAGAAGAAAGTTTCATTGTTGTAGCTTCAAAAACTACGAATTTCTATACAAACTTTTACAGCCCTTTTTAACACTTTATAACCCCCTTTTCGCAATAAAAAGTAGCCTATGTCCTTTCTCAGAGTCTAGACCATCTGTATACCATTTTATTCAAATCCGTTAAGTAGTTTTGGCGTGAAAGAGTGACAGACAGACAGAGTCACTTTCGCATTTATAATATTAGTAAGGATAAGGATGTAGCAGCCATGCTCACGGGGGGAACTACGGCGGCTGGACAGTGTTTTATGTAATAAATCTTTGTACTTACAGAAACATGTGACGTGACGTGATCAGAAAAAATGGATATTTAATACACCCCGTGACCACAGCGTCTGCAAAGTATCAGTAATGACGGGCCCTAGGCAAAATAAATAGTGAATAAATTAAGTACTGTAATTCGCTTTTTACCAGTTTAATGTATACATTACCAAATTATTTTTCTGTGTCTGTCTGCTAATCAATCGAACGACCCGTTACCAATAGAAGAAACTTTGCTACTAGACCAACGGGCCCGTTATCATATTCGGTCGCCATTGTGCCCGTATTGTCAATGAGCACACCCGGCGCAAGCGACGCTGAACGCCACTGCGTCGAGAGTTCATGTGTTTAGTAATCAAAACAGTCGCGCAACTGACTCTGTGACAGATCATAAAGAGATTTGACTCTATAGATTGTCAACTATGACAGTGACATAGCACAGAGTATGTATGAGTAGAGTATGCCCAAATTCAGAGTGGCGAAAATTAACGAATTACTAAAGTAATAATTCTCCGACATATATTTATACTTATTAGATACAGTTAAAGAGTTTGTTTGTTCTGAACGTGCTA
Source organism: Leptosia nina (assembly GCA_963661955.1). Taxonomy (NCBI): domain Eukaryota; kingdom Metazoa; phylum Arthropoda; class Insecta; order Lepidoptera; family Pieridae; genus Leptosia; species Leptosia nina. The sequence goes on along the minus strand of CAVLEF010000163.1, from coordinate 2,640,731 downwards.
ATTTTACTGTAACTTCTGGGTCAAATAGATTTTTTTTTTAAATACTGTCTATAGTTTACGCGAGTAGTACACATTTAAATAAAACACTTTAACGGTTTAAAACGCGATATATTAGTTAAACTTATTTTAAAATCATTTTCAAATAAGTTTAACTAATATATCGCGTTTGAAACCGTTAAAGTGTTTTATTTAGTTTTTTTTTGTTTAGATGGACCATTTATCGAGAAAATGAGGACAAAATTGGGAAAATTATGCATCTTTGACGGTGTCTATCTTTTAACATTCACTAACAAGAATGACGAGATGCGACCAACCTCGTGGGTAACAGCATAAAGATGAGGTAGTTTGTAAAAACTAATTTCGATGCCCAAAATTTTATCGGACGAAGTCGCTGTCACATCTAGTTTGTTATCTATACAGGTCTGAGGACTATTGTATTACTTTATCGTACCATCAATGATTAATATTGCATAGTGAATGGATCTTCGTGAATAATTGACTAAAGTCTATTAATATTAAGATTGGTGGTAGATTAAATTGTATTATATGGAGAACTATTTATACCGAGGTTATAACTTATGTTAAAAGTTAATTTAGTTCAGTCATTTTTTTTATTAAAGTAATTTTGTAAACTCAAATAAAATAACCACCTTTATAGCTTATTGGTTAAACGTGTGGCTCGCAGCGCCCTAAAAAAGAAAGGCCCCAAGTTCCCACCCGGAAATGCGACAGATTGATATAAACCCAACTAAATACTCAGAAATTCATGTGTAGAAACATTTCAACCTTATTGAATAAAATTTATATTTACTTCAAGGATAGACGATATTATATTATTATTGATATACTTAATTTAATTGTGTATGGTTTAAGCAATATTTAACGTTTAGTATTTCTATATCTTTTACATGACCAATCTTATAAATTCAATTTCTTATTTATGCAAACAGTTCTTTTTTCTATTAACCAAGTTCCGTCTCTTCATGCAAGTACAAACAAGTAACTAAACGCAAAGATCATCAAAGAATTTGACCTACAATTCTCTCACAAAAGCTTGTATTGTACATTGTTGTCAAGATAAATAACGGTTCGACAACATATCAAAACTCTTTGATTATAACTTTGCTTGTTTGATCTTTAAGCCTACGGGCAAATGTGAACTATTTGAGCTTGCTATTTTTCCTTTTATCCAACTATGTTGAAATAAGCTACTTTTGTCAGAATTTAAACAATGTTGGTATCATGTATTTTGCAAACAGAACGCAATAAATGAAATATTTGGCACTTCTAAAGTTTTTAAATAAAACACTTTAACTGTTTAAATTATTAATTATTTATTATTATTTAAATCCAAAACGTCGAGTTTTAGTTGAAATAAATGGTAAATAATTTAACCAATATATTTTGCGTTTAAAACCGATAAAAAGTTTTTTTATTATTCCTTTTTTTCACTCATGGAACTTGAGGTTTTTTCTAAACTTAATTTTAATTTAGTATTTATAATTCAATTTCGGAATGTGTGTGCCGTTGCTTATTACAATGTACAAAAATTTTTCGTTAGGCATTGAATTTTGTACAAGTACACAGCTAAGACCGATTGACATTAAGTAATTATTATTTTTCAATTTATTATTTATAAATATTAGGTAATATACTAAAAGCCGATTGGTTTAAGCCTTCAGGAATTGTTTAATATTCCGTCGTAAGATTCAATCGTTATGAAAGCTTCAATAGTAAATACTATACGAATCTTATTAAGACTTCTAAGCAAAATCTATCAAGAATGGCATAAAGCAACGACGGTATTGTATATTAGATAATAAATACGTTTTATACTAACCTGTGCTCCCAATTGCATTGGATCCCTGGTGAGGATATCGCTGGCTTTCCTCACTGCCCCATACACTAGCTCCACGTCGCGATCAAGAATGTAACATCGTACGTGTTCGAGAATACAGCGGAGGTAAGATATGGTAACTGTTTGCACCTGAAAAATATTGTGTTGTTAATAAAGTAGGTTCAAATATTTTATTAACGGATTAAAATCGATAAAATTCAATTCAATACGTTTAGTCTTGTAGTCTAAACATATAATAATAATATAATAATGTGCGTTAATCTTTTCAAGGGTCGCAGTAACTCTGTGTGTGTGAAAGTCTCGTCCTTTAGACGGCGTATGGGGCAGATAGTGTCCTATTTGTATTTCGGAATAGCTGTGTCAGCGACTTCTTCCGTGTAGAATAGCTATTTGTTAACATTATTTTTGTGACCTTTATAAAAAAATAGCCGGTCGCATCGTGACGTTCTTACATGTGAGTCTTAGAAGATAGACCTATATGTCCATCTTTTAAGATTAACTATTTTTTTAGTTCATTAAAAGCGGAATTATTCTTTCATACATATTTTTTGGGTATCTTTCACGCGCAACAACATAAACCCTCTAAGACCGATTATATGTTCACCGTTCTTTCACTTCCCACTCTTTCTTCAGTTTATAATCGTTTTAATATACATAAGTCTAAACTTTTTTCGATAAAGTTCTAACCGACACAAACAAATATATTTAATTCGCCAACCAGTAGTTCCTGAGATAACAACAACAAACATATGAAGAGTAGTTAGACTAAACTTACAGCAGCCAATAAGAAGTCGAAATTGCAGACAGTCAAGTCTTTCAGCTTGGAGAAGTCTCCGGCTAAGAGGAGATGCAGCCAGGACTCCTCAACATGTCGTTGCGTGAAGGCAGCGGCTGTTCGACTTGCTGAGTGGAATGGCGTTGAGTCTAGTAACGCGTCATCCTCTTCCACACATCCTGGGGCAGTTTTCAATTTTCATGTCAGCTTATTATTTCATTAAAAAAACACTTTAACGGTCTAAAACGCGATATATATTAGTTAACTTATTTGACTCAGTCTCCCTGTGACCAAAGTTCCTGCAAAGCATCTTAAAAGGTCGGGCTACAGTTAAAATAATTTTCTAATAAGTTTAACTAATTTATATTGCTTTTAAACCGTCCAAGTGTTTTATGTACATGTGTACTACAGACAGTATATTTGATTTTACCTAATCTTCCCTACCATATATAATATTACTAGAAAATATTACAATTATATATAATCAGGCAGTAAATTCAAAATCTTAAATCTACTTAGATCGAGAAAAAGTGGTTTTAAAATTTTTGTTAAATAAAATAAAAAAAAAAATTCCAACATGTAACTGGAAAAATAAACTTTAGTTAATAATGAAATTATTCAACTGTACTGAAGCAGCAACGTACGTGACGTCACTTGTGGGCAACCATTAAGTGCAACTAATTCCTGCAAACCGCGAATATGACGTCACGCGTTGACACATTTCAAGACGTGGCGTTTAGGCATTTTAATATCAAAACACAGTTATAAGTATTTTAAGGGCTTTAAATAAAATCAAATTATATTTTTGTCGAAATAAAGAAGTTTAAAAATACATAGTTTCTAAATAATTGGTTCACCTATTGTTTGACGTAGTACTTTTTTTATACAAAAACAAATTACAAAAACTTGTGTTCGTATCTTTTGTAAAACTCAATAAATTTTGGCGTTCAAATAAATGTGATATTCTAACACGCCATGTTACAAAGTGTATAATTCTTTAAAAATTACAAAAAAAAAGTATACGTAGCAGTCTCATGTAACATGCGCGTAGCTAATTCTCGTAGCGATCTCGTAGCGCTGCTACGATTCCTCACCTGGTTCGTGTGCTTCCGACGTGTCAGTGTCGTCTGTGTCACACAGGAAACTCGCAAAGTGTAAAGCAGCCAAGTCCGAATGCGCATCGCGTAAAGCGCTTTGCACTCGCACATATCGCCGCCTCGCTCTAGCACTGGCGGACGCGGCGCGCCATCGCCACGTACTCCGGCCGGATACCACATTTTCGCTGATTAACGATTCTAAGATGAGACATAATGTTTATTATAGAACATTTAAGGGTATAAATTTAATACTGTTTACGTAAATAAATTACGTAAAGCGCGAGAGGTCCTAGGTTCAAATCCTGAGGAAATAATAAATTGTTTCGTGTAGGTTAAGGTTAAGTCTGATAAACTACTTGAGTAAAGTTTATAGTTTTACACCACCTCTCTGTATAAATACAACTAAATACTTCATTAAAGAATAACATTTACAAGGGATTAAGTGTCACACACATTCTTACGTTACACGAGTTATTGTCTAACCACATTTACAGTCTTACACATTCGTATATTTTATTTCAAAATCTGATTTAAGGTTTAAATTTCTATTATCATTGTTGGCTTATTGTTCATACAGATTTAAAATGTGAAGTGAAAACTCACACGAACGATTTCCCAGATATTAAATAAAACACGTTTCACAAAATACCATAATTGAAAACAAAATCAATCCGATGAAATAATTCGATGAAGGGGATCGTACGGAACCGACAAAATGATTACATTTAAATTAATTAAATTCATTGTTTTTATAATCACCATCATTTCAATATTATGCATTTTTTCTCCAGCTTCGACAGCTGTAATAGTCAGTATGCGCTGATTGTACATTTTTGAATAATCTTACGTATAAATGTATTCATAGTTTCTTCATAGCTTTCTCATTTCTTATTTACCTAACTTACAACGTAAAAAGATATATAACTTATGATATTATTTCGAGAACAATAATCTCGAAACATACTCAGGAAGAATTTTTGAAGCACAAAAATATAAGGTCAAAATAATACGAAAAGTTATGCTCAGTTTCGTGTTACATTATATATACACGAAACTGAGCATAACTTGCCTACACATAAAATATATCAGCAAACACACACAAAGACGGACCTACCCTACGGCGAATAGGGTTTCTGTTAAAACTTCCTTTGCAGCCGTGTAAAGCCGAAACTTCCCCGTTCAACTTTAAGAATTAAAATACTTACTCATCATTATATATTTAGCGACGCACAGTGTCGAAAAGTTAAAGTTCGCGTCCTTGAGTGTTATGACGGCTTCACTGTTACTCGTAGGCATCAGAAGTTCCAATAACTCTAGTTCTGTGAGACCGAACTCTGAACAAGTTATGTAGCCTATGAAACAAAGGAATAAACTTTGTTAATTCGCGATGATAGTTTGTACTAAGTTAATATGAGCACAGATATCTGGAGACCCAGAGGAGTTTTGAGTTGTGGAACTACGTTTTTAGTACTGGCAGCAGATAAAAACGTAATCAAAGATTTATTTAGGACTTAAATCGGCATCCACAGCGATCCGTGCTGATTCTTGATATCTCAATTTTAATTAAAAAGTATTGAATTTCAAGAAATTAATTAGGCAATAATTCCATTAGATGGTATTACTTAATTTAAATGTTCAAATGTATTGACTTTAATTTGCTATGGTCCTATAAAAATGGAGAGACAACGGTTTTATATTTGCATAAATCATTAATTTTAATAATGCAGTTATTATCTATTTGACACTTGACATTGGCAGCCACGAACTCCACAAAACATCCGAGTCTCAACGCTATAACAATCACCTGCTAATTTACTAAACGCCTTAGCTCCAAACACAGCTTCTAAATTATCAAAGGCACTATCGACGTACTCCCCGGAGCTATCATTCTCCGGTATATCCTCGATCGCTTCCAGCAAATAATAACAACTTTGCACCTTGAATTTCTCCTTTTGGGCCGGGGTTAGCTGTAATTGATCTAATGATACAGCGCTCGTACAGACAAGAAACACGTTTCGCGGAAGCGACATCGGTAACCAAGATAGACCTGTCACTATATCGCATTCGAGAGGATTCACTCGGTGAACATTGTCTATGAAGATGAGTAGAATTTGGTTCTCCATCTCCTCGCAGCGTCTCAAAAGACTTTGAAACCAATTATTGATGTATAAAGGGTCGAAACTAGCGTCCTTCGGCAGGTAACCTTCTGGAATGTTCAAAATTATCGACATCTGTTGGCACATCACTCGCAACAGTTCCAAGTTATAGGCCGATCGCGGCGTGGATGCCGAAAACCGGATGATCCTCAACACCGGTTTGGGGAATATTTCTTCGCACTTATAATACAGGTGCGTCAATAACGTGCTCTTGCCAGACGCATCTGGGCCGTGTATTAAAACTGGCGGGTGTCTCGATTTATTCGTGTAGTTCTCTTTCGCGTTGTTCAATATGCTCTCGGCTGTGTCTTTTATGTGCTTCACGGTGAGATGGTATTTTCGATTATGCTCTATGCATATCCTAAGATGAGTTATGTGCTCCAGGAATACTTCCTGGAAACAATTACTTGGTTTTAGAAGAATCTATTTATTAAACCTAAACGAGTTGCTTTCAAAAACCATTAAAGATATTATACATGATAAAAATTACAAGAAAAAAAAATTACATAGTTCTGCCTCGATGGACTATTGTATGATAATCGATTGCCTACTTCGACTTTTTTTTTTTCAAACTCTCATACAATCAAGGCACACAAAAGTTTAGGCCAGGGAAACGAACGATCTTTCGACTATTTAAGGTACATTTTATGGCTTAAGAATTGTACCTGTACAGTCTTTTTTCTCCCCTTGCCCTGATCTGGTTCTGTACTAAGACTGTCATCGATCAGGGAACTGACTACAGTCTGTAGTTTTTGTCGGAATGGCGATAACTTCTCCTCACTGTCTGATCCACCATCTGTTCTTGATGAGTCTGCTGAAGATGCTCTAAAAATAAAATAATCAATTGCATATTGTTAATTGCGTAGGAAAATTAAGATTTTCTAAATATTGTAAACCTAATACAGTGCTTCATCTCTACATATTGTTTGGGGAGTATCTCATCTTCCATCAAGTAGATTTAATTGCTTACAGCATGTGTGTCCTACTCTAACAAAAGAAAGGATATAAAATTCTTTGTCTAATAAATTTTAATACTCACTCCAGATAAATAATATGAGTGTCTGGTAAAATGTCCTCTATTCTCTTCTGCAAAGCTTTTAATCTTGCGTGAGCGATGGTCGTTAATTTATTATCATCTGGTTCTAACGCGGATAGTTCTCGATGTGCAACTATTAAGCCCTTAGGGTGTTTACCAGTCTTTAGGAGTTCTGAAAGAAATTACAAGTACAATTATTCTACACATTTTTGTGGGTAATGGAACACTTTAAATAAAACGCATTTAACGGTTAAAAACGTCAAATATTTAAAATCTTTCTTTTCATGTGTTAATTTGCACATGATGACACTATATAAATTAAAAATCTATTTTAAATTGAGAAAAAAAAATTAACGCTGTGAATGCTGGTACAAGTCCTGTCCGTGTCGTTTATTATTTTTAAAGTTAAATAAAACAATTCAAACATATTAGCCTGACTGACTAGGGTTCGAGTCCCAACCACGTCATGGATGTATTTAAATTTTTCCCGGGATTGAAACCCAGAACAGCTCGCACTTACTGCAGTGCTTTTCCATGGAGTTCGTAGAGTACTTTTAATGATTGAAATATTAGTTACCTAATTGTACATTTATTTTCACACAGCAATCTTGGTCACGTTAAAAATATGTTATCTAATATGATTTGCGTTTTAAACGGTTTCATGTGTCTTATTTAAATTTGTACTACTCGTGTAAACTACAGACATCACTTAGTAATATTATAACATCACAATTAAACACAACAAAGTTAAATAGGTATTTGATCATTATCAACACAAAAGACATAAGTAATTAGAAGGCTTTAAAAGTATCTCAGTACGAGTCCACTGGTAATACCTTATAAAAACTCTTTTTACCCAATTTGTGAATTAAAGGAATGATAAACTCCTAACGTTTGTATGTATTCAATATAATAATTTATTCAAACTATTTTGACTGTTTGTTGTAATGGTAGAATTACGTTAATAATATTTGTGGTCGTCCCCACTGGTTCAAATTTGTTTTTTAATTATTATTTTTCTGAAACATGTTGGCCTGCGTCTGGAAATTTGGAAATTAAAGGGTGTAGGAAATGAAATTCCGACCGGTAGAACTACCGACACGGATAATAGCTAATTATATTGTTCAATCTATAGATTTCCGATTATCCAGCCAATTGGTCAACAATGCATCTTGTTTAGATACTATAGGCTGGGGTATTTCCACCTACCAACAAATGAACTTAATGCTTATCTGACTGCCTCTAATATTAAAAAACCAATAAAGCAAATATCCACTGTATTAAAAATTTGAATTCAGGAAAATAATGAACCATTTTCACGTAGTAAAATAAACGGGATACATTCACTCTTTCTTAAAAAAGTATAACAGTTACTCTTAATATTAATACTTACCATTTTAAAAGTAAAAATGTATTAAGAGTATGTACTCTGAAACCGAAACAAAAAACTAACTCAAAAGAAAAAAGACGATCAAAATATGTATTTCTAAAATCACCAAAATCAAGACGAGAAAAACGAATAAATGTAATAATAAATAGGCTGTTTTTCTTGTTTTACATTAGTTATAAACATTTAACAAATTTTATTAGTAAGCTTAGAAATTGTTAGTAATTTAATTTATATACTGTACAAGAATGAACTTGTAATTTAATAAATAAAATTGACAAATAGATCTTGCAAAAATCGTTTACGTACTCTTGTTGTATCGTATTTGTCAATAACTTATCCAATACATCGGAAAGGGTTTTATATTTTTAATCCCCGCACAAATTGCAGTGCAATCAACAAGTGCGACGGTTTGTGCGACGTTTTCCAGCGATTCCGAGGAATTAGGTCGCTCTAGTTTTTCCCTTTTCGAAATTACAGCTGTAAAATTCCCTCTCGGAAATACGATACAAAGAAATCTTTGGAACCAATAATTACAAATTGCCGTGCTCCGTTTATATTGCCTGATATTTTTATAAATGGAATGCTATCTATACTAATATATAAAGCTGAAGAGTTTGTTTGTTTGTTTGAACGCGCAAAATCAAGAATTGGTTAAAAATCGATTGTTTATCGAGAAAGCGAACTATAAAAATAAGGAGATCAAAGAAGATACAATGGGAAATGTGAAAAATACGGGGAAACAGGCTGTATTACCCATAAAAATATGTTTTACTTATGAATTATTCCCCTTTAAATGAATTAAAAATGACTGCAGTATATATACTATCTTTTAAGATTAACTGGCAAAAATGACGAGATGTGGAGGACGTCGGGTGTTAGAGGTAGTTGCTGGATACTTTTATAAATGGTATTTGAAGTAATTCGAATACAGGAGTTCGTGGAAATGTTCAATTTATCGATGAATGTATACAGTATCGGTTCTTAGAATACCGAGTTGCGTTGTTCAATTTCAGTTACTACGGATTGTTTTTAGGATTGAAGTACTTGAAAGGGCAAACATTTATTTATATTACTACTTCTACCTGTCACCTGATATCTCATGAAACGCTTTGGCTAGAGAGTTAATTTTTTCATCATATGATTATTCTGTTGCCGCTATAAAAATTTAAACAAATATTTTAATATAGGAATGGACCCCGCCATCAAGTTCGATTTTTCGTATTGACTTGAAATATTTACAAAATACTTAGTCATAATTTAACTTTAAAATAATATTACAATAAAATAAATAAAGGGCAACTGAAAGAAAAAATTAAGAAATAAAGTGAAGAGAGCCTTTTGTTCAAGAGTTCGACTTATTTATCTTTTTTTTTGAGACTGCATCTAGTCAATTTTTTTGCGATCTATAAAATTTGTAAATTTCCTATGTAAAATTTCAATGTTTTACTTGAATACACTATAACGTAAAGGGATATAAATTTTCAAGGTCGGGTCGTATTTAAGAAAAAAAATTTGGTATAAAGCCGTTAAATGTATCCTCCATAAAGCCGTTAAATGTATCTATAAAAACAGTTTAAATTAAAATAATGGTCAATATTTATTTTTTTAATAGCATAACACTTTTTTATAAACCAAAATGTCAATTAAAGAAACATATAATACACTTACATTATACATATCCCCGTGACCACGGCTGCCACAAAGCATCCAAAACGTCGGCTTATTTAAATAAATTTAATTTACATATATTTCGTTAAAGTGTTATTTAAACACGTACATTATTTAGTATTGCAATTAGATTCCGTTCATAGATACCTCGACGGAGGAAACAAAGCGAACACAATATTCCTTACCCAAAGCAACATCGCATTGTATCTCAACGGGGCTCCGCAATAAATCTGCAACATCTAGGCCACTGTCATACGCCTCCAGTGCTAGGGAAGTGAAAGCCTTCTGAACCGTTGAAAGCTGCTGTCGTTCTTCTTCGCGTTCTAATAAATTGCTGTACCTGATGGAAGAACGATTTAGAAATAAGCGGTCATTTTATTGAAGTAACAACAATATAGAATCGTACTTGTTTTTTTCTATATTAAACTACTTAATAGCTATATAGGCAAACACTTTACTCTTTACTAATATATAAAGCTGAAGAGTTTGTTTGATTGATTGAACGCGCGATTTTGGAAACTACTGGTTTGAATTGAATGTTTTTTTTGATGATGAAATTTGATACACTAAATGCCCTTGTTACACGGACGAAATTGTTGGCACATCTAGTTTAAATACTGTCTATAGTTTACGCGAGTAGTACACATTTCAATAAAACACTTTAACGGTTTAAAACGTTTATATATACATAATGATTTTGCAGTCTCTCCGTGACCACGGCTGCTGCAAAGCATCCGAAACGTCGGGCCGAAGTTAAAAATCATTTTCAAATAAGTTTAACTAAAATATAGCGTCCGTTAAAGTGTTTTATTTAAACAGATAGTTTAATTAAATAGGGCTACTACTTTTAACTTTCCATTGAGTGACTCCCATACTCACCTATTATAAAATAAACCTAATAGCGTACTCCGCTTTTATCAGCCGTTGTCGGTTAACGACGCTGACGAATATTTGAGGAAAAAAAAAAAAAAAAAAAAAAAAAAAAAAAAAAAAAAAAAAAAAAAAAAAAAAAAAAAAATTTCTTCCTTTTTTTCCCCCCCCCCCCAAAAAAAAAAAATTTTTCGGGGAGAAAAAAATTTACCCAGAGACAACGTAGTATGCAATAAAGTATTTATTTTACGAGGCTACTGAGTAATCGGATCTCGTTTTTGGGAGTGATCGTAAATTGTTACAGCCTAAATGGTGGGTAATGAGTGGGCTCTTGGAATACTATTGGTTTACCCTCACGATTGATGGTAATACGTAACGAAGACTAAGGTTTTTAATATCCACTTAATAGCATACCGACTGGATGGTTCCCAGATCCTTCGTGAGCGGGGAGTCCCCTACTTACGTGAGATGGCGTACACGGTGCTTTGCAATTAAGTCTAAATTATATACCCTTCACTTATTTTATTATGATTAGGTTTAAATAAAACACTTTAACGGTTTAAAACGCGATATATGTTTAGCTTATTTGAAAATTATTTTTAACTAACGTTGGGCCGTTAAAAATAATTTTCAAATACGTTAAACATATATCGCGTTTTAAACCGTTAAAGTGTTTTGTTTAAATGTGTACTCGCGTAAACCAAAGACACTATTCACGATTGGGTTTTTAATCACCATTAAAAACTATAATTTATAAATATTTATTTAGAATCTATTCTAACATGTCTCTAAATAATTTTTATTTTTTCTGAAAAATACACTTCGTGGATGTTAAATTTTTGCTACGAGTGTCAAAATTCCGAAACACAGATGAAAAACCGTGATTTATGATATGAGATAATATCAGATATCAAACGCGATGGCGTTTCGGTATCTGATATCTGTAAAGTTACAAATATAGCCAAGATAGGCCGACAATTCATCTTCTAAATATCATTCTTCAGATCATTAAGTGTTATACGAAAGTTACCAAACAAAAGATTTGAATAAAATTATTGGGCAATATACATTTGGGACTAATTTATATTGTCTAATAAACCCGGATAGATCTTTTTCAAACTCGCTATACTTGATAAGTGTACAGTCAGCAAAAAAGACATCCTAAGCTATGTATTTATAATAACTGCAGAGGCCAACGGTGTAGTGGCGAATAGATTCAGTCGGACATATATCAGTGTCCAACAGACACAGATATGTATCTGCCTTATGTTTCAATATCCTGCGAATGACGAATTAACGGTTATGTACAAACGTGAATAAAATTAAATAATTTATTATTTTCTGTCTATCTTTGGCCTGACCTATGAGAAGAACGGGCATTCTCTTGAAATTCTTGTGTTAAAGGAACTTTTATCCTTACCATTTCTCGTCATTCAGTTGATAACTTGCGCCGTTACTTGTATAGCAGTCCCGGATGAGGTCGCTCTGTGACGTTTCGGCTTTCACTAGCTTCTCAAATACATCCTTTTCTATCGTAAATGGCAACACTGGTTGATATGAAGACGCTTCGCCGCCAATTATGCACTGTAAACAATGTTTTATTTTAATAAGGTTATTTTAATATTTTCGATAAAAATAAAATAAAGATGCGACTGGTTTATAATAAATATATTTTTATTATGCCATGAAGGCATAACATGTGTTAACACATGTGTGAGAAATAATAGATTACAAGTGCTTAAGTCATAGTTAAACTTAGAATATTTATTTACGAAACTACTTGTTGTATCGTGTTGTAATTAAATTCTTAAATGGAATATCGATCAACATTTCATTTGGTAAAAAGGTCAGACAATTCACCCAAAGTGAATAACGTGGAAGAATGATAAATTACAGCTGTCTATAATTACGAAAGCGCTTTCACCTCCATTCTTGTATCGGAATATGTAGTTGGTATTTTAATTGTTAATTAATTGTTCGACCATTTAATTCGTAACTGTTAGTGTACTAGTGTATTAATTTCATGAGACTCAACTCCACGACTAACTTCTACTAACTAAATTACCAATACTTACAAAAGTTTCAAAAATACTGGTTCTATCTATAGCTATTATAAAGGAGAATTATAAAAATTGAAATTTAAACTACTAAAATGCTTGGGGTTTGGAAATACCCGCTTTAATAAAAAATAATAAGTACACTAACTGAAGACTGTAAAATAAACATTGGCGATAATAGGAGTGGCGGCGAGTTTATTGCCAGTTCTTCTCGTTCGTACTATCTTCTTTATTTGAGAATTGGTAGTAAGTGTTAATTGATAATCTATATTGTTTAACTGTACTAGTCTGTTCATAAGTACAGTCCCTACGAGGGTAAATTTTGATTTATTTTTTAATTTTACATATTATTACTACTAGACATTCGCTGATCTCAGACCTACAATACAAATACACAATATTTTCGTATCTTACATAATATAGGTTGATAAAGTCAGATTACGCCCATAAAGGATAACATTTTACAATAAATTTCACATATACCGCACTTTATGTACGAGTACCGCTAATTTCATATTTGCGTCACTTAACTTGTAATATATATTTTAACTACAATTTCCAAATATTTATGTTTCATTAAAATTGAAAAAAAAATCGTGTTTCTAATATAAATAATAAAAAAAAACACGTAAATATAGGTATTTCTAGGTTAGTCTATTACGCATTCTACTTTCCCAAATTAACTATGTCAAATGTAATATATTAGTTGCAATACACTATTAATTGGGTCTGGTTACCTCCCCTCCCTCTTAAACTATAATTTTAACTTCACATGAAGTCATTTTAACATTGGTTTCACTTTTCAAACTGTAAACACTACAATTTTCCCTTTTCGTAAACGGAATCTTTATTACGCAACTTCGAATTGATTTCTTCGCTCACGATAAGTGACCGACCCCGAGAAAAACGCTGAGTGTTGAATCGTGCGAAACATCTACAAGTTCTGATGAATCTTATCTTCAATCCATTCACCGTGAAACTGTTATATAGTTTTTGTGTAGCCGCCCTTTGTAGTTCATTGGTGTAAAAATATTTTTTGGTAGGCATATACTTATATTATGGTTTAGTGACCTAACCGTGTAAAAATTACACGGTTACGTATTATCCCGGAACTTACCAGAAAATATCCGGCTTTGGAAGCGCGACTGCAGCAGCGTATCTCGTCGAGATGATATTTGAGTAAAGCCGGATTAGTCTCGTCGCCTCCGTCAGTCCCGTAGTGCATATCCACGAACTCGATCTACAATTAACAATATAAATTGTATGATGCTTTGGCAGCTATTTTCAAAGCGTTTTCATTTTCGACCGTCGTAATTGAGAAATGGTCGAAGTTTTGTCATTAAAGGTTGACATCATTAGGTGATGTAGCGTGTTCCTCTAATTAAAAAAACTAAAATCTACTTCAATCTTATAACTTAGTACCTACGTAGTATTTATTTACTTATCAAATTAAGGTAGTTTTACAGGAATGACCGACACCAATTGTGTTAGTATTGGATTTTTAAAAATGATTGTACAGTTGCAACCCATTTGTAATATGTCAGAGGAGGGCAAAATCCCAAAAACTTCGCTGGGCTGGCCATTTGGAGAGAACGGGAGATGATCGGAAGTAAGCGTATATCAAAATCCCAACTGCCAAGATATCGCTGGGAGGACGCCGTGGAGAAGGACCTGCGCGGGCCTCGGTGTGGCCGAATGGCGAAGAGCCGCGCGAGATGGGCAAAATGGCGCTCTGTAGTCTCCAAAACACACTTTGGATCGCTGTGCCAGCGGAGTAAGTGTGTAATATGTACTGTATATTATTAAGTTTACGCTTAAGTCTAATTCATTTCTTGCGTAAACCTTTATACCTATAACAACGGGCGAACAGCCCAATTAGCTTTAAGTAATAAGCTATATAAAACATACTATTTAACACTATGTAGCGGAGCAATGGCACGTTTACATTTTTTTATTTTTTTCAAGCATGGAGTCCACGATATTTTTTTTTTTTTTTTTACTTGGAGGAATCGACTCTTTACCGACGCCCCCGCCTGGCCACTTAAGTGGCGGGGGGAGTGTGGGGGTCGGCCAGCTTGACCACTACCCACTAAACCATGCAAAAAAAAAACTAAACTACTACTAAAGCATGGAGTCCACGATATATCCCAGCCTATAGTAGCGTTTCAACAAGATGTGCTGTCGATCTCTTTTGGTTTTGGATTAAATGCTTTTAATTAGAATCATTGATTCCTGTCTGTATAAAAAAATATGACTCAGGAATCGAATCCCCAACTTTGCTCTTTGATTGAGCCCAGCTAAACTCGACGGTTGTTTTACGAACCTCCTAATTAGGGTTTCGAGGTTCATGAAAACAAATGAATAATGTTTCAGGGTAAAAGTTTAAAATCAATGTGTCAGCAGAATGGCGAACAACTGTACACAACACAAAGGGTAACGGATAACCCAACAGCAACTTTGCTAATAAATATTCCACTAAATAACGTATTTTAGCAGCTTGGCCGTTAGTTGAACTATTTTGTAATCAATTACATCAGGTGTTTATTCTATTGTTGTTTATATTTAGTTTTTCACTAAAATATTAAAGAAATTACCCATGATATAGAGAAAAAAATTAGTAAATTAGTTTCTTCAGTATTAATAACGCATGACGGGCTTATGTAAGCGGTAGTAATGTATGGCTAATCAATGGGTCGAGGTTTCGAGCCCCACCGGGTAAAAAAATCTAAACAATTTATAATTTTTCTGAAACCGAATCGTCGTCTACAGATAAAGTCAAGTTTAATCGCGTTTTGGTTACCGTCTGTGGATTTCCACTACCAAACCCAAAAGCGAAGATCTGTTTAGATTCTATTTAACTGGGGTTATTTCACAATCAAGTTAACTTCAAGCTTGTATGCCCTTTTCTATCATAAAAAAACATTATCGGGAAAAATGTTAATATGTATATAGATACTTGGGAAGCTCAATAACGCAACCTTTTGATTAAACTTGAAGGAGCGAGGCAATTCTGCGGTTAACAATATTTTCAGGTTTTAGGAATTCCAAATTCTAAAATTCCCAGGATTTGAACATAGGACATATGTTCTATGTTCAAATCCTGGGATATAGCTATCAATATCCTCACCTCAATATATCGATCGTCGTACGTGGACTGCAATTCGGGACCGACCAATTCCAGAGTCTGACGTCGTTCTTCGCGAAAATCTAAAAAAAGAAAACAGGTAAAAAAAACGCCTCTTTATTTTTTAATTAAATTAATTTTCAATGTTTTTAATTACATAAATATATATATAATTTAACCGTAGTTATCGATTATGTATTCACTTGTTACTTTTACGTATTGAATATATTTAATTTCGTACTTCAATGTCATAAATATATATTTCTTGTTTTAAACCATTAAAAATGTTTTATTTAACTCTAAAACAATCCTGTACGTACGCTACTTGCTCTAATGCAATTAACGGCTATACAGACGCGTAAATAACCTGATACAGTAAAAATGAAAATAATATTTGTAAACTTAATTGACTTTAAGGATTTAGTAGTTTAAAAGTTTCACTTACAAAAGCTATGGTTATGAGGGACTGTAATATTTCAAATTTTTAAATATTTATACAAATTCAGTCCTGGCTTAAAAAATAGGTAGGTATCAATTCAACCATATTACATATACTTATAATAGTTTCCTGTCGTCATTTAACTGTTAGTAACCAAAATTCCACCAAAACGGCTGAAGCGTTTTTGATAACATACTGTGCGTATCAAGTAGGCTTTGTAATACATTTTTATATGCCTAAATGATAACAATGTTAAACCGTTAAAATATAAACACAACCATGTATTGCGCCCTCCTACGAATAACGTTCTGTATCACTATTTTAATATTATTTTGATCGAACAACCTTTGCCAGGTCAGCTAGTACAATGTACATAGATATTGGTATATTTGATCGTTAGAGCCATTAAACGTGCTTTGTTGAGCTTTTATACGGCTAACGTGCGGAATATAAAAACTAAAAAAAACACTTCGATATTGTAGCTTTATGCTTTTCGTTCCGTTCAAAATAATTGGATAGAAAAGTTAGTGCAGAATTCAACAATAGCTGTAGAATAACGTAGATATAGTTGAATGTAATAACAGCTATCGAAAACCTTTTTTAGAATACTATTTTGGAAATATTATTGTTTTGTATTCACATTTGTTTCGATTTTGTTAATTACCATGTAATATAAAAGTAAGGCACCTATTTGTGAATTTAAATGTTTTTTAATGGAATGTAGCAACAAAAAGTAAGGAATATATTTGTTAAATTTCATTAAAATCGGCCTAGTAATTTAAGAGCAAACCTTTTTTTTAATAAACAAAATAAACTGGTTTTTTATATAAATTGTTATATTATTAAAGTCGTATATGGTACAATTATAATTGTAAGTGCGTGTTGTCATTATCTAACAAAAAACGTTTCGGAAAATTAAGACAACTCTTGCTCTATTGTTTTGCGTGAAAAATGCGTTTCTGACGATGACAATGTATTTTTATTTTCTAGAAATATTTTTACTACTATTTATATACTGCTACTACTTACTATACTTATTATTACAATGTGTAATGCACTGATAAATTTAATCAGATAAGTTTGGTGGCAATCTATTTAGATGTTGTAGTAAGAATATGTTATCCTTTCAAGTCAAAACTTACATACTGAAAAATAAATTGGATTAAAAAATTAATAAAAAAAAAAAAAAAAAAAAAAAAAAAAAAAAAAAAAAAAAAAAAAAAAAAAAAAAAAAAAAAAAAAAAAAAAAAAAAAAAAAAAAAAAAAAAAAAAAAAAAAAAAAAAAAAAAAAAAAAAAAAAAAAAAAAAAAGAAAAAAAAAAAAAAGGAAAGGGGCCGGGGCCAGTAGAAAATTAACAGGGAAAAAAAAAGGAAAAGGGGGGGGAAAAAAGGAGGGGGGGGCCCCCCCCCCCCCACCCCCAAAAAAAAAAACCAAAAAAAAAAAAAAAATTGTGATGGAGCAAGCATATAACAACCAAACAAGATGCAATATTGACCTATTTTGGTAGCCCACTCCTATACAAAACATAACACACACATTAACCCTCCAAAAAAAAATAAAAAAAAAAATCCAAAAAACTTGTAGGAAAGAACTTATAATAACCACTTGTATCAAAACAATAAGCCAAGAGTGATAATATCATAGTACTAGTTTGTTTTAAAAGAGATTGTGGAAATCGAACCCGCAACTTCAATTTATTTATCCTACAGCCACAGGCAGTAAAGAGTTCTCATACCATTATAGAGCGATGAGATGTATATCTTGACGGCACGCGGCCCAGGCCACTTGTCACTCTCCATTGGGTAATCAACCCCTGCAGTGCCTGGAGCACAATTGGATCGGGAGCGCTCATTGCCCCCCGCACCCCGCACACCTCACTTTACCTTCAACCCCTTGCCACCGCATTCTGTGAAAGTGTAAATTATGCTATTAATAATTTACGAATTACTCGACGATAAGACTTTTTTATGATGGAGGAGGACAGACGAGCATGGAGTTCACCTGATGGTGGATGATGATGATTAATACCCCAGCCATATAACATCCAAACAAGATGCAATGTTGACCTATGTTGGCTTTGGATATTCGGAAATCCATAGATTGAAACCGAAACACGATACCATCGTGTGAAAATTATGTTATTATTGAAGTTTTGAAACGTTAAGCTTTGTAATTTCATTTTCAATTATCTCCTTAAGCTGCATAAGACATTGAACCTTAATACACAATTTTAAGGTGGAAATTATATTGAGCGAGCGGCGCATGGCAATAGGTTGAAAAGTTCAACGATGATGTGTGGAACACGGTAGCTCAATTGGTTAGAGCAACAGCACGGAAGGTTGTGCATACCGGTTCAAGTCCTGCCCGTGTCGTAAAATTTTCAATCTAAAATCGATTTTTAATTTATTTAGTGTTATCATATGCTAAATGTGAAAAATTATTAAGTTAACGAATATTTCCTTATTCCCAAACAAACAAATGTTATACTCAAAGTTAATAGAACCTTAAAACATTTTATAAAGTCCGATTGTAAGTAAAGAGATTCCGAGGAGGCATTGACAGTGACGAAAAATTGTTTATTAATAAAATTGTAAAATTTAGAAAAACACATTAAAATGTAAACACGTCATGAATACGTTAAATTTATCACAGACCCCCCGACTGTTGAAACCGAAACGTCGGGCCGTAGTTAAAATTAGTTTACCTATATATATCGCGTTTTGAACTGTAATGTAAATAACTCGTAAATTTAATATTAATTTCGTACCTCTACAATAAAAATAGGCTTAATAAATTAACGTCCTTTAATATTATTCACGCTTAACATTTTGCATAATTCGCTATTATTGTATAATTTTCATAATCAGCTTAATTATCCACGATTCACCAATATTTTCCTCCTCACGATATTAAATGAATGTTCACGTAATTTTGCTTGCCTAAAGGTTACATTTAAGGCAGAACGTAGCCTATCGATCATTATTACTCCTTATGAATACAAAGAGGCTGAGAGAACGTCGTGGAAACACAGAATGTTGAAACCAGAAGCTCTTTATGAAGTCCAGCACAGAGTTGGACCTTTGCGACTACACCATAGTGGTGTAATAAGACGTGGACGATCTTTTATTTATTTATTGACCTTAATTGCACAAAAGAAAGGAAAAAGATAAGATATAAGACTTATAAACTAAAACATGGAGTGTAAGAGGCGGTCTTATCGCTAACAAGCGATATCTTCCAGCCAACCCAAGATGAAAGATAATAAAATTTACGGGTAAACGCTAAATACATTTATTTTTAAATTACTACAACTATGCCAGGCTACGTACTAGTCAGGTCGTAGTTAAGTAAAATATGTCGTGTTTTATACGGTTAAAAGTGAAAACACTTTAAACGGTAAATAAAACTTTAACTTATAGTATAACTTGCATTAACTACAGGCAGTATTATCTGAGAGACTGGTAGTATGGATATATCGCTGGTGGTGTAGAGACACATCTCTACACATCTCTGTATATACTTTCTTCTATAAGTAAATATGTACAGTCCTTTATTATTTTACCCTAAAAGTGATTTTATAATGCGTAGATCAAACACTCCTTCTGGTTCAATCAGTATTCTGTGCCATCGCAAAAATCGTTGAAATTTTTCCATATAAAGATTAAAAGATTCAGTCGAAAGCGCTGCGATGTAGCCAAAATATTTCATAAAGTTAGACTTTATATCAATTTTCGTTCACCCTGTTGTAGACGAAAAATGAAAGGCTTTTAACCATTCTATATTCAAATTTTAGTATGGGTAGTGAGCACAGTGCAAATAGCAAGTGTATTTTCGCTTATTGGTTATAGTCATTTTACTTAGAAGTTTTAACGATTCGACGATTTCAAACATCAGATTCTATTTAAAACAATATCATATACAAATGTTTACATTATTATTATACATAAATAATCTATATATATAACTTATAATTGTAGATTATATACTTACTAATACTAAACTTATTTTTTCAAGGACCGCTTTTACTTAACAGATTTTATTATTACATTGTTATATTTTTTTCGGAATTCAAAGCCAGTGCTACTAGCATAACCTAAGCATATTATCTGAGGAACCAAAATAAATGAAGTCTAATACGTAAAAATGTTTAATATAAAATAGATTTGAATTGTAAATTTGAAAAATATATTGTTTCAAAATGATTATTATAGTTTTAACATACAAATGTCTGAACTTTGATAAGTTTTAACAGACAGTGAAAAAAAAATGTAAGAAACTTAGTATATCCTAAAACCAATAATTGTGTTCTATATATGCCCAATTCACAAATTTATATATCGTGCTACGATATATAAAGACTTTTGTACCCCTTTTAAATAAAACAATGTACCGGTTACCAATTTAATATATATAGCGTTTTAAACGCGATATATATTAAATTATTTGAAAATTATTTAAACTACGGGACGTAGTTTCTGATGCTTTGCAATAGCCATGGTTACGGAGAGACAGTTTTCAAATAAGTTTAACTAAAATATATCGCGTTTTAAACGGTTAAAGTGTTTTATTTAAATGTGTACGACTTGCGTAAGCTACATACAGTATCTATGTACCCTTGTTGGGAGACCCCGTAGTGGGAAGTGTGAAAATGACTGATGAGACTCCAGTTTACACAAACGTTTACGTCCTCAAGCTAGTAAGTCGCATGGCAAGTTACATAGAAACAGATTATGGCAATCCTAAATATACACGTCTAGATAAAGCCTGAACACTCAGCAGATGTCACGTAACGTAACAACGTGAAAGTAGGCAATTATTTCATGAATTATTCAGACGCGATAATTTACGGGTACTTTATAAGCACCTGTGGAAGACGTTAAGGCTTCGTTATTTAAACTTAAACCTTTTGTTTTACGCATCTTCTTTTATCTTTCGCAACGGATGTTCAAATAATAATGATCTCAAATAATAATCTCTATTACAGTATCAAGATTGATGTTCAATTTGTAATAAGCAGTTTTAATATAATTTTGATTTTAATTATTCAATACTTTTATAAATAAAAACATAATAACTAAATAATTCGACGAATAAGTAAAGGTATACTGCCGCGGACATTTTTGTAGATCCTCTTTAAATATGAATCATTCTTCATACATATGTTCGTGGTATTTTGAACCTTTAACGCAGCGTACGCAATGGAAACTCACAAGAATGAAAAAAAATTCTCAGTTTTTTGCGACATTTCCCGCTGTTTCTTCGAGTTCCTTTTAGTCACATCACATATCGATAAATAGTCTATCCAACACAACGATAATTTATCAATTCGAACCTGTATTTACTGAGATTAGCGAGTTTATACAAATAAACAACGAAATTCTTCAGCTTTATATATTATATACACTCTAATAAGATATATAGAAAGACAGGCGCCGTATTATTCTCATAAGCCCGCGAAAGCACTCCAACACAATAGCCTGCAATATTTAATCATCTTTATTGTGTTTTTATAGTACTCACACACGTATTTATTGCGAGGTAGAGACGCTATTAGGTTTATTGTTTTGTTGTACCCATTGTGATAGTACTTTATGAATAAACAATACACCCACATAGAACAGCTGCTGCCAACAATATATGTTTATCTATACTAATATTATAAAGCTTAAAAGCGTGTTTGTTTAAACACCATAATCTCAAGAACTACTACAACGAACAATCATTTTTGTGTTAAATAGATCATTTAGTGAGGAACGTTAGTAATAAACTGTAAAAAATCGGGATGGATTATTTATTTTTGAGGGCTTCCAGTGCATAGGCTGCAAAAAGGTCAAAAAAGTATTAGAGAACGGTTCCTCCTTAAATGATCTAAAAAATGTCTGCAACAGTATATGTCTATCATTTAAGATAACCTCGCAGGAATAGCTTTTATGGTAATCAAATTTGATCAAAATTATTGTCCATTATTATCGTATAAAAATACCTAATAATACGAAAATTATCGTAACATACCTTTTTGAACATTGGCTAGATAAAATTTATTTAGATGTTTATAGTTAACTGTGCTTAAATAATTATGATATTCTTTAAATAGCACATACAATATTATGTAATGAAAAAATAAATAGTTTGACAGCGCATCTCGTTATTATATATTATATGACTGAGTATTTCATCCTTCATCGAGTGACCCTCATGCGTGCCTGTCCATTTCTGAATATTTTAAAATCTTGATATCAAAACATAATATTGTTATATAAAGACAGAAATGAACGTAGAGACAGATACAAGTGGGTAAGCTTCTTTCCATTTATTTATTCGAGTGTTCAAGTTATATTTAATACCAATTTAAAAGTAAGAAATGTTAAAAAAATTAAATAAAACACTTTAACGGTTTAAAACTTTGAAAATGATTTTTTAGTTCGGCCCGACGTTTCGGATGCTTTGCAGTCGCCGTGACTTTCATTTCAAATAAGTTTAACTAATATATCGCGTTTTAAACCGTTAAAGTGTTTTATTTAAATGTGTACTACTCGCGTAAACTATAGACAGTATCTAATGTTAAAAAAGTCACAAAAAGAACACAAAATGAAATGTTAAAATCCATGATAAATTCAAACACGATACATAAAGATTTAAATAAACATACGAATCGCCGTAGCACCTGTAGCACTTCGTAGCACCATACGTAGCGCCTTTCGTAGCTTTGTTTCATATCGATCGTATTTTGCCTGATGTTCTACGCTTTTGCTACGGACTCCATATTTTATTTATTCAAAGCATAATAAGCTACTGGTTTTGCATATATATATGTATACAGTGCTTGGGTTTGAATCAAAATATGACAGTTTCGTTAATAGAATAAGTTTGTAGATTCTACCTATAATAAACGATTTTTTTTTAACCAAGAAGGACTGATGACAGGCTTTATTTGAGGAGTGGCGTAATTGTCCAGTCATATAACAACAATAATGCAAATACTGTCTATAGTTTACGCGAGTAGTACACATTTATATAAAACATTTTAACGATTTACGCGATATATTAGTAGTAGAACTAATATATAGCGTTTTAAACCGTTAAAGCTTTTTATTTGAACAATAGTGCACATTCTCTGTAAATTCTTAACTCGGACCCAATTATAATAATCCTACTTCCCATTGAATACCTAGATTTTTATCCGAAGCCCAATTTATTTTTAAGAGATTAAAATTAAATTTTAGAAACACGTTGATGAAATCAACGATTTGTGATTAATTATGCAAAATTACATTCGGTACACCTCATTTTAGGCGCGTAACCTTCGCCAACTATGTCCAAGTTTTGTAATCAGACATAGTTTTAAGCACGTGTCGCAAGTAAGTCACCTTTGCCTTCGGAATCCGAAATTATTCGTGATATTAACTAAAGTTATTTCCTGTTTTCCTGGATTCACGAATGGGTCACAAGAGTCACAATATTGTGTCAACTTTATTAAGAAATGGAAGACAGTTAAGTAAAATGATGTTAATTATCCCAAATATAATGATATTTGGAAGTCCACGAAATGAAACTGTAAGGCGGTTGAAGTTCATGGCTTTACCTTAAATGACAGTAGTTCGTGACCCGGACGGAATTTCGATAACCTACCATCCATTTAATGTCCAAACTAAAAATATTACTGAATTAATTAAAAATAAAGCGAGAGAAATACCTTGTGTTTCTAAGTGACCGACACATATGTTTTGGTTTTCCCGGGATTCAACTTGCTAGAATCCTGGCAATTATGAATTACCAAACATCATTATCTAATGCAATGAATTTAATCAAACTACTCGATTATAATTAATTCGGTAAATTAGATTTGATTCGGGCAATTAATTAACTAATATTGGATATATAGGATGCATATAACACAGGAGATTGTACACAAATTGTGGTTTACCTTTGAAGTTATATGGGAACGTCAATCTCGAATTCTATAAAATAAACTCGAAAAATAGATCAAAATATAAATGTATGATACACAGACAAAAGTGTTTATTTCGAAAATACAATAATCTCGGTAAAATGTTTAAATACTAAATATTTAAAAGTGAATTTATTTTTTAATTTTAATTACCAATTATAAAACTATGACCCGACGTGTAGCAATGCTTTGCAGCAGCCGTAGTCCCGGTTAAAAGTGTTTTATTTAAATGTGTGCTATCCTCTTAAACGTACAGAAGATAGCATGTTCTAAGATTATATTCAAATTATTTGTATTGTTAGTTATAAAACTACAGTAGATTTGTATATTGTAATAATATCGTATAATAAAGTTTTTTTCGTTTCTTCTTTACTTGCGCCAAGATTATTCCAACTGCCACTTAATGCAAATAAAGTTAAATTTAAAAAAAAACACAGCGCGAGAGTTGCGTGGATCAAGAATTTAAAATAAATCGATAAGGAACGCTGAGAATTTTGGTTCAAGTCCTGCCGAAGTCGTATTTTTTTTCTATTTATAATTGATTTTTAATTTAAATAATATAAGATTATTCAATTCGTTGAATTGAATCTATTAAAAATACTCAAAATGTCTCGTTGAAAAGTGTTTATTAATTTCTTATTCCATCCACACCGTAAATATTGTGTAACATTTCTAAGATATATATTATTTATCCGACCTAAACAGAATCTACGCGCTCAAATTGAGCACCAACCAGCATCCCCCACTTATAACTGCCAACGGCCAGCGTTTCTAAGGCCATATTATGTTGTTCAAGCTAAATTATTCCCAACTTTCCGGTGAATAGACGACGACCTAGATTACATCGCTTTTCAAGTGCCTAACTTCACTACTCTGAGGCTAGGATGAATGCATAATATGGACATTAATATCGGATATTGCGTACGACTAAATAACTTAGAATTGACTAACTCAGTAATTTCAATATTAAACGCAATCGTGCAAAGGACAGACATATTTGTGTGTCCCTTTCGCTGAAAGATTTTAGTTACCTTTATACCCTGCCTGCTGAAATTATTTATTATTTTATCCTGAGATTTGAATCCAGAACCGTTAAGCTAAGCCACTAAGCACGATTTAGCGATGAAGACGCTCACAAATGCTGTACAGATACAGTTAATGTTTTTAAGCTTTAAAGAAATGTAATTTACTTGACTCGTAAATTTTTATAGTTACCTTAAAACGAAATATACAATTGTTTTAAATATAATATAATAAATATATATATAATAAAATACTAGGATGTAAAAGGGTTACAGTTTAAGATATAACTTATTAATTTCTTTTTAAACTTTTCGAAGTTTTGACTGTGCTAGGCAGATTATACATGTGCATCCCCTAAAAATTCAATTTTACAAAACCTTTTTCTTCTTTAGCAAACTTTTCCTATAGAGTTTATTCCATAGTATATAACCGCCTATTATATCCAATCCAAATATCCATCTCCTTCCCTCGGAATAAGGCTATAAGAATAATGCAGATCTCTATTTAATCCGAGAGCATATGAAAGGATTAAATAAATTCTCATGAGAAATATCAGTTCAATATTGAAATATATATCCCTAATCTGCAATGTAGATACTGCTTAGTATTAATTGTTTGCTATCAATTAGATTTGAAGTGAGATGAGCTTAAAGTTACTTTAATATTTGATACGTTAATACTGTCTATAGTTTACGCGAGTAGTACACATTTAAATACAACACTTTAACGGTTTAAAACGAGATATATTAGTTAAACTTATTTTCAATAAGTTTTATTTATAGTTTAAATCTACTGTTCGAATTGAAAAAATATTTTTGTGTAGATATACTGTTTATCGAGGAAGAGTATACACCACGGGAACGTTCTAACCAACAGAACTGAAAAAAAGTATTATTTTTGGGAGCTTCCATTGCGTGCGTCCATGTACGAAAGATAGATCTTTCTTTAAATTATCTAAAAAAATGGCCGCGAAATTATATGTATATCTTTTAAGATTAACTCACAACCATAATATTAGTTATTAAAAGTATTTTATTTTATATTAAGTATTTAGTTATTAAATTTGGTCAAAATTTATGCATTACAAACAAAAATTATTTGTTAGAATTGTATCAACATAATACTTATCTCTCAAACAATAAAACAACATTTGCCGTATCAGCTAGTAAAGAATAACTAAATACTACTTGTCAATGTGTGTCTTATCTGATAAATATATTTTTTTTACCACACAGTGCAAAAAGCAATTATATGATATATATAAATATATAATACTTCAAACATCTCTCTAGTCTAATGCTTAAACGTGATGCATAACATTGCGTTAAGAGGTCCTGGTTCGATTCTTTTGTTTCTCAGAGAAACAAACAATTTTTTCGGTCGGAACGGGCACAGAAGTCTGATCAACTACAAAATGGTCACAGAAATGTGAACACCCGTGAAACATATTTTTATTCATAAAATACAGACTAGGCTACTATAGAATATTCTAGAATGAAACTCCGGGCCTAACTGCCGAACCTATTATGTGTTACCTTATTCAGGTAAGCCAAGGATCGGTTTTGGGACCGGCTTTAATCATATTATATAACAACATAGGCAAAATGAAATTGATGTTAGGGAAACATGCAGAGAATATGTATGGAAATTTTTAATCTATATTGCGCTATTCAATATCATGAAACACCCTTTCATAAAATATTAAGTGAAAATTCTGAGGTAATTTAAAATTTTAATCCTTGTACACATGCTGTTTGGTGTTTTAGAATAAAAACATCGACAAATATAGATATATTGAAGGCTTAAGTATCTTATTAGAAGTCTACAATTTAAATAAAACACTTTAACGATTTAAAACGCGATAAATTTTAGTTAAACCTGTTTCAAAATTAATTTTAACTACGGCCCGACGTTTCCCCGTGACCACGGCTGCTGCAAAGCACCCGAAACGTCGGCGTAATTTTCAAACAAGTTTAACTAAAATATATCGCATTTTAAACTGTTGAAGTGTTTTATTTAAATGTGTACTACTGGCGTACACTACAGACAGTTTTCCATTTGTTAAAACTGCAATACACAACATCATGTATACTAAAAACTTAAAAAACCATAAAAAGGGCCTGTAAATTACTTAATAAATGTTGTTGTTCAAAAAACAAAAAATATAATCTTTATAAGTGTATTTAGCTCTGTCTTATTTGTGAATTGAAAAAAAAAATAGGTTGGACTATTTATGGAGGAAGGTTTTAGGCTATATAACATCATGCGGCGACCAATAGAACCTAAGTAACTGTGGAAAACGTGGAAAAAATATGTAGGTTTTATGTTGCGTGTGTTGCGAAAACCGAAAAATATGTATGTTTCCTTTTAAAATATCTAAAAATATCGATCATATCTGTATATTTTCTATGATTAACTTGGAAGAATCGATATTTGGTAATTCAATGTAGTCGAAATAATTCATATGGCAATAAAACGTTTGCCAGGTTAGCTAGTACTTAATAATCTTTAAAACTTTCATTTTGAACTGTACTTTAAAACTAAATGAAAAGTATATTAACCTAGATGCAAACACGCGAAGTTTGGTTGCGAAATTATAATATTCCACTTTATTACCGAATTGCGTGCTACGAAAAATATTACGGCCGTTCGACGCGATATAATATAGCCTAAACTGTTTGCGAACTATTAGCGGAAGTATAACGCCCCGTATATCAACGGTGTTATGCCGTGTATACAAAATTAATGGAGAGGTGTGTTCAATTATTAAAGTTCCAAAAATATTTAATAAAAATATTTTGTTATAAATGTGCATGTTATAATGTATTTAAACGGTTTAAAACGCGAAATTAAAAGCAGACATTACGGTTGTAGATCAGCAACCACGGTTCCGTGTCAAAACATGGCGGAGGTCACTTATGTCAAAGTCAAATCTGCTACGCTAGCGTCACCTGTTTTCTCGAAGGTGAAATTTTTATAAACTAGCTGGATCTATGAATAAGCCTTTTTTCTTCTATACGTTTTGCTTATCTACGATATATATTGTCCTAAATATATAGACAATTTGTCAATGTATAAATAGAACCGCTATTCAGCGAATTTTTATTTTAATTATTATAAAAACCATTATACAATTTAAAAAAAACTTATTTTAAACCGTTGTGAAGCCGTCATCCGTCTGTTGCTCCCATCTCATATTAACTAATTTTAAGTATATAAATTAAAAATCTAAAATAAATTGAAAAAAAATTACAGCCCGGGCAGGACTTGAACCGGCGTCCTCGGCGTTCTGTGCTTTTTGTTTATTACACAACTGTTAAAAGTTGAAATTACATTAAGCGAGAGGTGCAAATATCAATATAATAATATCAAAATAAGTTGAAAAAAATATGTAAATAGTTCCCGTTTGCTAATATCTTATTTGACGTGTTTAGTTTTAAATTTTAACTCTGAAGAGTTCACCCTTTCCATATCGAATTTCCCGGAAACAGCACTTTAGTAGGTGGTAACGGCTAAAGCCATAATTTCTGAGAACAAGACGAAAATGAATGATTTAATGCGTCATGCGAACACGCAACTAAGGTTTCGTGACCGCAGTCATAATGCTAAACACCGTGACATATAATGAAAACTGACACTAATGAAGTTTTTAAGTAGAAGAGCGCCCCGCGGTTACGCGGACCTGCGCTGCTTAGTAGTACATACTTTGCAACAGTACGTCGGGTCGTAGTTAAAATATATTGTGCATAATTTAATAAATAGATATCACGTTTGAAACTGTTAAGTGTTAGTAGAAGAAAGAAACCACCGTCTGCAGATGAACATTACTGTCTGTGTATTTACGTAGATACAAAGCGAAAGATAGGTGGAGAACGAATATTGTTAATATTTTGTATGCCTGGGGTATGTCGTCAGGCGAAATTCACACTGATCGGTTCTATTAGAAGCAAATAATTGATTAGACTTCTGTGCCCTGCCCTATCAATATATTGTTTCCCCGAGTTCAAACTCAGGACATCTCACGCTTAACGCAATACGGTTACCATTTGGCTATAGAGGCGGTCATATAAATAAAGTATTCTTAATAGATTGAACGTCAGAACTTTTTTATAAACTTAAGGACATATTAACTCGTTATTAGTAACGATTCTTCTTTAAATCCCGTTTCCCCCTCGTGGGGAATGGGGCGAACAAATTTTTGTGTCCGTCTCACTGATCCGTTAAAGAACAGGCAAGTAATTGATCAGACATCTGTGGCCTGCCCGACCGAATCAATTTTATGTTTCCCCGCGATTCGAACCCAGGACCTCTCGCGTTTAACGCAATGATAGGCAATACGATTAACCATTAGGCTACAGTATTAGTAACGATACCGATGTTTAAATAAAGCTTCAATTGAAATTTTAGCTTGTCATACACATAACAAAGAATTTATATTTTGTTTGTGTCTTTGCTTGTATAATATAAAAGTATAAATATAAAGTAATAATTTAATACCTAGTGTAAAAACAACAATGCAGTAATATATAGGCCAATCTTTAAAATATATATTTAAAGCTCTACGAACTACATTCGTCATCAAACTGAAAACTCATTTTCGCGACTACCTCACGAAACATATTTCTATACATCATCCCACTACAATTCGATTATTTCGCTTTCCTTTCTGGAAAAAATATTTGAAATTTTCGCACGAGAGCCCCAACCAATTCCATTATGGAATTCACGTTGGATGCTTAAATCCGCAGAGCCAACGTCAGCCTAAAAATCAATACAATATACCTAATCCATTAAGATGCTTAAAAAAACTATATATGGAAAGTTAAGTAAAATTTCAAATAACACACTTTTAACCGCTTTAAACGCGAAATATATACATTAAATGTCATAGATTTTTAAGTAGAACGTTTTTGCAGCAGCGGCGATCAGGGGGACCAAATTAAATCCTGTCTATAGTTTACGCAAGTAGTACACATTTAAATAAAACACTTTAACGGTTTAAAACGCGATATACTAGTTAACTTATTTGAAAATGAATTAAAATGATTTATAAAATCATTTTCAAATAAGTTTAAGCAATATATCGCGTTGTAAACCGTTAAAGTGTTTTATTTAAACATATTAAATATATGTTTTATTTAAACATATAATCAACTGGATTAATTTTGGAAACGATTAAAAAACTAGATGACACATTCGAGACTCGAACCATGACCTGATGACATGACATAATGACGATATCGTTACTATATGATTTTATGTGAAAATTATATTTAAATATATCGTACAGATTGATGACCATGGGTGAAAGTGTCAGTGATTTATATGGACTGATAGACTTTTCTTGGTGTCTATGTACTGTCTGTAGTTTACGCGAGTAGTACACATTTAAACATTCTCTCCGTGACCACGGCTGCTGCAAAACATTCCACTTGTCAGGGCGTAGGTAAAAATAATTTTCAAACAAGTTTAACTAAAATATATCGCATTTAAACCGTTATAGTGGTGTCTATGTATTTATTTATTGAAGTTTAAACAGCTTATAATGAGAACAATAATTGCACGAGTGTTAACGACATACTTACAGGCAAAGGCAGTTAAAAGATAAGGAAGGAATAAGAAAATATTTTAATATTATAATAGAGGAGAACAGACAAGGATGTAGTTCGCTTGATGGAAAGGGAAATACCCCAGCAACATAACATCTAAACCAGATGCTTTGTCGACTTAATTTGGCTTTGGATATTTGTAAAAAATAGTAATGAAAACTTCACCTTATGCTACCCCCCCTTTTTTCTCTACGTCTGTTTCCAAAATTGAACGCTGCATTGTAGTATTTCAAGTGAACCGAACTAAGCAAATATACCTGCATTTTCAGTAGCAAAGTTGCCCCTTTGAGTGCAATGTACACCGGCCGTCCCCAATGGAGTTATTAATTTTGTTTGCGACTGTACGAAATAGACTGAATAAGAGAACACGTTTCATAGTTGTTTAGTAACAGTTTTAGTGGCTTTTAACTTATTTAGACGGTGTATTAATTTATGGCATAAAATTAACGAGGTGCATCTATAGGTTGAAGAAATACGACGATGACACGGTACCTAAACTCATTAGGGCCATAAATAAATAAATGAAGATTAAGTAGTAACAATTAGAGTTAACAAAAAACATAGTAATACTTATTTGGCCGTATAATAATTATTATATTAATTATTTCCAAAAATATTTTGATATAAAATGGAATAACGTATTATAGGGATTAACGTGCAAGAGTGAAAAAGCCGAGATGAAATTACCAACACCCATTCTTATTTTTAGGCGGTATTCGTTAGGACTAATATTAATTATCAGGCTTATCGATTGTATATACAAAATTTCATTAAAATCGGTTCAGCTATTTTGGAGGAGTACGCGCATATATAATAGATCTTAGCTAACTCTCTAAATAAGGAAGCTATTCCTAGACTTGTACATGAAATTTATTGAAAAGGCATAGCATAGTAATGGTGTCAAAATATCTATTCTTATGCTAGACGTATCACAAGAAAACTCTTCAGTTATATTTATGAAAAAGACATTACTATTTAATATCCATTTCCCCCTCCCCCTCCCTCAGAAAACACGAAGCTATTAACGTTGAACGCATAAAAAATATTTGAACACGCAAACAGCACCAGTAAATTACCCCAACGTTTATACATGTCGATTCAATTATACGTTGTAATGCACACGACTGTACCTGACGAGGAGTGACGTCACGTTGTATTATTTTAACTCGCGTTGTGAACTCACCTTTGTTCGTCGCTGTCATAAACTGCTTTTATAGTGGAAAGTAAAATTAGCATACGCATTACTTGCACGGTTTTAATCTTGTTTGAGTTTTAATTCTACTGTCGTCATATTGAAAAAGGCAGGACTTTGTATTTAGCTTATAAGAAAATTTGTTATTGTGAGTGGATATTAAAACGGTTTTATTTAGCTCGACCCGTATGGAAATTATTTAGTTGGGTCAAAATTAGAAATTGTAATTTCAACACCTTTCCGATTGATCTGAAATTTGGTGCACACATTTAATTGAGATGACAATACAATATAATATATCAATAACATTATAAATCTAAGATGGCGGCCGATACAAAATGGCGGATTACATATTTTGCCTTAGCCCCTCAATATGGGTATCAAATGAAAGGGCTAAACTAGTAAAACACGATGATTATGTCAAACATTTTTTTTTGTTTAACCATTTAACTTAAAAGTGTTTTTTAGCGATTTTTATTTTCAAAACCAGTATTTCCTGGGATTAGCTATTAAGATATAATGGACTTGTAATTGTCAAAATTAAAGTTTGGTTATTATAACGGAGGAGGACAGACAAGAACGATACGATACGCTGTATAATTATCTATACTAATATATAAAGCTAAAGAGTTTGTTTGCATGTTTGTTTTTTTAAACACGCTTTTCTCAGGAACTACAGATTTGAATTGAAAAATTATTTTTGTATCATTTAGAGCATTTTCGAAGAAGGGTATAGGCTAAAACATTGCATTGTGACTAATACAAGCAAAAATACAGCGAGAAATGTGAAAAAAAATGTGAAAATCATTTATGATTTATGGATTTCTGAGGCGTACGCTTCCAAAACGGTTTGAAATATTCATAAATATATTTTAAAAAATTATTTCTCTTTAAGTAAATGAGCTAAAATAAGTCCGCGACGTTATATGATTATCTTTTAAGATTACCTTGCAAGAACAACGGGAAAGGACTCGACCGATGCCGTGGATAACAGCTTAAGTTTATAAAATAAAGATGGAGGGGTTTGCATAAAACAAATTTAGGTGCCCAAAATAACGATTCTCGCAGACGAAGTCGCTGGCACAGCTAGTGGATAATATGACTAAAACATATTTGACCATTCTACTATTACTAATATTGAGATTAGACAAACTTTTAAAACAGATATAAAATACATTGGTAAACTTTCATGGTAAAACGCCACAATCGTAAAACGACGATACATATGTAGATAACTGAATTAAACTTTCGTGTTCCCTAAAAACGAGTGCTCGCGCATAAAACGAAATGGTATGGACAAATATTAAAATTTGCACGATTTTTGGTTTGACATGATAAAACCTGTAACTATGCGGAAAAATAAAAATGTAATGTCCTTTTTTAAATGAAATAAACAAAAGAAATGAGTTTTTAATTTCATTTTGAGGCACGGGACGAACATATTTCTGTGCCCGTTTCTCTGCCGAATATTTTTAAATATAAGTAGTTAAGAAGCATAACGTGCCCTGCCTGCATTCGAACTTAGGACCTCTAGTGCTTGACGAGATTATATATATTCTTTACATGTTGCACTTGATGGCACTATATAAATTAAGAATCGATCCATTACAACGATCTGTGCTGTTGCTCCAATCAATAGAGCTACCATGTCCCACACGTCATCGTTGAATTTTCTACATAATTACTCGCGTATTATGGTTTAATGTCTTACGCTTTGCGGGTTAAGAAAATCTTTGAAGATGGAATTGAAAAAGTTTAACGTTTGAAAACTTTAATATTTTTCACATGTCACCAATGTGGATTTCCCAAAATTATAATCTGTGCCGCAACCAACGTAGTCTACGCTTAGCTTTATTAGACTGCACTGAGATACTCGTATGTTCACAATTTCGCACTATTCGGAAAGCATTGCCACGTTTTGTGTGCGGTACTAATAGGATTATTCATTCAGCGCTCGTTCGGAATACGTGTCTTTGAATACTGATGCCACAATTAGACACGGCACGGCATTGATTATGATGCTAATTGGCGTTAATTTTCGCGGCAAACAGCTGTTTTCAAATCACGCTGTGAGAAAATGCATTATAGAGGAAGACAGAGTAGCATGGGGTTTACTTCACTTGAATAGCCCAGCCATCGAACTTGTAAATAAGATATCCAGAAATCCACAGACTGAAGCCGAAACGCGATTAAACTTAACGTCTTTCATTTGTGGTGGTTCGTTACCCGGACGGAATTTCGATATTCCTAACACTCGTTTAATATCCGGATTTTCAGACGACGTAAAACATATTTCAGAAAAATAAAAAAATAAAATTGAGGTGAGAAATGTTGATCAAAACCAGGACACGATTTCTTAGACAACGGCTTGATCGAGGGAGGGCGTCATGGAGTCATGCCATTCAGGATTTAGGTTATTTGAATTCCGGATTGATTTTTAGATACTTTATTTACAAATTAGCATGTGTTATTATTTATTTTTTAAGTGTACAATTAGCAATGAATATTTCAAAGTTTAGTACGTTTACGTACATTAATGAAATACCTACTTTTTACTTGTATTACATTAACATTTCATTCATACTTAATAACTTCAAGAGTTTAACAATCATGACATTATAAAACTTCGAATTTCAAACCATCTGTTAAGATATAAACTTAAATTAAAATTGAAGTTTATGAATGGATAACGAAATTGAACTGCTCCCAATACGAAGCCAGTGCATCTAGGAATAGCTGGAAAATCCATAAAATGAATATTGATTGCTGTGGAGGTAATCTTGAAAATGGGCGAGGGAGAAGCAAATAAGAGTTAAAATTAAAATTGTATAATGCAGTATTTCTTATGTTTTTTTCTGATATCTATATCTATACTAATATATAAAGCTGAAGATTTTGTTTGTGTGCGCTAGTCTCAGGAACTACGGGTTCGTATTGAAAAATGTTTTTGAGTTGGTTAGTGCAATTATCGAGAAAGGCTATAAAACATCGCGTAGTGACTAATAGAAGAAACAGCGCGAAATGTTGAAAAAACGGGGGAAATTTTTCATCTCTGTAGATTTCAGATGCGTACGCTGCGAAAAAAATGTCCACGACACTACGACGGGTCACGAGCGACAGGACACGACCGATGTAGTGGGCAATCTTTGCAAAAATATTTTTGGATGCCCAAAATAACTATTCTACGCGGACGAAGTCGCTGACACAGCTAGTTCATTTATAAAAGTCTTACCAACATTGTTTAAATATAATAAATGAAATAAACAGAGGTACTAGATAGAATTTGTCTTTAAAAAATCACATATGGAAGAATTACATCTCAATATGTACTTTTAAATAACTTGATTAGGAATCTAATTATAAGTATTGTCTGTATTATAAAAAGTAATACATGTTTAAATAAAACGCTATACGGTTTAAAAATCTGACAGATTCGCTAGCGCAGCAGATTTTACTTTGGCGTTAGGGACACACTTCATCTTCAGTCCCTCGAGACCACAGCTGCTACACAGCATTCAGAACGTAGGGCCTTAGTAAAATGAAAAAATAAATAAGTAATATATTTCGCGTTTTACAC
This sequence comes from Leptosia nina, assembly GCA_963661955.1. NCBI lineage: Eukaryota > Metazoa > Arthropoda > Insecta > Lepidoptera > Pieridae > Leptosia > Leptosia nina. The sequence continues at coordinate 2,604,912 of CAVLEF010000163.1, read as the reverse complement.
GTTAAATATGTCGTATTTAAATCAAACCACAATATATGAATCCATAAAATGGGACACCACTAAGCAACATTATAGTTAGTCAGTTCTGTAAGGATATATACCAATATTTCTATCATTTTATTATATGGCTAAAATAATAACGCGTTCATAGTAATTATTAAAACATAGCACAAATAAAATTACAAATAAGGCAAACACATACATAGATAACAGACACTGAAAAATAATATTTAAAAAAAATGTTTGGGCTTAGTAGCGACAAGACGGTGTTTAATCTTTTAACATCAGAAAATAGCGAGTTCATATCCCGTCTGTTTAAACCTTACTAACCTTGAAATATTTAAGGCATAATTATGTTTTCCATTAAAAAATAATTTTGAATACCTAAATATATTTAAAAACTCCTCTGTAGCTAAATGGTAAACATGTTGCCTAGCAGTGTGTAAAGCGCGAGATGTCCTGGGTTGGATTCCCGTAGAAACAATCGATTGTTTTGGGTCGGCCAGGGCACAGAAGTCTGATCAACTACTTGCCTGTAAACAAAATCGATCAGTGAAACGGACACAGAAGTGTGGCGAACCCACGCCCCACGAGGGGAAACGGGATTTCACACAATGATATTTAACTACGCCTCGTCTACGTTCTAACTGAATCATAGCGAGGTATAAAAACTGAAATAGACACTGTACGTAGGTAGACAGGTATTTGTTTATTCCTTATTCCATATTTAAATGTTGCACAATGTTTATAAAGAACTATCATTCGTTGTAGTGACGAATATGGCGGGCTCGATGGCGTATCGGTAGCAATGTGAAATAATCGACGGGTCATGGGATCGAACCCCATTAGGTCCCAACACGTTTCTAATCAATTTATATTTGCCTGAAACATATTCGTCTAGGATCTAGATATGAAATGAGTTGATATCGACCGTTCATGTCCTGAAACACCGTCCACAAATGAAAAAGCAAAGTTGAATCGTGTTTTGGTTTTATCAGTAAATTTCTGGATATCTAATGCCAAAAAATAATTATCTACATATAAATATTAATCTATTTATTTTACAAAACTAAATAGATTACTATTTACATTTTAAGAAATGCTAAAATATTTCTAAGAACTGGAACTCAGTAATGGCACACTTTTTGCCTCCTCTGGGGCTTCAGAGAGCACTTAAACTAAGGATAAGTTCCACTGATGATAGCCATTCATCTTCCTGGAGCACTCCACCTATCTCAACTATATACTCAGTCTCGGTTACAAGAAAAATAAATCATGTCCTTTATGTTAGACCAATTTTAATAACTAGATACATACTTCATACGCGTAAAGAAAAACCATATTGGGTTAAAAAATATTAGCCTGTTATATTTTACAAATAGACTGACTCTAGTCCATTGGTAGCATGTATCGAAAAATCCACGGGTCGTGGATTCTACTCTCATCGGATCCATCTTGTCTAAATCGATCTATTATTTTTCTGTAACATGTTACAATTTGGAAAATCTGAAAAAGGCTTGAAATTCAATCGCGTTTCGGTTTTAGTCTGTCGATTTACGAATATCCAAGGCCTAAATAGATCTACAGCCCATCTTGCTAAGATAGGACATAGCTGGGAGGAATTATAAAAATGTAGGATAAATAGCATATTGTCTAGATCTATTCGTTTTGGAACAACTGACCTCTTTCAAATGTAATTTAAAAAGATCCGAAGATTATCAAACAATATTCCGCACTTTAATGATATGAGCGTTCACGCGTTCCGAAATTAGGTTACATACACAAACTCAAAGGAGGAAGCTGTAAATCTTAAAACATGTTTTATAAACAAAGATCAAACTTTCGCCTACCAACAACGGGCTCATTTCAATTTGTCTCGTACACCCTATGAAATATGGTTACATCGACGGCTTTACATACAGACGCATTAGTATGGCTGTTTCACAGATCAATTTCATTAAGTAATGTCTGTTGTTTAAGGAAAGAGACACTGACGGTCTAAAACAATAATAATGTTAGTAAATTTAAAAATCGAAAATAAATTGAAAAAAAGAGCAACAGCACGGAACGCTGACGATGCCGGTTCAAGTCCTGCGCGAGTCGAAAATTTTTTCAATTTATTTTCGATTTTTACATTATATAGTGCGTTCATGTGCAATAACATGTAAAAAATATCAAAGTTTTCAATGTTAGTAAGCTAAAATGTATTATTAAGAAGCTTCTGTAGCTAAATTGTTCAACGTGTTGTCCAGCATTGCGTTAAATACGAGTGGTCTGGATTCGATTCCCAGAGTAAAAATACATTGTTTCGGTCCGGCGTATACCGGATCGAAAATTCGTAAGACGTAGGTAGAGTATACAACATTCATAAAATGATATGTTTGTGTATGATTGCGCAATAAATGGTTATTGTATTTTGCGCCAGAAATGGCAGTAGTTTTATATTTATATTATTATTACAGCATATTATTATAGCAATTTGAGCAAAATTATTCTGTAACCAGTCGAAAATATAAAAAGACTAGCTGACTTCCGAATTATTTTTAAAAGGATTTCGAGTGGGTGAGGCTCTGTTAAGACCAGCTTCGGTCACCTATTCCGTGCTGCTTACTGGGCGAGACGTGACACCAAGTGAAAGTTGATCAATTATCGAACGGGATAAAAATTATTAAAATTAATAAATAACTATTAAAAATACGAGGTCGGTGATAAAAGGCCGAGAATGTTAGATTTTAGATATTTTTTAATGGCACATAAAAATAAAAGTAAAATAAAAAAAATAAACATGTTACAAAAATGATAGGTGGATACCTTTATCTCTTACTTTGAAATATAGTGACTACCGTCTAATGTAAATTTTACACAGACTATGCATACAAAATTCCATAAAAATCGATCGAGCCGTTTGGGGCAGGTATCGTAATGATACACACAAGAATTTTAGATTTTAAAAAATACAAAACTTCAATTAAAGTTCTCGATATAAATAAGTCAATCCAGACTATATTTTGATGATGTATCAAGAAAAATATTGTTTCGTCTTAATGAAATTCTGCTGAGCCATTCAAATAACAAGACACAAATCTTCGGTAGCATTTTTTCGAATTATAATGACATAAAGCAGATGAAAATCCCTGAGATGTTAAGGCTTGTACCGATTTAAGCAACTCGAATACACCATAGCTTATAAATGTCAGCTACCAAAGATTAACTTTTTTTGTGTCTAACTAGCTGACCTGGTAAATGTCTATCGACCAAAAGTTGCAACTGGCAAACGCGAAGACACCGTTAGTCAATACTGTAAGGACCCGGCCAGTTTCGCCAAATACCAACTTCGACGGAACAGATGGCGCTAGCGTAGCAATTTTTTGCTTTGACGTAAGATGCATCCTTCATCTTTAGTCTCCCCATGCCGGCCGAAACGTCGAGCTCAAGTTAAAATAATTTTAATTTTAATCAATTTCAAATAATTTTAACTAATATATCGCGTTTTAAACCGTTAAAGTGTTTTATTTAAATCATTTTTCCACCAGTAATGCTTGAGATCAGTGCAGTCGAACAAACAAACTCTCGACCTTTATAATATTAGTATAGATTACCCACCAAGTCCAAGTTGGATCCGCATTAACGAAGTACCACAGTTTGTATTGTTATTTAAAGTACCAGCCTATTACCATTGTAGATATCGAGAAAATTGGTGATATTTTTTGTAAAAAAATTAAGCCATGTAACTATCGCTTTGATAGGTACAGCCGGTCAACTGAAAGACAGCGAACTCTTAATATTTGAATCGTGATTTTATCCTCTTGCGGTAGAATTTTAGGATCATTTCTCAACTGTTCTTAGCTTATAAATTGACTGTACTTTGTAAAATAGTATTACTTCAATTATAGAGTACGTAAAACTGTTGGGTTTAGGTAAATAGGATTCATTATTACGTTTTCCTATAATTAAATATATTAAAGAAATAAGTATTTTAGCAAAACATCGAAAAGTATTTCTTGTTAGACAAGCGCTAAAATAAAACAGCTGTAGTCTAAAAATAACTATTCTGTTGTAAGTCCATACCTAATGATTTGCAATACATTTTTATTTTTAAAAACATATATTTTTTCCCATGTTATGGGCCATGATAGATTATATGAATTAATAAAATTACGACACTAACGAGACTTGAACCGACATTCACAGCGTTCCGAGCTGCTGCTCTTGACCCACCAATTGAGCTACCCTGTTGAAATTCCACCCGTGACTTACAACTTTTTCAATTTAAATATTTATTTTATTTATATATTTCAATTATTAATTGCGACAATAAAAATTTTAACTAGTGTTTTCTTAAATTACTTTACAGAATAAGTACTTCGTTACTAATAAACACAGATATACAAAATTACGTTTATGATTATCAGTTTTACGATTATGGAAGCATTCCAGAAGTTGAGAGTTCGATCCTCCATCACGACTAAATATCAATTTAATGATGTAAAAATTTTATAAAAAAATACATTTACTAAAATTTGAACTACAGACAGCACTTGAAGACGATGACAGACGACATTTCGAAAATTTTATTTCATTCGAAGTTTTATAATTCTTTAATTTAACGATGCGTACTTATTTAATTATATGTTTATTTTTGTAGAGATGTAGCACAGAGTCACAATTTATAACCAACACAATGCGTATAATCTATGCTTCGTACAGTGTGTCGTCAAGTACTGTAACCCAGCCGTTCGTTTATTATCTGTGGCGAGGTACCGCGTACTCGAGCGCACAAGTGCGCTTCACAACGGTCCAGAGAGCAGAATTAATAAGATCATCGTGTAGGAATTTTTCACGAATGTTGCGAGTTTTTACGTTCCCCCTGTTAACCTTTTTTGTTCTTGTATATCTAGTACGATAATATAGTAAGTACGATACTAGATAATGATTGCGAATACCAATTCATTTATTTTTACAGCAGAAAATATACAAATTTAACTTTAAAACCCCGTTGCTTTACTTTAATTGGGTGTAATGATAACAATGTATAGCTGGTAATCGTCGTTGCTTCGATTCCCACTACACACACACACACACACACATTTTCTAGTCAATTAATATTATTTCTGAATCGTGTTGGACATCGTTACAAATTATTAATAGGTGGTAGGAATATCTAAATTTCGACCAGGTCACGAACCACCTTCCATAGATGAAAGAAGAGTTTCCGTCTTTGAATTACCGTATATCCATGTACATCTTGTTTAGATGCTTTATCGATGCGGTATTTCACCTATAATAAAGTAAACACCATTCCGTCTGTCCTCCTCATTCAGAAAATAGGGCAGAAAAGAAAGAAAATCTGCTATACTGATTGGACTGTTGAAATAAATATAAAACGTAATTTCGCCCCCAATTAAATAAAACACTTTAACGGTTTAAAACGCGATATATTAGTTAAACTTATTTATTCAGTCTCCCCGTGACCACGGCTGCTGCAAAGCATCCGAAATGTCCGGCTGAAGTTAAAAATCATTTTCAAATAAGTTTAATTAATATATCGCGTTTTGAACCGTTAAAATGTTTTATTTAAATGTGTACTACTCGCGTAAACTATAGTCAATATTTACGCCCCCACTTTTAAAGAATGATATTATCTCCCCAAAGAGAGGAAGAGTTCTATCCGACTTCTCTACTTCAGTACGGATTGATGGTCTTTTACGGCCGCCATCACTACTATTGATAAAACCCAAGGCGTAACATACCCTTCTAGACACGGCGGTGTTATCGTCTGTTCTTTTTCTTTAAAAAAAATCCATACTCAGAACCCACGACTTTTATTCCTCCCGGGGATTGAAGCCTGCACTCATAATCTCAATAGACAACACTAACCACTAGACGAGGCAGAAATTAATAAAACATTATCTTAAACACAATATTTAACTAAGCTATCATTGTTACGCCGAGCGAACAAAACAGCGAATAATGACGTCATCGTTACGTGTTCAAGCACCGAGAGAGTAATTTTTTTGTCTGTATCACTTTCATGAAACATAATATACATTGCCTAACACGTTAAGCACTAGAGGTCGTGAGTTCGATTTCTAAGCAATAATTCCAATAGAATAGATAACCGCGCACTTGGTGTAGACTTATTATGTTTCCTTCGGTATACGAATCTGTATTTTACGATTATGTACACATGTAAATGAAACACGTTTAACGGTTTAAAACGAGTAATGTAATAGTTAACTTACTGACAAATTTCACGTTTTAAACCGTTAAAAAGGTTTAAATTATATGTGTTCTACTTGCGTAAACTATAAACGGTATTTAGCCCTTGTTACAACGAGTTTTGTAGTGAAGTACAAGTTACATTTCCTGAAATTACACCAATTGCCCAATATCTTATAAATAAGAAGACAGAAATGTTACGACAGTATATAAAATCAACCAGGCAAATAAATACAGACAAATAAATTCCAATGTGAAACCAGAATTTCCCTCCTCCTCGAGTTTTCAAGGTAACGAAAATTTTTTAACAAATGTTTAGTATGAGTTTTGATAATGAAGAAAAAGTTTCAACGTGCCCATGTTTGAAGGTTTCTGCCCTATAGAATTTCGAATTACGTTTTTCTCAAGGACATTTTCTATTGAAATATTTTTTATATGTATAACCAAGATTTTCCACTTACTACCTACGACTGTGCGAATAGTACATATTTTACTTTTAACGGTTTCAAAAGTGTACTATTACGACGGCCAATAAGTCGAAAACAGATGGCGCTAGCGTACTTTGACATTAGGGATACTCTCCATCTTCAGTATTTTCCCGCTTTAAACCGTTTAAAATGTTTTATCTAAAATTAAATATACTCGTGAAACTAAAAATGATTTATTTTTCTACGTTATAAGTAAAATAAACAGAATCAATTATTATGTATTTATATATAAATTAAAAAAAATCATAAATAGTTATTTATAATCTGTGATATTATGAATATGTCTGTGATATAAATAAATCAGTTAAAAACTATGTCGTTGTTCAGGGTAGAGTTACCTTAACTAGTAAAAATGGTAGAGTAGATATGTAACTTATTTTATTTGGATATTAAATAATCGATGTCCATGCATCAAACTTAGACAAGCACGTTTGGTCAATTTATATTTCTTCAAACACATTGGGCTTCGAGTGGAAATTTGGAAATTATGTACGTCATGGAATATGGAACCGTTCACATATAAAAGTGATCTTCTATGGCGTTATCAGTCTGTGAATTTGCAAATATCCTAATTCAAAATGGGTCGACAGCGTATCTTCTCATATCAAAGTGACGCTTGTCTGTCTTCCCCTATCATGAAGACATGGGTCTAAGATGTGTGATTTTTTTTCGATTCGATACAGCCGTTCGGTGTCCACTGCTGGACATCGGCCAGTATCTTTAAATGTCAGTATGTTTAAATGTTTAGAATCATACAAATATTTTTAAAACAAACATCGAAGCCACGTAACGCAACAATAAAACGTAAAACGAGCGACAAATATTATCAGTCTTAGTAACAACAGAGGCCGCGCCACGCAAATAAAGCTAATTTACTTTTCCACTCGAGTGTACCTGTGTCAAACAAAACAGCAAATATCATCTTAACACGACTGTACGCTGTATTTGAATACAAAGAGATAAACGTAGAGCCTTGGCGTATGTTTACACGTTGATAAAGCGTAAATCAGCGTTCATAGAAAATGTACTCGGAATTTCTCGTTTCCACTATGAATAACTTAGTTCAGCTCGTAGTCTATTTATCCTCGTGATTTTTGTAAATTGGATTTATTCAATGTCTCCTTTATTCATGTCAACCCTTTTTAGGCAGACTTCTGATAGCTGATTTGTACTGATAGAACTGCTTTCTGTCCATCCGCCTTTTTATGAATTTATGCCTATACCGGATTCTACAATACTAAGGTCGTCAAGTCGTGTTTGCGGCTAGACTAAAGGTGGCCTGACAGGGGTCAGGTGTGAGCAAGCTGGACTGCTGCTCACCCGAGTGTGGGGTGTTAATCTGTTAGTATATTATCTTCCACATAGATTCGTTTTAATGATCTTTAATCCAGGACAAATGGAAACTAATAAAATAAGTTGGTGAAAAAATATATTTTCTTTCTTCTTCTTCTTCTTACTTGACTTCTTCAAAGGTTCCAATCTCGGGATGAATAAATAGTATCGGTCAGGTTATAGCGCCTCCTACTTGCAAACTCTGGGACAGGATTTGTTTTTCTTAAGAAAACAACTGCCGTTCTATCATTTCATTCAACCTGGATTCGAAGCTCTTTTGAACTACGGCATCATACACAACACTACGAGACAGTTACAAGACATTAATTGTATGAACGTGGATAAAAGCAATTAATCAAGATGATTAATTAAGCTGGAATATTGAAATAAAACACCTTTAATGGTTTGAAACGCGAAATGTAGGACACACTGAAGTAATTTACAAAGGACTGTGTCGAATTCCTTGCAGTAGATGCGGTCACGAGGAGACAAAAAATGGAGCGTGGATTGTTTAGTTGAAATAATTTTCAATATTTCGCGTTCTAGACCGTTGAAAGTGTAATAATTGAATCGCGTAAACTACAGACAGTACTTAAGCTTTAGTAATAACAAAAAATATTGTCTGTACGAAAAAAACAGCAATGAAAAATTAAGCAAAGTAAAACCTCGCAATGTAAAGTTTCAGGACAAATTAACTTGAGGCAACTTTTTTTAGTCCATACGCTGCTTCCCTAGTTTTAAAATGAAATCTTGGAAAGAAAAAGGTAGTTTCTAGCGAGAAATTAAAATCTTAAAATTAATGCTGCACTTTCCTAGCTGCAGATGTTTTACTTAATTTTAAATAAATTTATTTAACTTATAATTTATTCGTTATATACACATTTTAATACATTTAACAATATTTTTTTCTTCTCATAGCAAATAAGAGAAAAGTAAAACTCAATTTTTCTTAAATAGGGGCATGGGGTAGACTTTAATCATTATTCGAGTAATATAGTTTGCGCTTGTATAACACAATTAAATAAAACATTTTAAATGTAATTGGTATTAAGGGCGAAATATATATATCCTATATATAACATGACCGCCTTTGTAGCTAACTGGTTGAAAGTGTTGCATAGCAATGCGTTAAACATTAGAGGTCCTGGGTCGGTCGGGGCACAGAAGCCTGATCAACTACTTGCCTGTAAATAAAAACTGATCAGTGAAACGGACACAGAAATGTGTTCGCCTCATACCCCACGAGGGGAAACGGCATTTCACATATATAACGTAGTAACATAAGCATAACTTAAGCCTAGATAACCCCAAATGTTGCCAGGATGGAAATAACTCTATCTTTCGCTTTTCGAAACTATCTATCGTCTAACTATTGTCTTTATTTGGGTATGAGGTATGAGTATAAATGAGGTTTTAATGTTAATATTAAATCATTGAGTAAAGCCTTATTAAATTATGTTCATATTAATATGATTGTCGAATATAAGGTTAATTGAATTTAAAGTTTACAGAAAGACCTCTTTACACCCCGATAACTCTTAAGCACGAAAACTTCAGAGGTTTTAACGAACAAAGTTCAATATCGCCTTCAGCATTTCTTCACGCATGATTGACTAGCTATTAAATACTCCTGTGAAAATCTTATAAACATCTTGTTTAATAAAACTAAGACTAAGTAATAAACGCATACTTATAGTTTAAAGGCGGGAATTAAGGCGTGGTGACCACGGCTGCTGCAAAGCATCCGAAACGTCGGGCCTGTAAAAACACTTTAACGGTTTTAACGCGACATATATAGAATGCGTTTTAAACCGTAGGTTTTAGCTAATGCGACTTGATGGTCTCCCCGTGACCACGGCTGCTGCAAAGCATCCGAAACGTCGGGCCGAAGTTAAAAATCATTTTCAAATAAGTTTAACTAATATATCGCGTTTTAAACCGTTAAAGTGTTTTATTTAAATTAGAAACATATTGGACCCGGTGGGGGTCGAAACCACGACCTATTTATTATTAGCCATACATTGACCAACAAACCTGTCAAAACATTATATAAAAATGTATTTTTTTAATCATTTAAAGAAGAATTACTCTTTCATACATAGTTTTTCAGGTTCCTGAATAGTTTTCCCCGTTTTTCCCACATTTCCCTCTGTTTCTTTGCTCTTATTGGTCCCATCGTGATGTTTAATAGCGCATTCTTCAATAAACTTTTCAATTCGTACCAGTAGTTCGCGAGATTAGCGCATTCAAACAAACTCTAACTTAGAATAAGTATACACGTAATAATTCCTTGATTAACATGAAAAAATTTAATAACTTTGAAATAGCACGCTAACTAAACACGTAATTTAACATTACCATAAGCCTGTTTACGCACAAAAGTTGGTTTAAAATTTAAATTTTTAATCAGCCTTATCAAGCCTCATAAAATTGGACAGACCAGGGCAACTGTTTAATTCCACCCCAAAAGCCTCCCAAAAAGGTTCCAGATAACGTAACCGTCGTATGAAGCGAAAGTTGTTTAATGAGAGCCTTTGTTTTGTGCCCCGAATGCAAAAGCTTCGCAAAATGGCCGCTTTGACAGTTCAAAAGTTTTCAATTATACACTCTCTCAAATTCTAAAGAGACTCTCTAAGTTTTTAGATGAGAACGGTAAATTGTGAAATAGTTTTTATGTCGTAGAATGATAGTGTAAAGAATTTTTATTCTTTTCGGGAGGTCGTCGATGTAATGGTAACGACGTTAATAATCAACGGGTCGCGGATTTGATTCCCGCCGGGTCTAACGTTTGTTTTAATTTTGCTAAAACATGTGGGCCTTCATTTCGTAATCTGGATATTAATTGAGTGGTAGGAAAAAAGCCGTCAAGTTCGATTTCGGTTTCAGCCTGTGGATTTCCACATATACAAAGCCCAAATAGGTCGACATCTTATTTATATTTTATATGGCTAAGGTATTTTACCTACAATCAAATAAACACCATGTTTGTCTATTCTCCTGTAGAAAAAAAAAACTAAGTTTATTTTAAAGATACTTATTAAAAATTTGTAATTCTTACTATCTATAACTGTAATTAATAGAAATTAAATCCCTTCATTTCTTTGGGACATCGGGCGACCAAATTTGTGAACACTTTTTACAGATCGGTTCTGTTGCAGGTGAGAATGCTGACCGAGTCTAATGTGCCCTTATTGTGTTCGTAAATTCGAACCAAGGACGTCTCCTGCTAAACGCAATGCTAGCTAGCACGTTCAATGTCCATATTTCTTTATTTATTGTCGCCACGGAATCGTAAATTTTGTTTCAAATTCCATTTTTAACTTATTTATTGTTTCGTTTTCTTAACATTTAAACATTTTCATCTAAAGCTCTCTTACCCTGAAAAGAACCTATTGATTTTGAGTTAGACGGGCTAAAACAGTCGCGTTCCCGCCCGCCGTTGTTCCGGTACATAATTGATATACCGCGTCATTCCACCTCATTATTTATTTACGTCTCACTCGTTCCGCTCCTAACATTTTTCCACAGTTCCATCTACTTGATGCAAGGAGAACACCTGTATATCTATACTAAATACCTATGTTTAAAGGTAATTAACGCAGAAACCAACAGTTTCACTACGGTTTGAACATGAAATATATTGGTTAACTTTTTTATACTCTAAATTAAATACGGCGCGACGTTTTCGATAACTTGCAAATTAGTCGTCCAGTCTCAACTAATATATTTCAAGTTTTCAACGGTTAAAGTGTTTTATATGAGGGGTACTCGCCTAAACTACAGACTCGTAATGGCAGACATAATAATATTATCTTGATGTAAAATCTGTTCTAATTTGTCAAGGTAAAACTTTTACTAAACCAAAATATACCATTTAAATATTAAAGTATATGTCAAATACTGTGTTTCTCATAAGTCGTAGTAGTAAGTAGTTTTTTATAGACATTAAAAGCGGTTGTTTACTTTCAGGCAATCCAAGCACATAGGGTATCGAGTACTTTATGAAAATATATAAGTTTTGAATAAAAAAGTAAGGTTTGTGCTAATCTCAGGAACTACGTGTTTGAATTGAAACATTATTTTTGTGTTGGTTACAACATTTATCGAGGAAGGCTATAGACTATACAACGCCCTGTGACTAATACAAGCGAAGATACAGCGAGAAATGTGAAAAAAATTGGGAAAATCATTCCTTATTATGGGTTTTCGTGGCGTACGCTGCAAAAACAGTTCAAGACACTCAAAAATATGTATGAAGGAATGATTCCTCTCTAAATGATAGCGACGCTATATGTCTATCTTTAAAGTTTAATTTGCAAGAACGACGGGAAGGGACGCGTCCGACGTCATGGGAAAAACGAATTTCAATGCCCGAATTAACTATTCTACGCGAACAAAGTCGCTGGCACAGCTAGTCTAAAAACAAAATAAAACCTTTTTTGTAAAAAATAATTCAAAAGTTATTTATTTCTAAATGTATGAGATATCTCGTAACAATTAGCCTAACAGCATTTATTACAGAGTGTCACACGATACCACAGTAGAGTATTAACAAAAATGATTACCCAGCAACATCTGGACCGTCCTATCAATTGTCTACGCCTTATTGCGTCTTTCGTTTCACATTTATAACAGAAGAACGGAGATAGAAATTATTGTTATCAGCCTTATAACATTTATAATAATATTGTAAAGCTGACGGGGTGGGGTGATTTGTTTTAACACACTAATCTCATAAACTAATCGAATTGAATTATATTATTGTTAGATGGACCATTTAACGAGAAAGACTTCAGGCTATGTAAAAATCACACTGCGACCAATAAGAGAGACGATACAGTGGAAAATGTGGAAACAACGGGAAAACTATACAGTCGCGTGCGCTGGAAATGACCTGAATTTTGTGACGGTTATATTTTCATAAATAAAACACTTTAAGTAAAACGCGAAAGTTTAAGTTTTATCGTATTGCCCGACGTTTTGAATGCTTTCCATACAAGTTTAACTAATATATATCGCGTTTTAAACCGTTAAAATGATTTATTTAAATGTGTACTACTCGCGTAAATTTTCAAAAACCGTTTTATGGTAATCAACTTTGGTCAAAATATTTGTTTAAGTACCTAAAATTTGCTAGAGTTGTATCTACATAATAATATTAAACTTTATCAAAACAAAATATAGAGACCTACAGATATCTATAAGAACAATGAACTTTACTTGTTACTCTAATTGCTCTATAGATAAGATTTTATTGGGATACATATAGTTTATATTGGGTTTCTATTTATAACTATAAAAAGAATGGTTTATATCGGTCGGAGAAATAAATAACTGCATAATGTCAGGCATCAAATATGGGACTTTTGTCGCCTTTTCTTTAGTCGAATTTGGTCCAATTTTCTGTAAATTGGAGTAAATTTGACTTCACATTGCGAGAAATCCATGGGACATAAATTTCGGTTGCGCAGGGCACAGTAGTTTAAATGAGACACAGATATGTCTGCTTCTGCCTATGGCCATCGTCAATTACTACTTCAGTTTAATTAATTATTTAAGAATATAACTAAGAAAGAAACGGTTATTTGAGCAATCGTATTTATTAGTATGAAATCTAGACTAAACATAACTATTTTACTTGTACCAGCATAGAAATAGAAACATAGATTGATTACGTTAGTTCAATAAAACTCAAGATAAAACCACAATTATACACAGAGTTATAAAGATAATACTCAAGCCTAAAACATGTTAACAATCTTTAATCTATACTAATATAGCTGAAGAGTTTGTTTGTTTGTTTGAACGCCTACTCAGGAACTAGGGTTCGAATGATTTTTTTTGTATGTAGACCGTTTAAGGAAGGCTTATTAGCTACAAAAATTGCATTGTGACTAATACGACGGAGATACAGCGGTATATGAAAAAAAATTGGGAAAATATTCATCATTATGGTTTCCGAGGCGACGCTCCAAAAAACGGCTCATGATACCAAAAAATATATCAAAAATGATTTATCTTAAGACCAAAAAATGTCCAAGACGCTGTAGTCCATCTTTTTAGACTTATTTTCAGAATACCAGATGGAACGCAAACAAGTCGTGGGTAACAGTTACAATTTATGTAGCCAGGATATAAGTAGGGTTTCTAAATTTAATGTTAAAGCATTCCTAAATTTATATAAAACGACGCTATTCTGGTTTTAAACCGTTAAAGATGGGTTAACTCTAACTATAGTTTACTACGTGCAGTAAACATTTAGATAGAATACTTTAACGGTTTAAAAGCAACAAGCAAACTTGATGTGAAAATATATATTTTATATGCGGACGGACGTTTCGCAGGCTTTACAGCTAGTGTTGTTATATACAAAAAGAAGTATCAAACAAACCAATCTACGCACATTGTACAAAGCCAAAATTGTGCAACAGGCCGCATCCTTTTCCGTTGAAGTTGTTTTTTGGGGAAGGGGGGGGGTCCAAAAACAGAATTTAATGTTCTAAAGCATTTTCAATGTTTAACTATCAATGCGTTTAAACCGGGTGTTTTATTATAAAAATGGGTAAACAATATTTCTGTTTAGCTGGTCGATAGGAAAATTACTTAACTTTGTTATATTAAAACTGGTTGCGTTATTATATTTGTTATTTGTCACACGTTGACCTTCTTTTACGTAATTTAATTCCATATTAATGAACTTCAAATGTAATTGAACTATCTAACATCACATATTCACTTAGTCATACATATTTAATTTTGTACTTTTTTATACAGACAATATCTATACTAATATATACAGCTGAAGAGTGTGTTTGTTTGAACGCGCTAATCTCGGGAACTACAGGTTCAAATTAAAACAATCTTTTTGTGTTGGTTAGGCATTTATCAAGGAAGCCTATAGGTTAAAATATCGCGCTGTGACTAACAGAACCGCAGATTCAGCGGGAAATGTAAACAAAACGGGGGACATTTTTCATCTTTGTTAGTTTCAGATGCGTACGCTGCGAAAACGATTCAAGACACCCAAATAATATGTATGAAAGAATGATTCCTCTTTAAATGGTCTTACAAAAAGTCCATGACGCTATATGTCTATCTTTTAGATTAACTAGAATGAGCGATGGGAAGGGACGCGACAGACGCCGTGGGCAACAGCTTAAGTATATCAAGATGATGGGCTTTGCAAGAATGAATTTGGATGTCGAAAATAACGATTCTCGCGAACGAAGTCGCTGGCACAGCTAGTTTATTATATAATCATGCGCAGAGAATATAGAAAAATAAAATAATTTATATTGATTGAAAAGCTTACACTTGTATCTAACACTGTTTGCACAAAATTACCCAATTTTAGACAAAATACATTGTGATAAATATTAAAATTAATAAAATTTAACAGATCTTATAGAAACTTAGTAATGTACTGTTATTTATAATTATTTAAGTATAAACAACAAAAGCCATTCATTTACAAAAAGTTATTTAAGCTGTTGTTTACGCGAGTAGTACACATTTAAATGATTTTTTTTTTGTAAACAGAACACTTTTAACCGTTTAATACGTAATATAAATGTCGCGTTGAAATGAAAATAAATAAAAATAAGTTTTACTAATAGATTTCGCGTTTTAAGCCGTTAAAAGTATTTTATTTAGAACAGTTTTTTTAATATAATGGAGGACAGACAAACATGGGGGTTCACTTAAATACTGTCTATAGTTTACGCGAGTAGTACACATTTAAATAAAACACTTTAACGGTTCAAAACGCGATATATTAGTTAAACTTATTTGAAAATGATTTTTAACTTTGGCCCGACGTTTCGGATGCTTTGCAGCAGCCGTGGTCACGGGGAGACAAGAAGTTAAAAATCATTTTCAAATAAGTTTAAGTAATATATCGCGTTTTAAACCGTTAAAGTGTTTTATTTAAATGGGGTTCACTTGATGGGAGTAGACAAAACAAGATGCGCGGTAGTCCTATTTTGGCTTAGGACATTCGACTTTAGTAAGTCACATTTTTATCTTAATATCTGGACGACATTTGCAATACAAATGTTTTCAAAGACAAATTGCCTTAGTAAACTCATGCATTATTCATTTTAAAAATATTTCCTTATTCAGTAACAAGCCAATAACTCGCGGCCTCATCGGTATTTTCGCAAATCTTTAAATCCGAATTGAGATAAGCCTTCTTTCCTTATCGTCCGATAAGAAACTTTACAGTACTATAAACTAGTCGTGAGTATAGAGATACAATACTTCGTTTTCTTGACAAAAATAAAATAGGTCAATGTTTTTACGTATCTCTAAATGTCTTTGGGGCGTGTCCATTAAATTACAATAACTTTTAATCCATGTAGGTGGACATTAATATAAAAAAACAACTGCTTTGCCCAGAATTAATATTATAATAACGCCCTATATATACTGTTTACTTAAATCTTTTAAGCCTATACTAAAATTTCCATTAAAAACGACTTAGCCGTTTAGATAAGCCGGAATACATAAATAAACACACACACAAAACTTTGCTATATATACTTATATATTATTTGTATAGAACACTACAAGTAATTCACGCATAACTATTTTTTTTTAATATGGAACAACGGTTTAAATTCTGTACAGTAGCCACGGTCACACTGTACAAATAATTAGCCGATAAATTCCGAATTTTAAACCTTTAAAAATGAATACTATCTGTAGTTTTCGCGAGTAGTACACATTTGATTAACACTTTAACGGTTTCAAACGAGATATATATATATATTAATTAGAAAAAAAAAAAAAAAAACCCCCGGGGGGGGGGGGTTTCCCGGGCCCGGGGCAAGGGGGGGAAAAAAGAGGGGGGGGGGGTTGGAGAACCTCCCCCCGCCCTTTTTTATTATTGAAGTTCTTCAATATGTACTGATTTAAGTAGAGTAAAAACTCGTTTTCTTTATCACAGAGGATAATAATAAATCATGAAGTAGATGCAGAACTCATCTTTCATCACGACTGTACCTCACCTTCAAACATCTGACCCTCTTTTCAATCTCATGGAATATGTATAAGTCGGGATTAACGAAGAATCTCGCCTGTCAGAGCCTGCGTTAAAATTTCGTAATCGGCGTACGATTTAAAATATCTCACTTCGTTTACAGTTCGTTATAGATTATGGAACGTCTTCGAATTTTAAACTCGACCATAAATATTATTCAAAGTCTCAAAAGATAAGAATGTAAGGATTACTTGTCCATGGTATTAATACAATTTCGAATTTCGAATGATGTTCTAACAACACGAGTATGTATAGAAAGAAGAGTCGCAGAATCTTTCTCTTCTCTTCC
Source organism: Leptosia nina (assembly GCA_963661955.1). Lineage (NCBI taxonomy): Eukaryota > Metazoa > Arthropoda > Insecta > Lepidoptera > Pieridae > Leptosia > Leptosia nina. The sequence goes on along the minus strand of CAVLEF010000163.1, from coordinate 2,587,544 downwards.
CTTCTCACTCAGAAGGAAACTGGGTTATTTTTTTATGATAGAGGAGAACAGACTAGCATGCGGTTACTTGATGGTAGGCGAAATACCTTTACCATATAACGTCTAAATGTCTTAATATTATAATATGGTACCATATTATAATATCAATCGTGTAGACTTAGGGGGTTTTGACGGAATATGGTGCTGACCGGTGATACGTTTTTAAGTGTTTTCTGATTATCGTCTTATTCCCAAGATACACTCACACCAGGTATGAGATACGCATATTTTGTTTATTATATTTTGTATTTTAACATTGAATAGTGAAAAGTGCCTTACCATCTCTGCGGTTTAAACTTAGCGTTAAATAAAGGAGGTTCTGGATTCAATCTCGGGGAAACAATAAATTATTTCGATAGGTCGAATTGATTGAGGAAAACATATAACAACAAGTAACCATTTGCCTGTTACTAGATCAGTATGGGACGGACATAATTCTATGTCTGTATTAATCTCTTGCGACTCAATCGTCTTTTTAACAAATACTAGATGACTCACTTCGTACATTCCACAAGTCCAGAGCAGTTAAAAAGCATCTAGGTCATGTTTATTATTCTCTTCGACGAAAATCAGAACTCGACTTTTTTCCATTCATTCACAGAATTAAAAATATTACCAGCGATAATTTTTGCAATTCAAACATGAAAAGTGCAAACATTTAATAACTGTTTAGCGCATAATTATTAGATTATTGTTATATCAACTTACCTAAATAATTAGAGGCTTTGAAACGAAAAATTACCATTCACTCACTGATAACACAATACCACTGTCACAAATGAAACAAAATTCGCGGGACTCCAATCTATCGTAATTTTAATTCATGTTTTGTGATTTAATTTCGCGGTATTATTCGAAACGCCAGACGAACGGAACCGTCCGATAGCAACGCGTGAGGTGAACTGAGGTAGGGGGGGTGTACGGGTCGCGATTTCACGAATCCGCCCGCCCTACCACAGAGTAGACGTTGCACAGAACTCATATCCGGTTCCGGGAAGGAAAAATGGAGCTGATCTGAATTCTTATGTGGCTTGTGTTTCAATGGGATTTCTATGCCACCTTTCTATTACACAGTGAAATCCGATTTCCCTCGTGAAGCGTGAGGGAACATATTTCTGTGTCCGTTTAACTGATATTTTTTTTTACAGGAAAGTACTTGATTACACCTCTGTACCCGAACAAAACAATCTGTTGTTTCCCAGGGATTCAAAACTAGGACCACTCGCGTTTAACCCAATGTTAGGCAACACGTTTAACCATTTGGCTACAGAGGCGGCGCACATATACACATACAGATTTATTTGATTTGTAAAGTAGATACAAAATTAGTAAACTTTTTACATACGTGTAAATAGATCAAAAGTTATTAAAAGTATTTATATATGAAAAATTGTTTTCATCCGGAATCTTTTTATCACTTTTTATGGCGATTGTTGGTGTTTTAATGCATGAAAATGGGTTAGATAAACGACATTTTTAGTTAAATGGTAATCGAATCTACGACCTCATTTGTAATAAATAATTGAAATTGGATGTTTAGACATTTGACTTTTATAAAATCATAAGTAAATTTTAATACGATTATATTTTATTAATCGCAGGTATCTATACTATTCTAACCTGTGACATATTATGGGCATTTATCTACGGTCCTTGCTCAATGAGGTATCAAACATTGCATCTCGGCTAAGCCCACTATATTGAGCACACATATAAAATCACCTCTTATCCGAAACAGTGCCAAAGAGGTGTTTCCTAAATGGTTGTTCCGTTACACTGCGCAAATAATAATGCGCGTTGTCTTGTTAAGTAGGGTTGACACCAAAAGGAAAATATCCAAAGTTCTTTTTAATAACAAAGTAGAACAGATAAGCATGAGATTGATGGTAAGTAAAATATCCAGTCATATAACATGAAAACAGCACTTCGATCTACTTTGTTATTTCATTCGAGCGCGACGTGTAACACTACGGCTTTTTTTATAGTTCGCAGTCGGCACGGCCTTTCAACCATTTTAAATATTATACTTTTCCCGAGAAAATACAACATGTTTAAAAAAATTATAACTGATTAAGTATTACACGCAAATACACACATTTAAATAAAACACTTTTAACGGTTTAATACGTGGAATATATTAGCTAACTTATTATATTTATTTATGCCCCAACTATTCATATATTTTTCCTTATTATTTTAAAGAATCACTAATTATTAATAATTATCCAAAGCCAAAAAGGTCGACAAGGGCATCTTGTGTAGATGCTAAAGGCTCGGGTATATATATATATTATTTAAAAACCTCTACACATATTTCTATTAACTATTTAAGCGTTCCCCAACTAAAATTTTGTCGTATTTTTCTCATTTTTTAAATAATCTTTATTGCAAGAAATATTGACAACCCTAGCTATTAAGATACTTATCTATTGATGGTCTGGCACGGATCGTAATGAATACCGAATGAACCGTACGCCAGAACTCAGAAGCTAGGCCTACACAGTAGGAACGTGGAGAAAATGCGAAGTGAGGTTATTACAAATTAAATATTTTATTATTGAATACGAACCGAGTCCAATGCTTACATTGCGCTAAGTACGTAGTTTTGTATTCGAACTACGGGGAGTCATTGAATTATCATAAAATAGTTTAATGATTAGAAGACAAAAGCCTCTTAATAAAGATGTAAGTATATAAAACTCAAAGGACTAAAAATGGTTTACCGTTATAGAGAGTTGACGCTATATAGAGAAATTTCTATAATGAACAACAAAATTACTTACATATATTTTCCTTTACAACAGCCGTGGTCATAGGGGGACCATGACAAAGCATCCGAAACGTCAATTTAAATAAATTTGAAATAAGCGATACATTACGCGTTTTAAACCGTTAAAATTTAAATATATACTACCGGCGTAAACTGTATTTGCTTTCTTAATTAGTAAGTGGAAAAATCGATTATTTAGATTGGTGATAATCGGAATTTTCCAAACTATATATAACTCCAAAATCTTTTGAATGAATATTACCGTACGTATGATATCCAAAGTTTTTGAATTCCCGCTTAGACATTTCCTTATTGTTCCGAATAAAGAAATGAAACACCATTCGCCGTTGACAAATGTGGGACAATTTATCAATGTCGCTTGTTTTTGTTTATTTTGCGAAGCTTTAATGTTGAAAGCGAAAAGGTTCAGCCAAACGATGCATAAATAAAATTGCTTAATTGATCCTATTGTTTCTTGCGCACTCAAATTATCTGTTGTATTTCTAAAAAAGTAGAAGTACTGTTTTTACGTCTAATCTATCAAATCTAATTATTAAATGGTAGGAATATCACAATTCCGTCCGGTTTACGAATCATATCCACAGATGAAATAGCCGTCTTGAGTGTGTTAATTGCCTATGACCAAAGCCAAAATAGGTCGATAGCGCATTTCCTCTAGTTGTTACATGGCTGGAGATATTCACCTACCTTCTTGCAAATCCCGTGCTTGTCTGTTCTCCTCTATCTTAAATAGTGGAGACATATTTATTTTATATTAAAACAGTAAATGTATATAAGTAATAGTAAAACAAAAATATTTAAAAGATTTTAAATATGTTTGTTTACCTCATTTTTAATCTAAAGGCCGAAATGCCCTAACACAAAATACATATAACACTTCACGGTTTCAAACGTAAAATATACTCATAGTTTTTTTACTACTAACCCTCGTTCTGGATGCTCTACAGGAGTCGTTGTTACGGCATATGAATTAATATTCTCGTTCTTTGGGTTTTAGGTTAAAGTATTATTGCGGTCCTACAAAGTTTTTACAAATTCATTACTATGTCATTACATGTAACAAATGTCATTGCGCAATCGTCTGTTAACTTTCTTATTAAGGAATCGATTCCACTTAAAGCTAAGCACTAAAATGTTAGAATAAACATGATATGAATATATCTTTATATCAAAATAATATGGATGGCCTGATAAAATACTGAAAATAAACGTCCCTTCATTCGGTGGAGAAGACAATTTATATAGTTCAATACAAGTCAACACAAGATACATCTATCCCAAAGGATTACTTTTGGAAACGCAGTAAGTTCGATACAACGGCAGTAACCTATAACACGATCAATCGTTCGTGTAACTAATATTTACTCTGAAAAAGACCCAATCGCTTCCCCAATTGGAACTAGATTACCAGCAGGGCACGAAATTTTCACAAAACCAAAAATTCCTAACCCGACGTAATTTCAAAATAACAAGTTGTCAATAACGGACTGTCATCTTTTAATGGCAGTTTGTCAAGCGTCAATATCGCCCATATTCGAGTCACAAATGTTACTTGACGTTTCCGCATAACCCTTATAGTCGTTAAATAAACTATCAGGTCGATTTGGTAAACATAATTGGTGACAGTGCGACATATTTAAAAAATAAATCATATATAAAAAATATATATCCATGTCGATTGAAATAGTTCTTTATAACATTTTGACAAGAAATCTATATTTCACATTCAAATATCTAATTAAAGATTGTAGTACACTAAAGAATACATGATTGAAATGTAGTGTAGTGGATGTTGGTCCTAACTCGCCTTCTTGTTACGTTGGTCCAATTTGGGATAGCTGTTAGTTATAGGCTATTGAAAGAGCTCGTTAGTGATTTGTAAAGCCGCTTTAGGCAATGTAATGATATTTTTTGACGCCTGAGTAATTCTTATTATTGTTTACACTTGCTCGTAATACTGTATAATGTATAAGTTTACGCGAGTAGTACATATTTTAATAAAACACTTTAACGGTTTAAAACGCGATATATTAGTTAAACTTATTTGGAAATGATTTTTAACTTCGGCCCGACGTTTCGGATGCTTTGCAGCAGCCGTAACCACGTCTGCTGTCTCCCCGTAACCAGGGCTGCTGCAAAGCATCCGAAACGTCGGGCCAAAGTTAAAAATCATTGTCTAATAAGTTTAACTAATATATCACGTTTTAAACCGTTAAAGTGTTTTATTTAAACATGCTCGTAATTTTTTTTTATCCTGGATAAGTTAAGAAGGTGTATACTGTAATACTTAGTGGTCTACAGATGTTACATCAAAACAAAACAGGTAATAAATATTTATATTGTAACATTTATCGAGGCTTAGGCTTATATAACATCACGTTGCGTGTAAAGAAGGAACAGAAAACGTGGAAAATTATTTACCTATGAGGGCTCCCATAGCATAAAGCGGTTTAAGACACCAAAAATATTTATCAAGATTAATTCGCAAGAACCTTTTTATGATAAACAAATTTGGTGGAAGTTGATACATAATTACAAATAATTTGTTAGAGATGTATCTGCATAATAATATTAATCTTGGAAACACACGTTTGCCGGATCGACCTAGTATTTAAAATAAAAAACTGGGTCTCCTAAGTTCGACAGTGAGGCGTTCAACTTGTCCCAAATACAACAGTGCGCTACTTTAAGACCACTCAATTGAAATGTTTGTTTAAACGCTTCCCAGCAAATACTTCTAGTTGCCTAATAAATAATTCAAAGGGGGAGAGAACAAAAATCAGTTGGAACAAGCAGCTAAGAGGTTTATGTCCCTTGTTATCCAAACATAGTAGACAAGTAACTTAAAAATTAGCCTTATTACATTGTATCTTATATGGTATTTTTAAAGATAAAGGAGAACAGAAGCATGAGGTTCGCTTGATTATATAAAGAAGATGAAATATCCCAGCCATATTACATTGAACAAATTGCACTGTCGATCTAGTTAGAATTTGGAAATTCGGAAATCCACAGACCGAAATCAGAACATAGTTACGCGAGTTGTACACATTTAAATAAAACAGTTTCAACGGTTTAAAACTAAAATATATAACAAATACTGTCTATAGTTTACGCGAGTAGTACACTATCTAATTTATCGCGTTTTAAAACTTTAAAGTGTTTTATTTAAATGAAAATATGTCAATTAACTGTGGTCCAAAACGTCGGGCTGTAGTTAAAGTAATTATTGAGAAAAAAAAAAAGATTTTTAGCGGCCGCCGCCGGGGGGGGGGGAAAACCCCCCCCAAACGGGGGGGGGGAAAAAAAAAAAAATTTTAAAAAAAATTTAAAAAAAAAACCGGGTTTTAAACCTTTAAAGGGTTTTATTTAAATGTGTACTACTCGCGTAAACTATAGACAGTATTTAAAAATAGGGTAATCAAAATATATTTTGCGTTTGAAACATTTGGACGTTTTTTTATACTCTTAAACGCAACATCACACGATTACTAAAGACACATTCGGTTTTGACTGAAAATCTGGTTATTAAATTGGGTGGTAGGAATATCGAATCCATCCATGGGTGAAATGGCCGTAAAGGTTAATCTCGTTTCGGGTTTAGTCTGTGAATCTGGACTGGATTGCCTCCTGTATCATATAAAAATAATGTAATTATTATATTTCACCTCGTACCAATAAGTATTTGTATCCATTAATAATTGTAGTCATTGATTGACTACCTTCGTATCGTAAATCATAAAAGAAAAGAAATATCAATCAATCAACTCGCTATGTTCAACACTATCGATAGATCAGTAGTCGAGAGCAATTGAATGTTCGCGTACGCGACGAAAGACGAATAACAATATCTCAGCCTCATACTTCGAGTCATAACACAACTAGTTGTGTCCGCGACTTTGTCCGCGTAGACTTATCTTTACGTGATTAGTACACATTTACGTAAAACATTTAAATGATTTAAAACTTAACTAACGGAATAAAATGCGATATATATATTACTAGCTGGTGCCCGCGACTTCGTCTACGCAGAGGATTAGGATTACGTAGTATCGCGTATTTAAACTAAATGATGTCTATCATATTATACATTACATAATTATGTGTAAGTAACGTTTAAAGCAGCGCATCCTGGAATATCTCGCAGAAAGGTAGGCTGTTTCCTAGTTACTCGACACGTAATGTCATATTTTGGACAGCTCACACAATATCTTTATAAATTGTAGCCTATGTGTTATTCTGATGTAGAAGCTATATTATTGGAAAGTTTAATTGAAATCCATTCAGTAGTTTTTGCGTGAAAGAGTAACAAACATCCATACACACATACAAACTTTCACGTTAATAATATTATAGTAAATAGTAGATAGTAAAATTTGCACTTAATTGAATTTTTTTTTGTTCATCATTATTTGTTCAATCTTTATAAATTGTTACCCACGACGTCGTCCGCGACCCATAGTTACTGCTAGTTAAGCTTTAAAGATGGACATATATTGTCGTGGATATTTTTTTACATCATTTAAAGATAATGAATTCTTTAGTTAGTTTTTGGGTATCTTGAACCGTTTTTGCAGCGCACGCATAGTAACCCACATATAGGACAAATTTTCCCCTTTTTTCCCCACATTTTACACAGTTTCTTCGCGCCTATTGGTTGCAGCTTGATATTTTATAGCCTACAACCTTCTTCGAAAAATGATCTAACTAATACATAAAGGTTTTTCGCAAACCAGTAGTTCCTGAGATTAGCGCGTTCAAACAAATAAACAAACTCTTCAGCTTATATTATTAGTATAGATTAAGAATATCGCTTATATTTTTTACGAATGATTTCATTGTATGATGAAAGAAAATGTATATGATCATTATCAAATACAGATGATGTAGTGTAAGTAAGTATCATAAACTGTAAATAATTTTTAAAAATTCGCGTTTTAATCCGTTAAATGTGCTTTATTTAAATCTGTATTTTGTTTCAAAATTCTACTTCGTCTGCAAGGGTTGTTGAATACGTAATTTCAAATATTGGGTTTGAAACTTTTGTAATTTCTCATTATTATTTCGGCGACGGTCGTGTCTTGGTAAAGTTAGCAATGCACACTTGTTCTACTGTGATTACTTCACAAAGTTTTATAACAAGTGGAGTCTAACAGAAGTTTTATGAGACAAATATAGAAATCGTTATTAAAAAACTTGATGACACGGGCGGGAGTTAAACTGGTTTCTACAGTAATCCACGCTGCTGCTCTAACTGCAAACGGTTCACAACGGTTAAAAATACACGGTAGCTCAAAGCTACCGTGTATTTTTCAAGATAAAAATAATTCAAAAGATGAACAAGGTCGACAGAGCAGAGCAGTAACAGTATTCTAGATTTTTATAAAAAATATTTTAAAATTGATTTTATGATAGAGAAGAACAGACAAACATGGAATCACTTGATGGAAGGTGAAATACCTCAGCCTTATAACATGTAAACCAGATGCGCTGTCGGCCTATTTTGGCTTAGGGAACACATTTCAAGTCATAAATTTACATGAATAAAAATTTCTTTAAGTTTGGATATTCGGAAATCCACAGACTAAAACCGAAACGCGATTACTTCACAGCTTTTCATCTGGGTTCAGTGGCCCGTGACAGTTCAACGGTATTTTATATTCCTACCAACCATTTAATACTGGATTTCGAGATGAAGTCTAAGTGTAGTGTTTCACAAAATTATGTATTAGGAACAAGTTACCCACTCAGATCCCGCGGGACCCTTTCCTTATTAGTCCTACATGGCTACCATTAGAACGTGGCCGTAAAAGGCAGATGCTCCGTCAACCTATTTTGGTAATATTTTTTAACTTAGATTAAAAATCGAAAATAAATTGAAAACATTTTCGACTCGGGCAGGACTTGAACCGGCACCGTCAGCGTTCCGTGCTGTTGTTTACCAATTGAGCTACCGAGTCAATTGGTAGAGCAACAGCACGGAACATGTAAAAAATATGAAAAGTTTTCAAATATTTTTTATTTCAAAATATTTTTTTTATAATAAATAATAATCTTAAGTCAATATAACGCTCAGGTGAACGTTTAAAATGGCTCGGGATAAAAATGACCGCCCCGACCCTGCTAATGAGGACTGTAATTTTGTGTAATTTTAATTTTGTTCCGTCCAATTAGAAAGCTCGGATTACTTAAAAGCTTCGCGAAAATGGCGGGAATTGCCGGTAAATTGACGATAATTGTGTTCTATTTTACGCGGAAAAATGAGGATTGGTAACAAAAGTATTTATTTAAACAAAAAACTTTAACGGTTTAAAACGCGATATATATTAGTTAAACTTAATTTAAGTGGCGAACCGTGACACAGGATCGACGGAAGTGGCGTTCTCCTGTTCTGGAGGCCAACACCTACTTGGGTCGCTGCGCTAACAAAGTAAGTAAGTACGTAAGTAATGGGAAATATGGTGGTTTGAAAGTGGAAACTAATCCCCCCCCCTACCACAGGTGTCCCCGAGAGAAAATAATAATAAGTACGTAAGTAAACTTATTTGAATAAAACACTTTAACGGTTTAAAACGCGATATATTTTAATTAAACTAATGATATTATTTAGTTAAACTATGAATGTCAACCTATAACTAAGGACACCTACGTTTTCTTTGTTATATGTAACTATAATAATATGTCTTTTTAATTGTATCTCGCCATTCCAGAGGTGAACTTCCAAAAACACTCTACATAACGAGATTGCAATTACCAAACACTTCAGAAAATTGGCAATATTTCCAACAATAACGAGGAACCGGGCGTGCCTCGAAATTTGACGTCTATAAGCGATGGATCCACAAACAAAATATGATGGAGTGTCACTGGTAGGTTACCCAAAATTTTTAAATTTTTCGGATATTTAGAGAAAAAAACAACTTTGTGAAGTGCTTTTGGCTTTACATATACTTAGTCATAGATTTAACAATATAATCTGCCAGTAATAAATCGGTCTCCCCGTTACCATGACTGCTGCAAAGCACCTGAAACGTCGAATAGTTAGTTCGTCATTTGTAAATAAATGTAACAAATACATTTCGCGTTTGAAACTCTCAAATGGTTTTTTTAAATGTAATACTCGCATAAACTATAGACAATATTATATATATGTTCAACTTTAGAATTGTCACCTTAAAAAATTAACTGTTTTTCATTGTATTAGGCTGGGTAAACATACGTTTTTAACGATATTATCATAGCAGAAATTGTTATCAAAGAAATATTAACATATATTTTTAGTAAAAAAATCTTTCATATTATATTTAAAGCTTGTTTTAATTATTTAGTGATGTTATTTTTATACTTCGGAATTTTACTCATAATTTCAAAATATATGGTCACCATACACTCTGCCTCACCCACTCAATATGACATCCATAACGAGACATGGCGAGCTTTGTAGCTGTCAGAAATAAACTCGATTGATTACGTTTTGAACAAGTAGCATAGTACACATTCTAAATTCGGAATAGTTACCTTAACTAGAATTAGTTACCGATGTCTACCGTAATTCGAAATTTAAAAAAAGGTTTCCATAGCAACAGGTATATACAAGGTTGCTGTGAATTCGTGCTTAAAGAAGGTTTTCTTGTATAGGTTATTTCGATTTGAATTCGCTCGATTCGAGTACCGAGTCGAGCAAATTCAAAACGGGTCACAAGATTAGGTACAGGTTGGTTACCGTGGTATTACGGCATATATATCAAGGTAATCTAAAGTTTTCGGTTTATAGTCATGCTGGTAATCTTACAATGTTTTCACCAGACAAGAATCACAGTAATTACAAAATTAATATTTTAGTCCTTGACTTGTCCTACGATTGCTCGAAGAATTATGTCATATTCGAGGAGCTAACAACATCTGATGATGCCGTCCGCTCGTTGTGGCGAAACGTCGAGAACCTCTACTAGGTCACGTCGGCCGTATAGCCCGATAAACAATGATATGTTGAACGATGGCCCCGAAAACCTTACACAAGTTTACATATTACTGCAGTTTTGTGGGAAAGGTGTCTTATTCAGATAAATAATAGAAAAATAGCGCGCACTGTTGGCTGGTGGCGGTGTTTAAAATATAAATATTTCCAAAGAAAATTCACTATATTTAGCAACCGGAAACTTTCATTCGTGCGTTGTCACCAGAAACCTAATGGTTGAAAGCCATTAGGTTTTTTGGTTTCACTAAATATGATAAATGAAGCAGATAAAACCGACCTGTTTGTTTGACTTAAAAAATATATTAATGCAAAATCCATGGCTTGTTTAATTCATATTGTATAAAAATAATAAATACTGTCTATAGTTTACGCGAGTAGTACACATTTAAATAAAACACTTTAACGGTTTAAAACGCGATGTATTAGTTAAACTTATTTGGAAATGATTTTTAACTGCGGCCCGACGTTTCGGATGCTTTGCAAGCAGCCGTGGTCACGAGGAGACTGAAAAAAATCATTTCCAAATAAGTTTAACTAATACATCGCGTTTTAAACCGTTAAAGTGTTTTATTTAAAAATAATAAAGCTTTTCTTTATCACTTCAAAGAAACAAGGCGCGTCTCTTTATAATATTTAACTTGTTTATAGGTTGTTATATTTACTGAAATCCATTTATTTTAAAATTTTCTTGTCACAAGCTGATCGGAACCAACGACAGAAGTCTTTTATTCAAATGAAATAAATAAATATACATAACAAAGAAGAGAACTAAATAGATATAATATTTGAAAAAAAAAATTACATGGTCTATGGCATCCACGTTTTGTGCTGCTGATTTATCATATTGATCTACGAACACCAGTTCAAGTCCAGCCCGTGTACTATTTTTAAATCTAAATAGATTTTAATTTATAAATATAATATTTATTTTAATATTTATTTCTTTCTTCTATAGTAAACAATATCATTAGATTGACGTCAAAGTTCATCATGACCGCTCACCCCAGACCAAGCCTATAACCTCATGGTTGTCTGTTAACGATTAACTAACAATATCCATTTCTTTCTGACATAGGATGACGGGCAAGTATGGATTTACTTGTCATTGTTGCTGTTAACCCATTTTTGTATTTGAGGTTTCGAAAAGTTTTCAAACCCTTCTGTTTGAAAACTTTAATATTTTACACATGTTGCCATTAAGTATATAAACAAAGATCGATTATATATTGATAAAAATTACAACTCGGTATCCACAGCTTTCCGATAACGTGTGGGACTCGGTCACTTAATTGTGGATACCTGTTCAAGCCCTGCCTAAGTCGTATTTTTTTTTATAGTCGATTTTTAAAATCTTGTATTGTTGCCCCTTGCGTTGAATCCATGCAAAATCGGGCTGAGTTATATGTACAGTGTTCTAATAGACAGCTGAGTACGAAAGTTCAATTTTCGTAATCTGTCTCCTGAGCGGGCTAAGCTTGTAACTTTATACATTATTTTGGATTTTCATTAAGCTTGTACAATCTCTGTGCTCGTAATTAAAATAATTAAAAACATTACATAGTTGAGCTGCTTGAGCTCTTAATATGAGTAATTAATTGTGATATAGACGGCGTTTTCACGTAAATTGTAATCGAAAATAAATTAAACATAATTGAAAAATTGAAAGGCGGGACGTGCATTTATAGGTGACGATGTACTAAATAACGTTTTAATTTATATAAGTTTTTTATATAGGTTTTATATAGCTATATCATAACCACATAATGATGTAATTTTGTATAATAATAATCCATATTGTACATACTGTCTCTTAGTTCTTAACTATTACAAAAAAAATAATAATAAAGTATTAAAAAATATATTATTTTGAATTACTATAATTCTCAGACATTCATGATTAGCATGTAACTAAATTGGTCAAAGCTATCAGCACGCAGTGCGGATGTGAGTTCTAATCCCGTTAGTGTTATATTTCTTATTTCAATAATCAAAAATTCTTTATTATCTTTATATGGTATACCACCATAGTGCAGATAAAGAGACCATAGTCCCCACATTTTTTATTTGAAATAATTCCAATGTTATTTTAAAAATCGAAAATAAATTGAAAAAATTTCGAGTCGGGCTGGACGTGAACCGGCATCGTCAGCGTTCCATGCTGTTGCTCTGACGGAATGCTGACGATGCCGGCTAAAGTCCTGCCCGAGTCGAAATTTTTTTCAATTTATTTTAGATTTTTAAATAATATAGTGCCTTCATGTGCAGTACACGTAAAAAATAATAAAGTTTTCAATTTGTATGTTTAAATTCTTTGTATGTTTAAAAGATGGAGGACATCCTCCATCTTTAGTCTCCCCGTGCCCACGGCTGCTGCAAAGCATCCGAAACGTCGGGCCGAAGTTAAAAATCATTTCCAAATAAGTTTAACTAATATATCGCGTTTTGAACCGTTAAAGTGTTTTATTTAAATGTGTACTACTCGCGTAAACTATAGACAATATTTAATTTCTATGTTTACAAGCCTAAAATTTCTATTATTTTTGTAGTGTATTTCCCACACAATGGCGTACAAATACTACACTAATGAAAGCTTGCCAATTAGGGGATTAATGAGGAAAGGACATTTTCCCCTTTTAATAGTTTGCAATATCAAATTGGGGTTTTCATCGGAAATGTTGTGAGCCCATTTCTTGTTCAAATCCATTTATCAGCTACAAAAGAATCCCATTACTGGTCTCGGGTTATTGAAAGGTGCAGTAATAAGATTTCCAATCTCTGCAACTTAGACCTTTTCAAACCTTAATCTATAAATGCCCGATCGCGAAAGTCAGTGGAGGAGAAACGGTCTTCGAAATGCTAACCGCCATTCGGATGACGTGATGATAGAATATAATAATATTAATAGATCTAGCAATATAAAGAACATTTATATAGACGTAAACTTGTTGTGTTACGAGTAAATGTTAAAATAATATTCCTAGTAGAACCAAAATGCAATATTTTTACATGCAAATGTTAACGGGTTCGAATCCTGTCTGAGTAATATCTATCTCTTAAAATTGCACTGCGCGAGCAATTGTAAACAGTGCATAAACTATATTTTTAATTATGTTTAAAGACATCATTTAAATACAAGTACAACCACAATAAAATATTGAACTAAAAAAAGTAACTATTTGTGCATTATAAGGAAAGACCACAGAGCGAGAAGAATTATTTCTGGCTAACTAAAGTCAGAAAATGCGCTTTTTGTTGGCGAAACACTGATGGAAGGTTTAGATTACTTTTTACTGACATTTTCTCATGTAAATTATATAAGTTTTACAAATCGTACTACTTTATATCTAGTGTGTTGGTATATCTGTTCTTTCTTAACACCAAAACGGCGTGATATTCTTGTGCGGTACCCTCAGAAAAAAACATTGACATAACTTCCTCGTTTGTACACTGACTCCGTAGGTTTAAGTTTTGAACTTAGTTGAAACTTAGGTACTCCGTATGCAGCTCACTTCAAAGGCTTTTACACATCACTTGACCCAATAACTGGGGCCTGAGTGCCTTCATTGGGTGCAGGTAAATAACTTTCATAATAAGTCTACGTTGCAACTATAATGCATCGGATGGCGGCCTATACTTTTGTGACATTATACAATTCAAATCACAGACACAAAATAATTATATTTAAATATTTCATTAACGGCCTCAATCGAATGACCTTAAAAATGTTGACCACCTCCGTTTTAAATAAAACACTTTATCGGTTTAAAATTCGATATACATTCCGTAAACTTATTAGAAAATTATTGTAACTACACCCCGACATTTCGGATGCTTCACAACAGCAGTCTCCCCGTGACCGTTTAAAAACTTAATATATTAGTTAACTCAAATGAATTACTAAGAAACTGCTAAACGTGTTGCCTAGCATTGTATTAAGCGGGAGACATCTTAGGTTTGACTCCCAGGGGAACAACACATACACCAAAAAGGAACAATTATGTAGTTATTTTACTTTAAGATAAGAAATCTTATAGGTAGATGTAAAAACAAACAGTTTTAACGTTAATCTTTTTTTTGTTTGCTCGTTGGGTCAACCTGTAGAATTATACTTAACAAGGGCCCAGTAAAAACAACCCAATACCGTCAAAACTTGGAAAAAGGGGTTTTAATCTGTAACCACATTTTGAAAGCCTTAAACTTTGGTTTAGGCAACATTGCGGTTATATTCATACTCGATGTGCACGGCAGTGCTATCTGCTATGTACAATTATATAATAAGACCAACAGGCTTGTAAAAAAAGTCCTTTACAATGATCTTATTAGCTAAGAACTCCTATGATTTTTTCTGAAATAAAATAATAATTTACAAATTTTTCAACAGTATAAGATATAACTTACAATATAGCAATAAGTTAGCAAAATCTATATAAATCAGACAAGCTGTTTACGCTTTACACTATAAATAACTTTTATCTGTTTCATAATTTTGTATATACTAGTCTAGTATAAAAAATACTCGGTAAAGTAGATAATGATAGATAATTAATTAATTAAATTTGTCAAAAAGTCAACATTATTATCCCTGGACTTGTGAGATATAATATAATACACAAGTATGATATAAAAATATGGATAATCTAGAATATTTTTTTTATAATTTAACGGTTTTAAACGCGATATTTTTTTTTTTAAAAAAAAAAATTTTTTTTTTTTTTAAAAAAAAAGTTCCCCCCCGCGAAAAAAAAAAAAATTTTAAAAAAAAAAAAATTTTTTTTTTGGGGGGGGGGGCCCCCCCCCGGGGAAACCCGGGGTTAAATTAAAAAAAATTTTTTGGGAAAATTCATCGGGGAAGGCAAAAAAAAGTTTGTGTTTTATAGTTTTTTTGTTATTTAGTGTGGTTTCCCCCAACGGGGAAGGGCGGGGAATGTGAAAAATACGGGGATACTGTCTATAGTTTACGCGAGTAGTACACATATTAAAACAATTTAACGGTTTAAACGCGATATATTAGTTAAACTTATTTTGAAAATGATTTTTAACTTCGGCCCGACGTTTCGGATGCTTTGCAGCAGCCGTGGTCACGGGGAGACGTTAAAGTGTTTTATTTAAAATACGGGGACAATAAATAAATTTTGTACTAATATTTCATATGGTAAAAGAAAGTTTGCCAAGTCAGCTAGATACATAAATATTCACGGGAATTGGATTATCACCGTTTCCTGTCTCTTGCGATCCTTTGAAGTAAATTAACAGTATTTTTCATTTGAATGAGCACTCACTTTGATCATGCACTTGCAGTATCATCCAGTAGAAACGGGACTCACGAGACCTGCTCAATTTAACATCTACACCAACGGGAGGTAACAGTTGGAATATTACTTTTTAACTATTAAAACAGTTTAAATAAAACACTTTAACGTTTGAAAACGCGATATATATTAGTTAATCTTATTTGGAGATTATTTTAACTATGGCCCGACATTTGGTCTCCAGTGGCATGACATGGAAATCAGTTGAAGTATTACATACTGCCTTTTAAACAGTTAAAAAATGATTTTTAACTTCGGCCCGACGTTTCCCCGTGACCACGGCTGCTGCAAAGCATCCAAAACGTCGGGGCGCAGTTAAAATAATTTTCTAATAAGTTTACGGAATATATATCGCATTTTAAACCGTTTGAGTTTTTTATTTAAATGTGTACTACTCGCGTAAACTATAGACGGTGTTTAGTTAAAAAATGTTTCAGTAAAATATATATGTTTACAACATCTAGAATGCAAAAGTAAAGCTCCAATTTGAACTAAACTTTGTAAGTAAATTGCAAGTCCTAGGTAGAGCTAAGTTCAATGCGAGTAAAACTTAACGATGAACTTGGTTTATAGATACGGATTAAGTGGACTTAACTGCAGTTAAACTTAGGATATGTCCAGTTTACTCTTGGTTTACTGAAGTCAAATAAATGTTTGCCGATTAGAATCGAGTTTAACGATTCATAAAAA
Organism: Leptosia nina; assembly: GCA_963661955.1. Classification (NCBI taxonomy): domain Eukaryota; kingdom Metazoa; phylum Arthropoda; class Insecta; order Lepidoptera; family Pieridae; genus Leptosia; species Leptosia nina. Next base: position 2,570,737 of record CAVLEF010000163.1, on the reverse strand, counting down.
GACTATGAATGTATAACTTTTTCTCCTCTTTTATGACAGAGAACGGGCCACTTGATGGAAGGTAAAATAACTTACTCATTATATACACTCCAACATCTAAACTCTGTCGACCTATGTTTGTCTTTCAATATTCACAAATTTATTCAGAAACGAATGATCCACCGATGGACGTAGTTCGCGAACCAAGAGGTTTTTTAATTATAGTGGAAGACGCACCAGCACTGGGTTGAGTGTAGGTGACATACTCCAGCCTATATGATTTAAAGATATTGTGCTGTTGACCTATTTTGGCTATGGATATTCGGGAATCCACAGACTGAAGCCGAAACGCGATTAAGCTTCACGGTTTTTCATCAGTGGACGGCAGTTCGTGACCCGGACGGAATTTTTATATTACTACCACCCATTTGATATTTCAGATTTCCAGTCCGACACTGGACACGACCAGTTGATTATTAGCCATATACCATTACATCAAAGAGTCCGTCAATTTCGCTGTTTTAAGCCCATTTAATAAACACGTTGAAGTAGGATTGATGTAAGTAATAAAAATGTTTAAAATTCTTAAGGTTATCTTTAGTGTTCAGTTTGTTATTTCTTAGTTTTTTAGTAGATTAGTTTTTTTTGGTTGTGCTATTGTTTGAACTTGAAAAGTTAACAGTCTACCCGCATTTGTTATGTCAATACGATTTGAATTCGTAATATAAAGTTAAAATAAAATTGTATAGTTGTTTGTAGCTTTTAGCTATAAATGACTTCGTAAATATTTGAGAGAAATGCGTCTGAAACGGTGTATTGCTTTTTATGTTAAGATAAATGTAACTACCTACATAGCGCCAGTGCAAGATATTGCCCATACCATACCCATAAATAATCCAACCTTATTTTGGTAGAGTAAGTGACATTACTCAATTCACCTGGGCGTCACCTAGCTAAAAGCTTTCCCCTGTTAGTTGAATGTACGACGCGGGGTGACATCAAGTGTTTGTCTGGCTCTTCATAAACTTAAACGAATATTTCGCAAGAATTAAGCTGGAAGTTGCATATGTCATATGCTGTTTTATTGAAATAATTAAGTTTAAATAAAACACTTCAACGGTTTAAAACGCGATATATTAGTTAAACTTATTTGAAAATGATTTTTAACTTCGGCCCGACGTTTCGGATGCTTTGCAGCAGTAAAAATCATTTCCAAAAAAGTTTAACTAATATATCGCGTTTTAAACTGTTAAAGTGTTTTATTTAAATGTGTACTACTCGAATAAACTATAGACAGTATAGAATTAAGTTTAATTAAAACACTTTACTTATAGATTTAAAATGCGATATATATTAGCTAGGCTTTTTTTATTAATTACGGCCCGACGTTTCGGATGTTTAGCAGCAGCCGTGGACACGGGGAGACTAAAGACGTGAGATGTCTCTGATGTAAGAGTAAAAACTGCCATGCTAGCGCCATCTGTTCCGTCGTAGTTGGTATGTGGCTAAACTGCGACGGGACTGCGGTTTTTTTATATAAATCATGTTAAACTATGTTTAACTAATATACATCGCGTTTTAAACCGTTAAAGTGTTTTATTAAAATTTTTACTACTAGCGTAAACTACAGACAGAAAGGATTACGTTTCGAGAGACATTTCAGGTGGAGTACCCCAGCCATATAACATTCTTACAAAATGGGCTGTCAACCTATTGTTGGCTCAGGATAGGCCATATTTATATTATAGCCACATAAAAGTATAATATACCGAGTCCGTGTGAAAAATGGTGGTTCCGGGGGAAAATACAAACTAATTGAGGTGAGGGTAATGAAGCAGGAGACGAGAACAATCGAGAATAATGATCCTCGCGGGTCACGGGGAAACAACAATTTGTCACTACCGTATCTAAGTAGATACAGTAAGAAGACAAACAAGAAACGTTCACTTGAACGAATTCATAACAAAAGTTACGTTCTGTACTTTACTACAAAAATAAAGAAGTTCTCCGTTATTGACTACTTAATTTGAAAATCCTATCAAATTTTGATTATAACGACTAAGATATATGATGATATGAGCATTCACATTTGATTTGATGAAATTTTATGTTTAGCTAATTATTAGTAGATAGACTTTATTATATCAAATATACTATTGATATAATAAGCGATCAGTGTAGTCGTATTGTAAATATGATAAATAAAACACTTTTAAACGGGCTAAAACTCGAAATATAAGTTAATGACCACGGTCGTTAAACGCCATTTGAATATCTCGGAGACTACTATGTTTTACATGGTATTATATAAATTAAAAATCTATTTAAATTCAAACAGGTTTTTTTTAGTTTAAATTTGAATACAGTTAGATAATTATAACGTTTAGGGCGTCTAGATTATCTTTTTTTGTGCACATTCGCTTCGTTTTATTAAATTGATAAATAAATATTCACAACATCGATAGTTCGACACTAAACTATAATACAGACTTTTGTCAGCCATCTTTTTGCTTATGATTTTTATTTTAACTAATTTAAATTAAAAATCGGGTTTAGATTGAGAAAAATATACACAACACAGGCAAGACTTGAACCGGCACCCACAGCGTTCCGTGCTGTAACCAATTGAGCTACCGTGTCCTACATGACATCGTGGAATTTTTTCAACCTGTCCATCCATACATTTTTAATTAATTATCTTTGATCACCGCGTCCAATATAATCTACATCTTACGCTACCTTAATCCATTAAGCCGATAGTTTAAAAGCCTAAAGCCAAATCGAATTACACCTGACTACCGCCATTTCAATTTCAGCCCCTCTGTCTTACGAAATTCGCAACTCCAATGCCCAATAAGGACTGAGTAAATTGTAAAACCAATCCGTCCCCCGCTGATTAGAATTCCCTTTTGTAGGCAGAAATTCATAAATGCATGAAAAGTAGGCCACAACGGCCGCCCGGCCCTCATTACGTTGTGCCTCCGAGGGAATTCACTCGCATATTTCAAAACCTCCGTTATAAAATGACATCGGCTTTGCTACAATGGCCTTTTTCTCGGCTTCAATATTTTAAGTAAATCGGGATTGTCACGTATTCTTTCCGCATCGCTCACGACTCAATTATTGTATCAAAGGGATAGAATAATCTTAACGGTTTAAAACGCGATATATTAGCCAATATAATTCAGATTCTGTTTATTTTGTAATGAAAATTATTCAATTAAAATAATATAATTTGGTATTTTATAACAAAATATAATAGTAGTGTTATAACAAAAAATACAACGCAAGACACAGTATATTGGTTACAACATGAAATCAAACCTCACATCTTGATTGTATAGACAACTGCACACGCTTTACCAACACAGCCTTGTAGGTGTCTATGTTTTTTATCAATCAACATAGCACTTAGTAACACACTGTAACAATATATGCTAAGATGTCTTGCAGCGGCCGTGGTAACGGAGAGACTGAAGGTGTCAAACTCGATACAGATGGCGCTAGCGTAGCAGTTTTTCTTTGACGTTTGGGACATCCCCTCTTATATATTTCGGATTTGAAACCGTTAAAAGGGGTTTTACTTTTGGCATAGAAATCGATTGTACAATATGTTACAAAAAAAAATCACATATATCGTAATAATTTAATATGATACTTACCTATGAAGTTAAATTTCCTCAAATATTCATCTACCCTCGTTTTTAATGAAAATCCAGCAAACGGCCAAACTGCAATCAAAGCCGTCACAGCCGATGTATAAACAGAAAAACGCTTTTAATTAAATCCAGTTCGGGTTCGCCATTCAGTCGCAGTTCTCCATAAATTAATGGTCGTTACATAAATCAGTTGACAGCTTTATCTATATAAATAAATAAACACCCGTGTTTGTCTGTCTGTAATTACACAAAAAAAAATTTAAGTATTTAGAAATAGAGAAACATACTGTCAATATTTTACGCGAGTAGTAAACATTTAAATAAAACAATTTAACGGTTTAAAACGCGATATATTAGTTAAACTTATTTAAAGATTTTTATTAGGCCCGCGGATGCTTTGCAGCAGCCGTGGTCACTCTCCCCGTGACCACGGCTGCTCGGGCCGAAGTAAAAAATCATTTTCAAATAAGTTTAACTAATATAACGCGTTTTAAACCGTTAAAGTGTTCTATTTAAATAGAGAAACATGTTGGACTTCATATGGATATTAAATGGGTTGTATGAATAATAAAAATAGGCTAAATAGGCCAACGCGCACTGAAAAAACACTCGAAACAAAAATTTTAAAATTAAAACTTATTCTAACAAACATTATTTATGGAGACATAATTACGTGTTTTTGTGAGTAATAATCTAAATACCATCCCACAGATTGGGGTTATAATCAATTAATTATTTATATAGTGACATCATGAGCAACTTATTAAACATGTGAAAATTATTAAAGTAAGCCTTAATTTTAAGATATTATAAACTAAAAAAAATTTATATTGTAAGCGACACTCCGACGCGTAGTCTTGTCTTATAACTTAATGCCTGTTGCAAGAATTTACTTTTTAATAAAACAGGCTTAGTTAGGTCAAATGAGCGAGTACGCCTTAGTAGCTGGGCTCGGAAACTGAGTAATGGTCTTTAATATTTGTTGTTTAACTTCAACATTATTAAAATATAATATATTGTACTATTTAAAACAAATTGAAGATCTCTATAGTTAGTTAAACGCGAGAAGACTTGGGTTCGAATTCAGTGGAAACAATAGATAGTTTCAGTTGGGCAGGACACAGGAGTGGACCACTTTGCTTGTAAATAACAACGACTAGCGAAAAGGACACAGAAATGTGTTCGTCCCATGCCCCACTGGGGTAATGACATTTCACGTTTAGTTTTTATTAAAAGCCTCACTATAGGTTAGAAAACGACTATAGTTTACATTTCAATAAAATAGGATTACGATTTTTTTTTTTTTTAAATAAAAATAACTTTAAAAAAAAGGTTATTATTTGTTTATATACGAATAAGTATTGCAAATAGTTTACGTTTTCGAGCATTTTTACGGTACACAGCTTGACGGTCGTAGGTACAACACTTTTAATTCGGTCGAATCGGGGTTGGAAGAAACGAGTATTATTAATCAGAAATCAGAAAAAAATAGTAACAAAATTATGACATAAAAACGCGCATTTCGATTTGGGTAATTAAAAAAAAACAACCCCCCCCCCCTTTTTTTTTTGGGAAAAAAAAAAAAAAAAAAAAAAAAAAAAAAAAAAAAAAAAAAAAAAAAAAAAAAAAAAAAAAGAAGGGGAAAAAAAAAAAAAAAGAAGGGGGGGGGCCCGGCCCCCCCAACAACACCCCCAGGGGGAAAAACCCGAAAAAAAAAAAAAAAAACAACAAAAAAAAAAAACAAGGGGGGAAAAAAAAAAAATTCCAAAAAAGGAAGGAAAAAATGGGGCAAAAAAAAAAACCCACAGGGCCTATGGGTAAAAAAAAATTAAGAGGAACATTATTTGAAAATTGATTTGCTCACTTAAATCCTTCCCGGGACGCGGACTTTCGGATGATAAATTTTTTTTTTTTTTTTTTTTTTTTTTTTTTTTTTTTTTTTTGGGGGTGTGTTTTTTGGAGGGGGGGGAGGGGGGGAAAAAAAAAAAAAAAAAAAAAAATATTTTTTTTTTTTTTTTGGGGGGGTTTTGGGGGTTTTCCCCCCCCCCCCCCCCCCCCCCCCCCCCCCCCCCCCCCCCAAAAAAAAAAAAAAAAAAAAAAAAAAAAAAATCCCCCCCTTTTTCCCCCCCCCAAAAAAAGAAAAAAAAAGGGACCCCCCCCAAAGGGGGGGGAAAAAAATATATAAAAAAAAACCCCCAAAAACCCGGGGGGGGGGGGCCCCCCCCGGCCCCCCCGGGGGGAGAGGAGGGCCCCCCCTTTTTGTGGGGGGAAAAAAAAACCCCCCCCCCCCTCTGGGGCGGGGGGGGGGTTTTTTTTTTAAAAAATAAAAAAAAAAAAAAAAAAAAAAAAAAAAAAAAAAATTTTTTTTGGGAAAAAAAAAAAAAAAAAAACCCCAAAAAAATTTTTTTTTTTTTTTTTATTTTTTTTTTTTTTTTTTTTGGGGCCCCCCCGGGGTTTTTTTTTTTTTGGGGGGGAAAGGGACCCCCCCCCCGCCCCCCCAAGCCCCCCCTTTTTTTTTTTTTTTTTTGGGGGGGGGGGGGGGGGGCCCCCCCCCGCCCCCCCCCCCCCAAAAATTTTTTTTTTCGCCCGGGAACCCCCCCCCCTTGTTTTTTCCCCTCCCCCCCCGGGGGAAAAATTTTTTGGGGGGGGGTTTTTAAAAAAAAAAAAAAAAAAAAAAAAAAAAGGGGTTTTTTTTAAAAATTTTTTCCAAAAAAAATAAAACCCTTCCGGGGGGAAAAAAACCTTATTTTTTTGTTTCTCTTTAAAAAAAAAAAAAAAAATTTTGAGGTGGGGTAAAAAAACACCAAACTAAGGTTGGTTACAATTAATTAATTTTTTTTTTAATATTCGTCTTAATTAATGCATATAGCTTTCGCGAGTAGTACACATTTCAATAGAACACTTTAACTGATGATTTTTAACTTCGCAGCGGACCGTGGTCACGGGGAGGCAAATCATTTCCAAATAAGTTTAGCTAATATATCGCGTTTTAAACTGTTAATGTGTTTTATTTAAATAGACTTGGAAAAAAAAAATTTTAAAAAAAAAAAAAGGAAAAAAAAAAAAAAAAAAAAAAAAACCAAAAAAAAAAAGCCAAAAAAAAATTTTTAATGTTTTTTTAATTTAATAACTATACTCAAACAAATTAAATAAAAGGCTTAAAATGTAACAATGGCAACTTCTAACACACTTCATCTACACAACAAAATTTCATACTTTACTATACAAATACATACGTTTGTATGTTTGGATGAGAAGACACTGTAAGAATATTAACTATTAATAAATAAGGATGAACCTTTTTTTCCAAGTCTCGACGAAGGGTCATGACTTATTCAAAAGCAATTCGTATTGTGATCTTAATGCTTCTTACTTGAATACAGCAATGAATATTAAAGTTTACAGTGACTCATAAAATGCAGCCTTCTCAGCTCTGCAAAGAGTATCGCGTTTCAATTGAATAAGTTTAAAATATATGGCGTCTAGAATGGAAATTATTTCAGTAAGGTTTTATTGATCGGTCAGTATAAATTGATTAGTAGGAAAATTTGTTTCGTATTAATTTCGTATACTTCAATTTATTTATTATAGTAATTATTACAGCAATTTTATAAATACAGTAGCTGTGTCAGCGACTTCGCCTGCGTGGAATTGTTATTTTGGGCATCTTAACTTTTAATATGTTTCCTGCAACATCGGTCCCAACGTTTTTAAACGGTTTTATTTAGCTCGAGCCAGTATGACATGTTTTTCTTTAACATCGAACTAAGATTTAGCAGGACCGTAAATTCGAACCCAAGATCTCATAAAATGCAGTCGAGATTTTAGATCGTAATTAGTGCAGTTTTAAAATTATATTAGAATGAACTGGAATGTTCTTGGAATAATAAAAAATAACTTTTAATTTAAATGTCAGAGCGAGCTGGCACATTTTTAACCCCGCAAAAGCTTTGGTAATTCCTTTGTTCGTATGCAGATGTGGCTTATCTAAAACAGAGTCGCGTTTGAGCATTTTCAATTTCATTATTATGTAAACGTTAAGTAAAACTGTATTTCAAATATAAGTTACTAAGCTGTGCCCACGGGGAATAATTATTCGGGCATCATATTTATTTTTGAAAGCTTTCTCAGCGTAATTAATTACAGCCGTTACCCACGACGTTTTCCGCGTCCCGTTGTTCTTGCGAGTTAGTCTACATAGATAGATATTTCCTGCAGTCTAAATTATTTCAGATCATTAATAGAGGAATAATTCTCTCATACATATTTTTTTGGTTATTTAAACCGTTTTCGCAGTTCACACAACGGAAGCCCTCAAAAGATATTTTAGATAATTATTGCGTATTTTCCCACATTTCACACTGTTTCTTGGCTCCTATCTGCTGCAAAGTTGTATTATGTCATGTGTAGCTTGGTCTTAGGCTCGATAAATGGCCTATCTAACACAAAATTAATTCTTTAATTCGAACCAGTAGTTCCTGAGATTAGCCCGTTCAAACAAACAAACTCTTCAGCTTTATAATATATACAGATAGGTAATAAACATGTTTTGCTTTCATTATATGTATACCCACAGCTATATAGATTTAATTCATAGACATTTCGATTATACTACTTTTCTGTTAAGCTAACAAATGTGATTAACTAGAAATAAATAAGACGTACTGTTTGTAATTTACGCGAGAAAACGTATAAGGAAGACACTTAACGATTTAAAACGCGAAATATATACGATAACTTATTATCAATATATTTTACTAAACGACGTGTTAAATGTTTTGCAGCAGCCGCAGTTAAAATAAATTGTAAATAAGCAACTTATAACAATGAAATGGATGGGAAAAAAACTGCGCACAATATGAAAAAATAATTTATTATTTAACTAAGTATAAAAATTATTACATCACATATTATATCCATCAACTTAAAGCTAGCTTATTTAAAAAGTACTCTTTAGAAATACCCAGCTAGTTAATATTAACGGGAAATATAGGCATAGACTAGATAAATATTTTAATAATTTCACCATAAAGTTCTTTTACCATAGATTATAATAAATAATTGTCTTGCTTTAATGTTGAATGTGACAAAACACATGATATGTATATTGATTTTTAATGATAGGGCAACACTAGCAAAACATATATACATACAATGACTTTGTGTAATCTGTGTAGCTAAGTTAGTAAACGATGGAACGTGACCATCTATAACTACCAATTAAGATGTGATGTCGACCTATATTCGCAAAGTTTAGAAATTCAAAAATTGCAATTTTTTTAACTGTGGTATTATTGTAGACATCTCTGTAGACATGTTACATTACAGGTTACATTAGATGTTATATTGCCATCTTGTGATACTTGGGAGATTCATTGTCACATTACTGCATAAATTAAAAAAAACTATTTTGATTGAATAATAGCAGTTGCGAACGCACGACCGATGCGATTCGTTAATTTTAGCTCAGTTGGTAGAGTGACAGTGTCAGGTGGTAGAGAGAGCATGGGACACAGTGGTCATAAATTCGAGTACTGCTCATACAATCGAACTTTTTCAATCTAAATAAAAATATTTTGTAAATTTCCTTGTGATGTTGACAGGAGTGGAGTAATAAGAAGTATTTAAAAGAAACCCGAAAACCCCAAACGAAATCGACAAATATTTTTTTTTATTGCACCATTTTGGCTCGTAATTAGGTCGGCCCATTTTAACACCAAAGTCATTCCTGGTTTCTTTAATATTGCACAAACTTGTACTTGTTAATGCTATATACAGTATGACCAGTACTACCACAGATAATATTATCCGTTCTATATAATATGAAGAAATCACAGATTATTATTATTTTAATTAAATAACAACTAATTTAAAACAAAAATGCTTTTACCACGCGTGGTTTTAACCTTTCATCTTGTCATGGCTTTCAAAACAATTTCCAATAGTTACTGATTTAAAGCTACCAATTATATAATTTTATTATACATCTGTAACGCAAGTGGTACACTTTAAATTAAATCATTTGACGGGTTAAAACGCGAACAATAATCCTTCATCAACTTTTATATAATTATTGGCAAATAACAATTATAAAAACAGATGGCGCTAATGTCGCAGATTTGACTTGATTTTAGAAAAGTACCATGAATATAATGGCTGACTGACATTCATAAAATCACAAGTAATTCACGTTTCAAACCGTTAAAGATGTTTTATTTAGTTCTAAGTCAATATCAATAAACATTTTATACACATCATCTCTCCACTACCTATAGCTGATACCGTATCTGGTTGCCACTTGGGGCGAGTGTGTACTGGCCACGGCCAACAAAAAGGGCACATCATTCACATCGATGTTCAGCGATTTTGTAAGAGTCCCTATATCACAGAAGTCCGTTGACATGAGGAGGTCAGCTAGTGTTTTTGACAGGACACAGAACTCGCGAAGTTTGCTCTCCAGGAACAGGATGCACTGCAATCATAAAATTCATTAGCACACATTTAAATAAAAGGCTGTATTAGTTAACGTTTTGGATTTAACGGTGACCGTCCGACGAATCGGTTGTTTAGCAGTTGCCGTGGTCACGAAGAGACTGGGGGTCAATAATTTGTATATTTGTTTTATTTAAATCATTAGTTAACATAACCATTGTTTGTTAGTTAATTCCACACGGTTTTATATTTATAATAAAATATTTTATTTTGTCATTTTTATTCAAATGACGTATTCGACACAGTAGCTCTATTGGTCAGATTGAAGTCCCGCCCATGTCGTTCAAATTTCAACGATAACCAATTCCCAACGAACACCCAACTAGCTTTCTAAATAACCGAAAATGCGTATTGTAAACTGATAAAGCCAATAAACAGTTACCTGCTGCGCTGGTACTCTAGCGGTCCGCATGGCCGGCAGCGCATCCAACATACCACCAACTAACGGCGATAGACCCGCGCTACCACAATCCCTTCCCACGATCCTTACTTCCCTGTAAATTAAATAATAAGCATACATAAGGATATGTTTTTTAGGCAAGCCTTCTTCTATGCGGTTTGGTAAAAGAGATGTTATGTCCCATATAGATTTGTCCTAAGACAAACTGATCTTCTAAAATATTTAAATAGACCTTAACTGCGGTTAACCACGGGTTACATACTTGTGTACGAAGCCACTTAATTTAAAGAACTGTCATTATATGTTGAAATTCAATAATAGTTCTTTCAAAGAAAAATAACCAGGCCCAAAAAATATTTTAAAATCAACACTTTTTTATACTCCCATACCGATTGATGTCGCTAGCGTAGCAGATTTGACTATGACATAAGGGACAGCCTCCATATTAAGACCCCAAAGCTGCAAAACTGCTTAACTTATATATTTCTTCCTTTAACAAGGTAAAGGTATTTTCTAGCTCAAATGTCAGTTGTTTTGTTATAAGTAACAAAGGACCAACTATCCATCACCAAAATCTTACCATTTATTTGTATCACCGATGATGGCAACCGCTTGACTAGGCGAGTCTAAACTCTTGTTCAGGTACATTGTCAAGTCTAGATCCCTCCTTAAATCTGCTTCCCACGTTTTGGGACTGGATAATGTCCCTGAAAAAGATAGTTTTTATTATTTAAAGAGATTGAAGTGAGATATTATAAAAGTTATAGAGCGCACATTTAGCAATTATGATGCGTTGCCGTCCTACTACTATAGCTAGCAAATTGTTCGGTTACCTACCCATATAAAAAATAAACACTTGACATCATAATCTATACTAATATTATAAAACTGAAAAGTTTGTTTGTCTATTTAAATCAATTATCATAGACTGTTAATCTAGGAAGGCTTTAGGCTATATTACATCACGCTGTGATAAATGGGAACGAAAAACAAGTAAGAGATGTGGAAAAATCTGGGAAAATTATTTGTCTTTAAAGGCTCCCGTTATCTTTTAATGAAATAAGAATTTGCCGAACCAGCTAGTATTGGATAAAACAAATGAATCGAGATGTTAATGCATGCTATATTTACTAAGTCTGCTATATTTAGATTTCCTCCCACGATCATATCTATACCTTCTCTTGACACATTTCTTATTTGCATCATTTTTATGTATGTAAATTATCTTATGTTAGCTTCTTTTTAGCTGTAAGTTAATATTAAAATTTAAACATAATAAACAAATACCAAATGTTACGTAACACGAACATGTAATTTTTTACTATGCCAAACGAGGAACAATATTTACATACACCGAAGTACTTAGTAAGACTACAGAATACAGAACGAACCAGTAAGTAAGCTCGAAATTGGGAACATTAATTTATAAGTACCGTATAGTGGAGTAATTATGAAGAATTCATTTTTCAACTATCAGTAAGTTATTCTTATTAACATCAGTCAACTGCAACAATATAAATAATTAAAAATTATAATTGTGTTACTACTAGTTTGTTCATAGTTCTGTGGTACAAGCGAAATATTTAGACGATGTCGTGCAATTTAATGTACTTTTCCTTTCTCTCTGTTGGTTTTATCTTGTTAGACAATGATGACATTGTTTGGCAAAATCAACCGAGAACAAACATACATAATTACTGTTTTAACAGTTGCGTAACAAGAAAAGAAAACAGTTATTAATAGATACTGTCTATAGTTTACGCGAGTAGTACACATTTAAATAAAACACTTTAACGGTTTAAAACGCGATATATTAGTTAAACTTATTTGATAATGATTTTTAACGTCGGGCCGAAGTTCATCCGAAATCATTCTCAAATAAGTTTAACTAATATATCGCGTTTTAAACCGTTAAAGTGTTTTATTTAGATGTGTACTACTCGCGTAAACTATAAACAGTATTAGATTCTCACCTTGTAAAATTAAATCAGGTACATAATGGTCGGTGACTCCGCCAAGCAGCGACACATCGAAGCCGGTATTAACCTGGAGAGACTTCGCACTAATAATTGGAAGCGGGAATTCTATCACTTGTCTAACATCAACATTCTTTATCACATTTAATTTATCTCCTTCTTTCCTCGACCTATCTTCTCGACGTTTCGAACGCACTTGAACGTTCTCACTTTCTCGGAGGGGTTCGCTCTCTGCGACTATTGCCTTTTCGGAGTCCTTCCTTACATTAATAATTACTGTGTTCTCTTTTCGCTTCCTAACGAATGTTTTAGGAGATAGCTCCCGATGCCGCTCTGGTTCGTCTTCAACGGTCTCCTTCGCGTATTGCGGTTCCAATTGTCTTGGCATATCGTTCATGTACTCCATCTCAGAGGCGTTCGTCGGCGTCTGCAACAGAGATTCCATCATCTGACACTTGTAACACGTCTCGCATCTCTCTTCCTGGATCGGAGGCACAACAGTCGGATCGAACTGGAAATTGTCCAACTTGAGATTTCCCGGCTTACCTATGTAATGTCTATCTAAAATCTCTAGGTTCTTGCTCTTCATGTAGTTCGTGACTATCTGTGGATACTTATCAAACTCGAATTTAAAACCGGAATGTTTAATGGGCTTGGAATGTTGAAGTGTCTGGTTGCAGCACTTTGTAGAGCCGTCTCCCTCTGTCTTCTCGCGGTCACAGTCTTTGGCGCACGTCTCAGTCGTCGGTTCCAGATGGAGCGGTTCATTTTGAACTTTAGAAGATTTCTTCACGCTCTTACCGTCGACAGACTTATTTTTTAATCCTACTAATTTGTCATCATCTCCGAGAACAAAGACGACTTTCTTATCTAGTTCGTACTCGTCTGACAAAGAGGATTTTTCACTGGAATCTGAAGCTGCCCCAAGCGAGATCATAATGGAAGTATTCCTTCGCATTTGATTAGATTGTACGTCACTCGCGGTCGAACTAGAATCAGCTGCATGGTCTGGTTTAGAGAGCTTCTGACTTAAATTAGTGACTGTTGTCGTTTTTCTTAATCCAACATCCGACGCGCTCAGCCTATTTCTACCACTATCGCTCGAATTCAACTTATCTTTTGAAACGGCACTGCCATCGCACAAAGTACTATCACTGTCACTAATGTTTACAGAACATATTTCTAAGCTATCCTTCTTAAAATCTGTATTTAAAAACCTCTTGGAATCTAAATTTATATTCGTAACTTTGCTCTGACTCGGAACACAGTCTTGGTATAAAAAGTCATTTCTCTTGACGTCACCGCACCGTACGAAGTACGTAAGGACACTCAAAAGTTTATTGATAAAGAACACGTTAGAGGTGCCGGATACAATGGTTTTCGCGGTGCGTGGTGGGTATCCGATGCTACCGCAGAGGTCACCGAGTTGGGCCCACAGCGCATTATAGGGCCCCAAGGAATCCCTCTTGATGGAAACCTCGATGGGGTCAACGACATCGTATGGGCTGACAGTCGTCACCCAGCCAAGATGATGCGTGAGAACGTGCGTCAAGAGAGTGCTGATGAAACTGAAAATAAAAGCGCACATTAGGAGTCGGTCTAAAATATTTTTAAATATATTAGTATTATAATTGTTTAATTCTTACAAAGAAGCATTTAATCACGGAACTTGCTAAAAATAAATATTTTATACAATATGTTTATGACGACGTGTGAATGTCGCCTGCGTTCCATTTATCCTATTTACTAATAGAACATTCATTTCTTCAATAAGAACCGTATTCGCATTTCAATTTATGATATTTTAAAAATATTTTGAGTTATAAATTCAATTACTATAGTATATTTTTTCTTACTTGTCATTTTTCGTAGACACAATTTACATGAAATCCTGATTTTCTTACAGAATTTACAATGATTCACACTGGAAACACTTCGAGACACTGGATTATATATTAAACTAATGAGCTACCTCAAATTGAACCACAATTTCAACTAAAATTAAATTCAGTAAATGAAAGATAAAAAATGTATTTAGTTTAACATTTACATAAGTATTGATGTAAGCAAATTCGACAAGAATAGAAGGGTTAAAATCCCACCTATGCACGATCGTTACAAACGTCGAGTTAAATAATAATAATAATTTTCATTGTCAAAAGTGATTTTGAAATGAGGCCGTTTGGTCCATATATGATGGATATTTCTCTATACTTGTATTATCTGTGGCAATTACTACACTCTATAAAAGGGGAAATAGTTCTCTATTGTATGCAATCGGCCATATTTGCTGTGATTATGTGCCAAGTTAGAAAAAATACACTATATATTTAAAAACGTCAAATAACCAATTAGACGGAACGCTGAAATTAGAAGTATATTTCCCGTCACCGCCCACTCTTTAGTTACACAACGGATTTGTCCAATTTGTAAGTGTCACGCTGGAGAGCGTCACGTGAATGGCGCGTAAACAAAGGACGTAAATACGTTTCTAAATTTATTCTCCGTTCCATTCACGTCTAGCGAAGGGGGATGTGTAGTTTTTTTCTTACTAATTAATTGGGAATTGGCTGTCATCCAAGATCTGTCAAAATCTAAACGGATTAATTACTTGACATTAAACGGTTGTGTAAGCGAGGTCATGTTTAACTCGCATAGTAAATAGAAATAATGGGGCACGGGGCGAACATATATTTGTGTCCGTTTCAGTTTTTTGTTCCGTTTTTAGTTTGATATATAGGGATTGAAAAGCACAAATGTACGGCCATTTATTTTTCGGATTTTCATTTAGTCGCATTTAATCTGGATATAAACTACGCATGCCAATATTTACGCCATGGTTAGTATATTAATATATAAAGCCAGCTGACATAGACGAACAAAATCATTACCCTAAATCTTTCGTTTATCGTCTTCGAGGTATAACTTAAATAACGCGATTCTAATTATAAATTTCAAAAATAATAACTAAATTACATTTTGTAGAAACGGTAGCAATATTTTTTAGTTCGTTTACGGTGGCCCTTAAAATCATGTGATTTAGAGACAAAATCATTGCGTCACTAACATTGTGCAGATTCGCGAACTAAACACATTGTCAACACTTGCGAAAAATAGTTTACTATTTCGGTCGTAATTACTGTGTCTTCATAAAAATATACTTATATCATAATGATGGTATGGTGTGTTTGAACGCGTTTATCTCATACACTGTCTATTTCGTAGCCCAATGTAAGAAAATAAAGTGACGCGCCTAGACATTTGAAATTTTGCAATAGTAATTTTTCACAAGTCTACTAGCTAATATTAACTTATTTTATTCTTAGTAACATCAAACACGAGGGCAACCAGTTAAAAATAAATCCAACAACATACTTTATTGCCCGAGAGAAAGACACTAAACTATAATAAAGACTGGACGAGTACATTATTTTGACACAGACCATCAGCGTGTCTTATTTTTACATCTTAAATGACTACGTTTACGAGCCATTAAATTTATGATAACATAAATCAAGATAACGTACACTGTTTTTTTGTATCACGTGAGATACAGTGGTACGAATAGGAGGATAACGCGTTTGTACAGATTAGAATTTTTCTAGTAACTGAGTCAATTAGTCCATTTTTATTGTAGAGGAGGACTGATTGTTGATGACATATTTTGGCTTTAGAAATTCGGAAATACATAGTGTGAAACCGTACCGCGACTATGCTTCACAGCCTTTTCATCAATGGACGTTGCTTTGCTGACAAAATATTTTATAAATATATTGATTTATTGGCAAGATCAGAAGCTTTGTTTTCGCAAAGATTTTTATAAATAAGAACTTAATTGTTATATATCGTTTTAGGGTCTATGCCAGTTCAGTCAGGCAGAGCACTGAAGCTGGATTAACTACTTAATTGTATTGTCGTGTAACAAAATTTTAATGATTGCTTTTTTATTTTGTCCCTATTGGTTCACCAGCTAAAGACGACGGGTTATCCCCCTCGGTCAGAAGGGACCTTGTCTACTTAGAATTACTACGTAATATTATTTCAAAATGTCTGTATTTATTTTCTAACGAAAAACTTGAAATACTTACAAATTAGTATGCTTCGAGTCTCCAATGCTGATCACAGAACATAGATCTGTTAAGAGGTTTTCGGCTAGTTTGTTTGAAATTTTCGGCTCACTGGTGACAAGGCTTAGCCAGACTGGTTGCAATCTGACACCGTACATAAGATCTGATAACCTGGAATTAATTCAATCTTCGAATGTAATTATACTAGTAAGTACTAATGTGACGAACACTTTCATTCTCCTAATCTTAAGAACAGTTTCTATGACCCACTATAAACTCAATCATGTTGATCACTTTGTTTGACTTCTACTGGCCTTCAAGTGTTTGATAAATATACTTCAGGAATCGAAATGTAAGGTTAAGTATTGTCTGTAGTTTATGCGAGTATGCTAAAACGCCAAAGTAGATCTGTGATGTGTCTGCCTTCTTCTATCATAAAAATACGTATCCCACGACCACGGTTGCTGCAAAGCATCAAAACTTCGGGACGTAGTTAAAATAAAATGAAATGTAAGTAATATATTTCGCGTTTTAAACCGTTAAAAGTGTTTTATTTAAATAAAAAGGTTCATCACAAAAACTAGTTTAACGATCTGTTTGCGATTATATTGAATAAAACATTTTTAACAGTTTGAAACGCGTTGGATGGTTAACCATCCAACGAGTGGCAGTCGTTACGTGATTTCTGTCCTACCACTGTCAAAAGTGACTTACATTTTAAGAGGCAAGTGTATATACCCACAGTACGTAACCACGAATGCATAATAATCAATCAAGTGTGCTTTGCAGCACTCCGCTGCATAAATATGGGCGCGCCGCCAGGTTTATGACATATTATCGTACAACAGGAAGGAAACTTCAAAATAGCGTAAGCACAGTCAGATTTGATTAGAAAAGGTAGAGTGAATTCCTGATCTATTGATAACCCGTTCCTCCTAAGTAGAGCAATGGGCAGATACATTTTTGTGTCCGTTTTACTTATCTTGTAGATACTAGTCACCGCTATAAGTAGCGGTATAGTATATCTCACTTAAAAAGACATGTATATGTGGGTAATAAGAAACCAGTTTATTAGTTCTTTTAGTTTCAAAGCTGGTTTTGAATCAAACTTATTTTAGTATTAGTTTATTTGTTGTATATACACCACGTTTCAAACCGTTAATAGTGTTTTATTTAAAAAAAAATCAATACATACATGATTACTAATCGTTTTAAGTGACCAAAAACTGCCTTTAAATACTCTTCAATATAATAAGTTTCTTGAAAACTGTAATATTTTTCACGTGTTATTGCAGATGGGGGCATTATGTAAATGTTAAATTTAGATTGATAAAGATTTACGACACGGGCGGGACTTGAGCCGGCATGCACAGCGTTCCGTGCTGTTTTAACAGCATGAGCCAATTTTCAATTTATAAGATTTCTTACCATCTCGCAGCGTCTTCTGTGGCTTTGCAAAGAGTTGACACAAATCTGTCCCCGGAACCAGCAGTCAGTGTGGCAAGCCTCAATCTGCAGACGAGCGATTGCAGTTGGTTGGAGTGCTCCACACAACGACGGACTACGTCCCTATAAATGTAGAAATATCATGAAGGTCTTTCTTCTGTTTTGTTTCAGGGGATAAAGTAATATGCAATATTATTATATATACACCTCAACCACTAGCTACCAAATTGTCACGCCTTTTTCTTATGTTCGAATTGACGCAACATGCAGTTATACTGTTGTTTGTGATGATAGTACAATCACGTGCAAAAGACCACAACACATCTTACAAGGTGATAAATATTGAATTCTCGACGTTTTTCCTGAAACCCCGAAAGCACAACATATATATAGCGTAACACCTCGTGACTTCGAAAACCGTTCGGCCTTTATTGAACCGCAAAAATACACTTATTCTTTTGAAATCGTTAATAAAATCTGTAAACATGCTTATGAATCACGAGTCACATGTTTCGTGACGTCCTTCGTACTTGCTCATTCATAAATAACGTTACTTCGAAGATAGAACTAGTTTCACGTCATCAACATCCGCCCTTTAACATTTTTTTATGATAGAGAAAGACAGACAAGCATATAACATTTATACAAGATGCGCTGTCGGCCTATTTTGGCTTTGGATTCGGAAATCAATAGACTAAAACCGAAACGCGATTAAACTTGACATTTTTAGAAAGGTAAAGCACGACAAGTCTAAGAAACTCGCCGTTACTGTCCGTTAGTCTGAACTGTGTGATTTACACTTTGCAAAATTTTCAATAATATTCGCAAATATCAAGAACGGTCTCTTTCATATTAACGACCTGGATTTCATTAATTTGTTACGAAGATACAATCAGTAAACAAGCTTATCTGACAGATAAATGTCGGCAGTCACATGACTTTAAACAGCTTCATTAATTTTTGTTTTATCTCGCTTTTGAACTCGAACAAATAATTTTTAAGCTATTAACATCAGGTTAATTATATTTTTGTGTGTATAGACTTAAATTAATATGCGGTTTATTTGAATACGCAATTCTATTTGACAGTCAATATGGAATTTATAAAAAAGAAAATGGACGCCATCTATAATATTTTTTGACAATAGTACTAAAATTACCATGTGTGAATATAAAATGAGTAGGTGAATAAATTTTGCATTACTTACTGCACGAATCATTTGGCCATTTTTACCAATAGATTAAGTTGCGCATGGGCATATAAACTTTCTTTGTTTAATACATTTTTTTATAGTCTTAAAACTCAAATAAGTTACAAAAAGATTATTTAGTCTGATTTGGACATTTAAATAAATCACGATTTATAACGCGATATATTAGTTAATAAATGTGTTATTAACACATTTTAACTATGGCCCGACGTTTCGGATGCTTTGCAGCAGCCGTGGTCACATCGGGACACTAGTTAACGAATATATTTCGCGTTTTAAACTATTAAAAGTTTTTTTATTTAAATGCGTGTGAAAAACTTACATATCAGCAGTTTCTGCTACAGAGATAAGTAACGCCAAGCCAAGTTTGCTTCTTCTTAACGTCTGACTAACAGTGCTAGCTAGACTTTCCGTAGTACCGTTGTTGGAACTGATGCTGTATACCTGCAAGAAGACTGAGTTATATCTTTCTGTGGGTGGGTATCTCTTCGTTACGTAATGCGTTACAAGCATGTACTTTTGTTTGAAGAAATGGGAATAAAGTTTGAAGGTATCGATTTAAAAGTAATACCGAACTAATTGTAGCCTTGCGCTCAAAATACAGTATAGCATAGAAATGTGCTGCGATTGTGGGTTCGAGACCCGCCCGCGTCAATTTTTATAATGATAGAGAAGGACTGACAAGCTTGGGAACCCCAACTACTTGATCGTAGATTATATATTCGAGGCTATAGAATCTAAACGAGATGCGCTGTCTGCTATTTTGGCTTTGGATAATCGGAAATCCACAGACTGAAATCGAAACACACATTAAGCTTCACGGCTTTATCATTTGTGGACGGTGGTTCGTGACCCAGACGGAATTTCTATATTCTAAGCAGTCGCTTAATATCCAGATTTCCAGACGAAGTCCAACATGTATCAGAAAAATTATATATTGAAAAATTAGAAACATATTAGCCATACGTTGCCACCATTAGACCAACGAGCCCGTTCACGTATAAAAATATAGTTTTTTTTTAATTTAGTACATCTCACATCGAATTGAGTCTTCCTTGCATTATCACACTGTATTTAATAAACATTACGTCATATAATTTTGGCCTCCTTTTAAATGTTAACCTTGATAACTTGATACTGTTATCTGTGACAAAAAAAAAATTAGCAACTCAAAGCACGTGACGCCGGGCTAATTAACAATTGTTAGTATGGCGCGATTTTATGCAAATATAGATTATGAAAATTAAGATTTGTGTTTACTAACTAGGCCGCTGACCGCCTCTATACTAATATTATAAAGTTTAGTTTGTTTGTTTAAACGAGGTAATCTTAGGAACTACTCTTAGTATTGGTGGGACTATTTATCGAGGAAGGCTTTAGGCTATATAACATCAGGTTGCGACCAATAACAACAAAGAAATGGAGGGAAATGTGGAAAATCGGAGAAAAATACCTTTTTTAACTTTTTAAATTATCTTTGAGATAATGCGAAAATTATTTAAAAGACTGAAAATATGTATAAAAGAATGAAATATATAATGTCTACCTTTTAAGATGAACTCGCAAAAACCGTTTTTACGGTAATCACATTTGATCGCAATTCAATTTGTATAAATAATCTTACAAACAATAAAACAACGTTTGACGGATCAGCTAGTGAAGAAGACAAAAGTGACATAAAATACTCTAGCCTTGTACAACATAAAGCCCTCACAATGTTTTAGGTTACTGGAAAATAGTTCAATTAGTTGATCTAGATTAGCTGTAATTTAAGCGGCTTCTCACAATACTCTTAACTATATGGTATCGTCTTACAATTAATTGAATGCTTGAACAAGTAGACTACATTACTTTTTGAACGCTTTGGAAATCAGGGCATGAACTACAAGGTTTTCACTTCAATACCTTTATTAAAACTTCATACTTTTTTATGTACACCGTTGTAATTTCAATAATTTTACCACCTATATAATATCTAGTTTTCAGTTGGGGTCTGAAATATTCAAAAAATCTCAAAGTTATAAAAAATCTCGCGAATAAGTGCTTAAGGTATTGCAACAATAAGCCTAATAATTACGTAAGCATACCACTTGTGGTACTGTTTATCAATGATATTTTTTATAGCGAAATCCCGCCCTCCCCTAGAGTGGCATGGGGCCAAGAAATTTCTGTCCATTCCACTAATTGGTTTTATCTACAGGCGAAATGCATCGTTTCCCCAAGACTCGAAGCCAGAACCTCTTAACACAATACGACGTTTAACCATTCAGCAACGGAAGCGAGTAATTTTGAAAGGCCAAGTTAAATAATCTATACATCGTTCTGATTAGCACGTAACCACTAAAGAATTATACAGATAACGTTGCCCGCAACTGTAATAAATAATTATCACACGAAATGCAACGATAAGTGGATCATATGACTTAAATGCGGTCATTCATACGACGCGAATCACGAGTGGTTTGATAAAGCCTTTGTTTGTTTAAACACTTAGGTTGCGGTCTCAAATAAACGCTATAGCATTCGTACAACGACGCGTTGTCCGCTTTTTAGACGAGGACAGGAAATGATGGAGTTTATTTGATACAAGATGAAATACCCTTGCCATATAAATAACATCGTGACAAAATTCGCGCTTTGGAAATTCGGTAATCCACACTTTAATTATTTTACATACACATTACATTACACTACTATTTCATTTTTGCACTGTGGTTCGGGACACGGACGGTAATTTTGATATTCGTTTAATACTGAGCTTTCCAGGCGAAGCACTACATGTTTCAGAAATTTCATAAAATTGTTCAAGATATGTTGGACCCGATCAGAGATCCAATCATAACCCGTTGATTATTAGTCATACATTGTTACTATAAGACCAACTAGATGATGATAGATAATGCGAATAATTCGTACGAATTTATGCTTCTGCTTCAGTCTCTAGACACTTCGGCATTTGCATCGCAGAATATTTTGCTTTTTACCAGTATTTCGTACAACTCTGTGTGGATTACTGTTGCCTTATCTATCGGCCTGCCTATGAACAGAAATTAACGTACAATATGTACTAAGCAATAATTCGAATTAGCCAGGGACGATAATATCGGCGTTTGAAGGAGACAACAATTAGAGTATGTGACGCTGTACGCCATTTACAGCGTTTATAGGAAACAGAAGCCTAAAAGCTTCGTTGGCAGTGGCTTATGTTTTATTGTGCGGATTTCAGTAACGACAGTGTATGTTACGCTGTACACAATCTACAGTGTTTATGAGACAGGAGCCTAAAAGCCGCGTTGGCAGTGGCTAATGTTCTATTGTACGGATTTCAGTTTATTGTACTCCTATTAAACCTTAAAACCAATGTCAACCTCATTATCTAGTGTGAAGGGGCTTCGTAAAACATTATCATCGTGACAAGTTTGATTGATCACTTCATGAGTTCATTTTATAGAAATGTTAAGTGAAAACATTTTTAATAAAATATCAATTCTAGATTGAAAACTCTTTACAACACAGGCAGGATTTGAACAGCCATCCACAGCATTCCGTGCGGTTGCTCTAACCGATTGACTTACCTTCTCCTACACGTCATCGTCGATTTTTTCAATCTTTTTCAAGTTTTTATACTCCACCTTATAAGATTGTAGTTATAACTTACCTTTATTTAAGTTTAAAGTGACTCACCTGTGAATCATTACTCGAAACAGTAGCGATCTTGGGTACCCTCAAAGATGCGGTGCTGGGTGTCATATCGAATCTGGTAGCCAGGCACTGGGATGTCCGCCGCTGCCAACTACCTGATGATGAACTTAACCTCCCGGACGAAGCTGGGAATACACACGCCTACTTATACAATAATACTTTTGTTGGATGACGGCTATTAAATATGGGACGTTGGATAAACTATATGGATTTGTGCAAGTGTTTATTTGAAGATATCCTTTTAGAATTTAAGATTAATTATATCACAATGAATGAGGAAACTAAACAAGAAGGCAGGGGGATTAAAAATGTAGTTGATATACTAGAAACTACTAGAACATTATATAACTACTTATACCATCAAATACTGTTTGCAGTTTACGCGAATAGTACACATTTAAATAAAACATTTTAACTGTTTCTGCAGCCGTGGTCACGGGGAGGCTGCTGCAAAGCATTCGAAACGTCGGGCCGTAGTTAAATAATTTTCAAATAAGTTTAACCAACTTACATCTCCTTTTAAACCGTTAGTGTTTTATTTCAATTACTTATTGAAATGAAATATTTTCACGGTTTAAGCTGTATTTTTATGCGAGTGGTATATACATGAATATTTTAACCAGAAACAAATGCGACCGTCCTCGTTAACATAACTGCTGTAAAGCATCTAATATTGTGTAGTATAAAATAATTCGCGTGAGAGAGTCAAAACATTTTATACAAGTGTCGTTTATATACTTACTTATAAGGAATTAATACTTACATGAAAATGAGTATTCGTGTTGCATGTTTCCGTCCCAGGAGTCGAACATGGAGTAGAAGTCGACTTCTGATCCTATCGTGCTGTATGACTGTTCACCACAAAAACCTGCAGAGGCATTTATTTAAGTAAAGGCATTTTTTAAATAATAATAAAAACATATTTGACTTTCTTTTTTTTAAGTGCACCAGCCACGTAATATCGAAAAAAAGGTGCGAAGGTGTCGACCTATTTTGGTTTGTAAATTCGAAATCCAGTGACTGACAGCGAAACATACGTTTTTCACTTCACGACTTTTCTGTAGACAGTGTTTCATTTAAGATGCAATATTTATAATTGGACTTAAGAATTCTGGACCCGGTGGGCATCGAATTCACTACCAATTGATTACTAGCAACAGTTAGAATAATGAAGACAAGATTATGGTGCTGATACACCTCTGTTAAGCAACATTCTTTATAGATACGTATTCTTGACGAGTCTAGACGAGGCGAAAAGTTATTTATAGAATATAATGAGGAAAATAGTTATTAAGTACAGTTTTATATTCAAGCGATTCTATTTATTCCGCATTGTGTTATGTAAGTGTGCATGTGCTTAGAACCATTATGGAAAGAAAACTATTTGCAACATATGTGGCAATTTTATAAGTATACTCAAATAATAAAAAGTCAAAAAATAATAATTTATTTTGCCGATCAATTTGAAGATACGAATGCTTTCGAAACAAGTATTATAGGCTGGTTGTCGCAGGTTCAAGTCCCGCAATTGTTATCGATTTTTATCAAAGTACTAGACAGTAGGATTAGTAGGAATAACTTACCCGAGTCGCCTCTATCGATGGAAAAACTAAGGGAAACTCCTTCCTCCTTCACCGGCATTTTCGTTGCACAACTCCCAAGTACTCCGCTAATATTCCCGTTGATATCGACCTTTCTATCCCCACGACTCCTGCGCGAGGGCACGCAGAACATCTTCGTGCACATTAACCTGTTAAACATTCTAAAGATTAGGTATAGTTTTCTCTAACCCTTTAGGCCGGCCTGAAGTTAGCGCGACCGCCATCTTGCGCATGGCCGCCATCAATTTTAAGCAAAAATTCGAGTCATCTGCGCACCTCTTTTGTCGCGACTGATACCTGCTTTTTTCGTTTTGCGCAACGGTCCGCGCTAACTTCAGCCTGGCCAAAAAGTTTGAAGAGCACTGTACGTGTCATTGATCTTAACATCTTTACAATTAATGGTAACAACGTATAAATAATCAACGGGTGGTGGGTTCGGTATCAACCAGGTCGCATCAATTCATGATTTTTCTGAAACATGTTGGACTTCGTGTGGAAATCTAGATGGGTGGTAGGAATATATAAAATTCCGTACGGGTCATGAACCACCGTAGAATATGAAAGGTTCACTATTATTTATTTATATTACAAATATTTTCTATGTTCAAAATAAAAAAAGTAAGTAACGGTATAAAATTAGATTTTAGTGATAATACTTTAATTTATATTTAACCCGACGTCCCCCCGTGACCACACCTGCTCGACACTCGACAAGTTCGTGACATTGTTAAAAATAAGTTAACGAACATAAACAACATTTTAAACCGTTAGGTCTTATTTGAGCTTTTCGCGTAAACAGTCAATACTTAGATTTTTTTAGTCCCTCATTAGTTTTTCTCGCAAATAACAAATGGATAATATATTGTAGAGGACTAACTTTTGCTGAGACCTTGCAAGTCATTATGCAATGTCATCTATGTCATAATTGTAAGAAGTAGTATTCTTAGCAAGAATAAAATTAGGTAACACTAGAAGGTAATACAAACCACAGACTGCAATTCGATATGCATATAGGTATAAGTATAAGGTTATTTTAATATGATTATTATATTATTGGAAACACTAAATTGTAATTATAGTTTATATAAGGTTACATTTATATAAAAAAAATATAAGATCTTTATCTTATGTACGAACACTTTTGTCTATCCGTTTCACTCATTGATTGACTACAGTATATCCGTGATTCGAAGTTAGGACCTCTCGTGCTTAACACAGTGCAACACGTATTTATTGTTCTACGGTCATATTTAAAAGAGACTTATGTACAATCATGAATCTGCACTTTTGACTATAACTTTCTTATCGTAGGTATATATCGATTAGATAGATATGTTAATTAAAAATAAAAAGACAAAACATATCTTTTTTAATGCGAATATTCTTGCAGTGAAACCATCTAATGTCGTAAAAAATGACACCTGCTAAATTTAGTGGCTTTTAATCTCTTACAAAAAATGTGATGCTCTATAAAATAATATTTTAAATATTAAGTTATTCTGTTTTTTGTGTGCGTGTGTTGTTAATGCGAAGTGAGGATGAAAATTCATGTACGTAAATGACATTTTCAAAACTAATTTTAGCTGTTATATCATTACAAAATGCATCACGCACAACGATAACAATCGTAAACAGCGATCTAATCATTCACTTAACAATAGTTTTAGTTCGTTGAAACGATTCAATGATAAATTATTTCAGTCCGTTATTACCTAGCCGACAAAAATCCAGTAAGAATCACTTATGACCGGATACAAACTACGCATTTAATTAATGGAGATATTAGTATAAGCTAGACTGTACTGAAATTACGCTTCTAACGAGAAAACTACTTGTCAGCATTTCAACAGGTACAAAATGGCTTTACTACAAAAATATAATTTATTCACGAAAATAAGCAAAATTATGAATGTTATTTGTAAAAACAAAAGACTAAAAATGCATAGTCATACTCTCATTCTCAAAGTAAAGGCGTAGACGTTAGAAGAAGAGCTGGCAATAAACTCGCCGCTACTCATTTTATCGCCAAGTATTATTTCAAGTCTTCACGTACTTAAATCACAAAAATAGTGTAAGCTATCAAGAAAAATTAAGATAAGTCTGTTATGAACAGCAAACACATCATTAGATAAAAAAGAAAAATCTATATAATTTAAAAATCGAAAATAAAGTAAATATTTTTTGACTCGGGCAAGACTTGAACCGGCATTGTCAACGTTCCGTGCTGTTGCCGACTCGGTAGCTCAATTGGTAGAGCAATTACATGTAAAAAAAAGAAAAATTTCCTAACATTGAGTATATGTCGGATCATACTGGTACATTAATATACACACATTTCACGTTTCCTTGAGTGGTTATGAGGCAACTTTTTATCGAAAAAGGACAAGCACGTTTCACAAGTCGGATAGATTGAGACGTTCTAATATGACATTATGTATTGGCAAAAAAACGAGTCAAAGCGAAAGAAAGATTGACAAGTAAGTAAGACGTGTTAAATTTAAGAAGAAATACTCTAAAATACGTCACAGGTCAGGTTATGAGACTAATCCCATATCCCACCATAACGACGAATACTTTGTTATATAGATAAGGATTAAACAAGCATTTACTAGATGGAAGGTGAAATACCGTAGTCATAGTATTTCAATAAGATACTCTGTCACCCTAGCTTACATTGGTTTTCAATCACAAAATTCATAGACGGTAGGCAAAATGCGTTCATTTCACGGCTTTTTTTTCAATGGGGCCATATTTATCGCTAATAGTCAGTTTTTGAATGCATTAGCATCAATAGGGTCTGACGCATTATGTTCGCATTATTTTCATCAACATTGACGAAGAGACTTACCTTTTTGGTTCATCCATGATATGAATCTTCAATGACACACTCTTGCAGTTCATAGCCACGGCACCGAACATCATCTCACCGAGTGCTGTGGCGTCCGCAGCCGGTCCTTTGTACTAAAACAAGAACCCTTCATCAGGCTGTATTGTCTGCTAATAGTCCCAGTTAAAAAATTTCGACTCGGGCAGAACGTGAACCGGCATCGTCACCGTTCCGTGCTGTTGCTCTACCAATTGACTCGATAGCTCAAATTTAAATTATATAATGCCTTCATATGCAATGACATGTAAAAAATAATAAAGTTTTCAAACATTTTATCAAAATTCGTTCGTAAACATGCCTTTAAGGTAGATATTGGACACAAAAGGAATAAAAAGACCATGATTTTTAGAACAACCGTAAAATACTGTCTATAGTTTACGCGAGTAGTACACATTTACACGTTTATTTAAACAACCGTAAAATTTAGGCGAGTGTAGAGGACACTCGTCTAAAGTTTTATAATCCCCAAAGTGACTGCAAATATTATATGCAAGCAACGCATCATAATTATTATAATGAACTTTGCAGTCGCTTTAAATTATTTTGACCACTCTCAATTATGGTCCTTCGAACCGGATGTATTACGTCACAATACTCAAAATAAAAAGAAAGCAAACGATCTAAATTTACACATTTTTCCTTCATTGCCAAAAAACACTAATGAGGTTGTTTTTTGAACTTATTTCATAGGTAATTCGTTTTTAATGGATGATGTCATAGTTTGGAAGTTCGCGTTCGTTGTTACCTTGACCCTAAGAGATCGTGTACACTGGCCGCATGACTGCACACGCACAATAGCAATACCCATCATTTGAATAAAGGCATTAAATTATTAAATACGTTATAAAAAATACCTAAAGGGGATTTTTTTTCTTTAGGCTCTATAATTACAAAAAAATATATATGATAGAGAGTAGGACAAACAAGCATGCGATTAAATTTATCGGAGATGAAATAGGTACCCCCCATTAACAAGATGTGTCGACCTATGCTTTTCATTATGTCACTGAGTCTGGTATGTTAAATTATTTTTTTATTTGATTATTCAGAACAATTTGGAAGCTCAAAAAAAATAATCGTATCTCAAGCTCAAAGTAAAAATCTAAAAAAAGCAAGTCCGAGCGCTAAATCCATTTTTTAAATTGAAGAAGTTCGGATGACTATAAACAATGCAAAGTGGAATTCGTAATCATTAGGGAAGTAACGATTTCAAGGCACAAACTAAGAATACGACAATCACATGACTTTTGTAGATCGTACATTTGATGACCTATCAGTTATATAAATAAAATCAACGATAAGGTGCTTTTGAGCGGGTATTTGTATAGTTAATGGACGATCGAAAAATGTTCTTGGTCCAAACATATTCATTTTTACTTCTTCACTTTCTTATTCTGACGAGGTAGATAAGGGGAGGATGCAGCCACGAAGGGACATTTATTTTAAAGGGTTCGATTATCGGTTAGTTAGTTTGTTTATCTGTTTCAACGCGTTAATCTATCGAGGATTTATCGAGGTGGGCTATACATATATAAAACTTCGAGCTGCGACTAATAGGAGTGAAAAAATGGAAGAATGATTCCTCTTTAAGTTATCTAAAAAAAGCCTTAATCTTTTAAGATTAACGTGTAAGGACAAGGGGACGCGGATGATGCCATGGGTAACTTAAATTTATAGAATTGACAAGGTTTGCAAAAACAAAGTTTTATGCCCAAAATAACTATTCTACGCAGACGAAGTCACTGACACAGCTAGTCACGTAAAAATGTTATGTTTTTTAATCCTATAATGGTTTTTTATTAGAAAATGATAATTCTTTAATCCGTATGCATTTAGAATTCTCAAAACTAACGTAAAGAAATCTGATATGGAAATTGCGATACGGGGAAATGGGCAATAAGCGCTAGCAAGTTTTATACCTTACATAAAACTTCTTCATTCAAATTTGAAATGACACGTAATAAAGAAAACCCATTCGTTACCTGTTTACCTCGTGGTTCATTAGTTAGTCTATGGTAATAATTAATGTTTAAAATTACATTCTAAGGTTATCCAAATAAAATACAATTTGTTTAACCTTAGCGCTATTTATAAAATAACACAGTTCACAGTTTCACACGGCGTCACGTGATTCTGAATCATGCGAACAGGTTTTAATTAAGGCGACTCTTACTCTGTGAACTATACGTCAATGCACATTAGCGAAGTTAGAAAAATAAATGGAATAATAGCATAAATAATGATACATTTAGATGTCGCAAAGATTTCTTCACTATTGAAGGTCATTGTTGAACAGGAGGCACGAATAGTGTGGTTTAAAAGGACTGCCCTCAAGTGACCTACCCTTTACTATAGTAGGTAGATTATCTTAACATTCGTTTTGACAAGTCTTTTTTTCTGTAGATTGCAAGAACGACACAAAATGAATTTTTAGTTTATATAGAAGCGGTGAAACTATCCTTGGTTAACTTTCCTTCGGGGTTGGCTATCCTTTTTCATAAATAAAACGATTAAGAATCCCTGGGTTTGAATCTGAAAGTGTCAATCAGACCAGCCACAAAAGACTAATGAACTATTTGTCTAATTTCAAAAAAGGAAATAAATTTTAAAAAAATTCGACTCGGGCAGGCTCTACCAATTCAGCTACCGAGTCCTAACTAACCTTAATGTGCAATAACATGTAAAAAACATATTAAAGCTTTCAAACTATTTGTCTGTAAAAATAAACAGTCACGCGTACGCGGGATTTCTAATAAGAAATACAGGTACATTAATATTTATTTAGTATCTTTTCTTTTACGTCATTTTTTATTTTCCAAAAATCGTGTAATCGTCTTAATATTTTGTATATCAAATCTATGTCATTATTTTTATGTAGCGGTAATAGAAGCAAGCATAGTACAGACTATATTAATGAGAATAAAGCTAAAATTACAGTCTGCGAGGCTAAGACCCATTTGAGTAATCAAAAAGGCTAACGTATTAAGTGGTCTAAATATAGCCGAGAGTAGTGCGATCCGAGAATTGAGTCTCGTGATGTTACAATTGATATGTTATTTTTAAATCGTAACAGTAGAGATTATGTAAGTTCGTACGCAATATTTCACCACGTTTTCGCGCGATTGATTTACACACTCGGACCTCATGTTTATTAGACTACCTGTGCCTGCGACTTCCTCCGTGTAGAGTAGCTATAATGGGCATCATAATATAATTTATTTTTACAAACAACCTCCTCAACTTTTGAATTATAGCTTTTACCCACGACCCTACGACTTTCGCTCCTATTGGCAGCCTGATGTTATATAGCCTAAAGCCTTCCTCGATAAAGCAACCCACGCAAAAATTTGTTTTCAATTAGAACCAGTAGGATCGTGAGATTAGTGCGTTCAAATAAACTCTTCGACTTTTTAATATTAGTATAGATTGGATTGGCAGTAGTATCCAAATTGAACCCCGAAAAATATACATATAAGAAGTTTTGCTTGCTGTGTTTTGCACTAAAAAGGTTGCATATGAAATTAGTGGACCTAGTGAGCAGTACGCAACCCCGACTCGCACTTGACCTTTTTTTAATACATTGAAAGTTCTATTAAATTGTTAACTTCATTACGCAAAGGATAAGATATAAATGAGGGCATTTTTTAAATTAGTGTACATGTCATTTTAAGACAGTGTTATAAACGTATTTTTAATTTATATGAAATATTAACAGCATCTAATGTCTAAAATCTGAAATTCATCTGATAATGATAGAAAATGAAAGAAAACAAACTTTCACTTATAAACTCCCACAGCAAAAATATTGTTAGTTGTAGTATATTTCGAGTAATAAACCGTTAATACTGTTTTATTTCAGATACATTTATGTGCCCTTCAAACACTTGTCAAACTCTCGTAATACAACTCGTAACAAATATAACGAGAATGAAGACGCGAGAAGATGGCGCGAGAAGTTTTATAATAAACTCTTGAATTATTTTCAGCCCACTTTAATTAAAAATTACAAACACTTATATGTTTCTCTTTGTCTATAGTTAAGCATTGACCATTGTCTATAGTTAAGCAATGTATGTGAGAGCTTACGTTGAAAATTACAACGGTTTAAAACGCGAAATAAAATACTGGTGCAAAGCAGCCAAAACGTCCGGCCGTAATAAATGAATTTAAAAAAATTAACTATTGTTATTACGGCCGTACGTTTTGGATGCTTTGCAACAGTCGTGGTCACAGGGGTTTCTTTAATACATTTCCAAACTAAATCTACACAGTTAGGGATACAGTTAATTCGTCGTGCATGTACGTTCTATGTTTGATTTCTTATTTTAATGAACTTACCAAATAAGAGAATCCGTCCACCACCTCCACGATACATGGTACATTATTAGACTGGGGTTTATCATGTTTATTTGCTGGCAATTTTTCTATTGTTGACGAATCAAAAAGAACCTTTCTTCCTCTTTTATCACACTCTTTGTACAATAATAAACGCACTTGCTCTAAGGCTTCTTCACAGGATCTAAGGGGGAAAATAGTTTACTTTACTTCCAATTTGAGAGCTCTACTTACTATTATTGTCTAATATAATTATAAGAAGGCAGTATCTAAAAGTGGTAAACTACACAATTACTTCCTATGTTCTATGTAGTACTCCTAATAACATTTGTTCTTTTAAAGGCTATTTTGTGTGCATCATGTACACTGTAATAAATAATATTCAAACTTTATCATTCATAAAATTATGTGTGTATGTATTATCAACATTTAAAATGTTTATGATGGGCAATAAATTCACTTTTAGTAAAAATTCTAATCTTCATTTATAATTTTTTTAATTGTGACATTGTAGTTGTTGTGTGTATAGTTTATTTTTCACACCAAACACTTTAAATAGAAACCCATTATAATAAACATACATATAAAACTACTCATTTTAAATTAAACATTTATTTTTAATTTAAACACTGTTAAAAAGAAGTCTAATATTCATTAGCAAAAATTAACTGTTAAAAATTTAACTTACAAAATTATATTCCGTAAAAGTAATAAAATTAAATTAACAGCATCAGTGAGGCAGTCTATTTCATTAAATTTACACTTCAAAAACAAAATCAATTGTAAATGTCTGTAGTGAAAGAAATTAGGTTCTGCATTGTACAATAAGACATTTTAAGCCTTCAAACTTTCTCTTGCACATGTCATGTGTTTTGCACATTTACATTTGAGTTCTTTGTTGACATGTTTGAAACTAAATATTGTATCTTTGAAACTGTGAAACTTTGACAAATCCAGTAAATTTTGTGAAAAGACTTTTTTGATACATAGCCACTATATTGTTTTGTGATTACAGTAATTATAAGGGTAAATTCATTCTAATTTCAATCAAATTACCTCAATTTCATCTTACATCGCTTACAATAATATCACAGATGTTCATAACTTAGATACACATACAAGAAATGCAACGGAAGGGGTTTCACTATAAATGCACTTCAGTGGCGCGTTGTCAACGCCGTGGAATGTGCTAACCGCTTGCGTACTGGCTCGCGTGTAAAATAATAAGTAAACATTGATTGAGACGGCCCGTCCCTCTTCCGCTGTGACGTGATCAGGCTCCCCCCACCAACCGCTTATCACATGTTTTGTGTCTTTTACGATCATTAGACTGAGCCAGTTACAAAAACTTGTGACGGCAATGCACTGACACTCGAGTGCGTCACCCCCCAAATATAACGACAGAATATACCTAATAAATAGTGCGCCATTTCGCTGAGGTTCCCTACTTCCACTTACCTCTTTGGAAAGTTGCTATCGCTACCGTGTTTTCTATATTTTGTAACAAAGATCTTTTCTAATAAGGCCATCACGTCACACGCAACGTTTTACGCCGATTCTATTTAAAATCTTATCCCTCGACATGATGCGGTGTAAATAAATATGAATACACTTTGGGGATTTAAAGTAATTTCACCAAACAATATACAAAACACTGTAAATAAAAATTTCTCTCAAATCACCGTTGACACTTGACAGCTGATTCGCTGACAGGTAACGGGTTGGTGGTCACGTGGTACTTGAAGTCATGTGATTTGCAATAGACAATCAAAGGTCAAGGTAACCCTAGAGTCGTGTGAAATATTTGTCACCGCAAAGTAAACTGTCAGTTTTAATTAATAATTTTAACATAAGTTAATTTACTTTAAAAACATATATAACTTAAGAAAAAGTCATTATATCCTTAATATTCATATATTAGCTTACACAAAAGCAAGTATTTTTTGCCGAAGTTATTTATATTTGATTGTGACAGCTTGACATCTGACAATTAGTTCGTTCTATTGTCTGTTGTATTATAAGAGTTTTTAATGTTTACAAATAAAGGTTAAGGAACGGAGTACAACTTAAAATACGTCCCTGCATACAAATATGCCTAAATCATTATTTATTTGAGTATTGTATAATAGTCAATAGAACTTTATATAATAGGTTTGGTGTGATTTTTTTTAGAATCTTAATAGCCTAAAAATGTGGCTGTTCATTTTATGATATATCTGTAATCCACCCTAAGCTCTTGGCCCACCATGTCCACTGCAGAGATTTGTGAAAAGTTAAAAGCTTTTAAGCCACAAGTAGAGACTACGATAGAACAATTAAATGATTTAGACAAAGTGAGTCTATCAGTACTCAAGACGTTTATAAGCGATACAACTTTAATGAAGTCCAAACATTCTTTTATGAAAATACAAGCAGTACTAGACTACATGCATGAACAAATAAATATAGGAAACTGGAAGGATGTTAGGTTATTTTTGAGGAAGACTATAACTATAGCATCTTATTTGAAAGTATTGGCAATTTTGGTACAGCAGTCTGATTTAACAGATAGTGTTATAAAGGAGGTGTATGGGGCTATTGACTTTGGTATTATGTTCGGATGTCCAATCTCTAGTGAACCAGAATTGTTACAAAAATGTGGCAGTATTTTAACCTCTGTAACAAGCCAAAATTGTACTTACGAAACAGATAATAAAATAGATTCTCAAATTGAATGTGTTCATATAGAAAAGCCTTCTGGAGTTATTGATATAGATGTAATCACATGTCCAAGTATGGAGTATTTTTATAAAAATGTTATACTACAGAAGAGACCAGTTATATTAGAAAATTGTATAGACCATTGGCCTGCTCTATCTAAATGGAAAGACAGTAACTATTTCATTAAACTTGCTGGGCTAAGAACTGTTCCAATAGAAATAGGGCGAGAGTATACTGATCCAGACTGGACACAGAAGTTGATTTTAATGAAGGACTTCATTAAAACATACATCTATCAGGATAATGGTCCAAAAGGGTACCTCGCGCAGTACGCACTGTTCGAGCAAATACCCGAGCTGAAAAAAGATATAATTGAGCCAGAATATTGCAGCTTTTCTGAAACAGACGAGCCAGTAAATGTCATGGCGTGGTTTGGTCCGAAAGGGACTGTGTCGCCGTTGCATCACGATCCTACTAAAAACTTGCTTACTCAAGTTGTTGGTGAGAAAAGGATCTATTTATTTTCACCAAGTGACTCTGAATACCTATACCCACATGAAAGTGACCTTCTTGATAATACAGCAAGAGTAGACCCAAGGAATCCTAAGTTAGGAGAATTTCCTAACTATACCAGCGCTAAACCCTATTATTGTGTACTGAAACCTGGTCAAATGTTGTACATACCACCAAAATGGTGGCATTTTGTAGAATCACTGTCAATTAGTTTTTCAGTCAGCTTTTGGTGGACTTGAAAATTCCAAATTGTTTTACATTAACTAGTCATCAATAATAATAAAATATGTACTATTTGTTAACAAAAAATAAAATAAAACCATTCAATAAACTGTTTTTGTGTCGTAAAATAGTTTATTTATATTCAGTATTTAAAGCTCTACCAATAAGCATTCTTCGTATTTCAGATGTGCCAGCGCCGATTTCGTACAATTTTGCATCTCTCAGTATTCTGCCAGTTGGGTAGTCGTTAATATAACCATTACCACCTACAAAAATATAATATAGACAATACTACTTTTCAAAGGCATTGGAGTATGTTTTTGTACAATATAAAGGTAAACCAGTTTTACTGGTAAATTTTATTTACAAGTTCAGGTCAGCATTCTGTTTACATACATACAAAAACAAATATACAATTTAAAAAAACATATTTTTAATGATTATCACTGTTTAAAAATATGCTTAAATTTAAAACATTGCTTGGCAACGTTAACGACTAAGCTAAGACTAAGCAGACAATAATAGACTAAAGCAGTCCAAGAGGCAAAGCAGATTTTCATGACGACTGTGGTAAATCAGTGATATACTTAAAAAAACTTTAACTCGTAGCTTTCTCTATAAGCCCTTGCAAGATCAGTGTATATAATATAGTTACCTAAAATTTGTATAGCATCCAAAGCGATTTGTGTCGCTTTTTCAGCACTATAAAGAATGACTCCTGCGCAGTCTTTGCTATTCACGTGACCTTCATCACAGGCCTTCGCGACGTTGTAGAGATAGCATCGAGTCGCGCTCAAGGTAGTATACATATCTGCCATTTTGCCCTGGAATTTAAAAAACTTGGTTAATAACATATCTACAAAATATCTATACTAATATTATAAAGCTGAAGAGTTTGTATGAGCGCTCTAATCTCATGAACTACTGGTTCGAATTGAAAAATTATCTTGTATTGATTGGACCACTTATCGAGGATCAGACCAATAGGAGTGAAGAAAAATGTGGAAAAAACGGAAAAATGTTTTCATATCTGAGGTCGAAGGATGATGCCCAAATAAAACTATTGCATATGTGTCGCGGGCACAGCTGGCAAGACATAAATCCTCTAGATATATGTAACCAGCACGATTACACTAACCTGTAGCAACTGAAACTCCCCAATATTTTTCCCAAATTGCTTTCTTGTGTGTGCATAGTGAAAGGCAGTGTCAACAGCCGCCTGCATCAAGCCTACTGGCCCACCAGCTAATACCAGTCGCTCTAGGTCCAGACCTGACATGAGTACGTAAACACCTTTGTTCAATTCGCCTAGAATATTTTCAGCTGGCACCTGTGAAAAGCAAAATTGGATATTATTAATTATTTTTACAGAGTAGCTTTAATTATTATATATAAGACCTTAAACTACCCACAATGTTGTAGGTTGAGGACTGCATACACATTATATGGTACAGAGCTAGACCATCATCTTCGCTGAACTAAGTACCTACATAAAGACTAAAGCAAAATACCAAGAAAGACAACAAAATCTTAAGAACTACAAGAAAATTCGAGCAATTAACAATACTAGGTTTTAGAAAGTATGAAGTCGTACTAAAAACCAATACTTTTAATAAAGCTATTAAGAAACATCAATAATCTTAACAAACCTTACAATCTTCGAAGACCAGCTCGCCAGTATTCGATCCTCGCATGCCAAGTTTATCTAACTTCTGTGCTGTCGAGAATCCAGGGAAATCCTTCTCGATTAGAAATGCAGTTATTCCATGCTGTGGCTTCGTATTTACGTCTGTTTTAGCATATACCTTAAAAAATGAAATTACTTATCTATTTGCAAGAATAGGTGGATATTTTATACCACGCAATGTATCTCAAAATCTCTCTTTGTGTAATCTAATAATTAAAGGCATTAAAATAAAAGTTTTGAAACAGCTTAAAACGCGAAGCATGTTAATTAACTTTAAATTACTTCTTAAATAAAGTTTTGGATGCTTTGAAGAAGCTATGGTTACGGGGGTACTAAACTAAAGAATAAGTTAAGTATACTTCATGTTTCATGTTATGGGTACTACTCGAGTAAACTATAGACCATCCTTCAGGTACCCAACTTAGGCAACCTAAGACTAAACGTCAAGTTAAGAGGGACGAAAGATTCTTCTTACACAGTCCTATATTCACACAATCCCACGACTTACTACTAAAACATCAGCATCAGGTCCATTCGTTATCCAGAATTTGCTGCCGTTTAGAATGTAGTAGTCGCCTTTTTTCTCTGCTCGCAACTTCATGGATACCACGTCACTACCAGCACCAGGTTCTGACATTGCTAGAGCACCCATGTACTCACCGGAACATAACTGAAAAGAAAATATTTGAAGGTCCAAAGCAACAATAGGTGAAATAAGATGTGCTTATTTAGATCCCAGATAAAAGTTTTTATCTACCATCGAGTAAACCTTTTTTATAGTTTGGTTTATACATAACAACATAGTTGTGGATAAAAATCCATGTCTCCATAAAACTACTGCTGCTTTACAGGGTTTTAGTCAATTCTTTTATCTCGTTATCGCCACCTATACAAGAAAGACAGTGATGAGTTTGGCGAGCTCGTTGGTCTAATGGTAGCATGTGTGGCTAATAATAATCAACGGGTGTTGGTATCGATCCCCACCAGGTCTAACATGTTTCTAATAAATTTATAATATACTAAAACACGTTGCTTTTTCGTGCGGACATGGGAATATTAGTAGGAATGTCATAAAGTCTGTCGTGGTCACGAACCACCGTCTATAAACGGTCATAATAGGCAAATTAGGTCGACAGCACAGGAATTCCACCTTCCATCAAGTAGACCCAATGCTTAACTGTCCTCTAAAATTGTGTTAGTTCTTAGTTGATAGCTCTTACTTTTGGCAAGTACTTGCTCTTCTGTTCGTGTGTTCCATTTCTGTTTATTTGATTAACACAAAGATTTGAATGTGCTCCGTATGATAAGGCGATACCACCGCTTGCCCTAGAATAGAAGTTAAAATCAAATGAGGTTTCTGAATACAATACAACATCCTGTTACATAACTAGATTGAAACTTCATTTGCTTTATGCATCATGCTTCTCATGCGAAGTAGGTTCACAGAAGTGTAAGGAAAGCTACCTAGGCTATGACATGGGCAGGATTTGAACCGGCATCTACAGCGTTCTGTGCTCTAATCAATTGACCATGTAAAAGTCAAGTAAATTTAAAGTGCCTTTGCTACTTGTGTAGTTCTAAAGATTTAATAAGTAGTTAGGCAGAAAACATTTTATATAGTTATATATATTAATTCTTTAATTACTAAATTGTTGTCTATGGTTCTTGTAATATTTTATTAGAGAGAACATTTTGTAGGAAGAGACTAGCCAGTCAGGACTCACGGTATCCTATTGTTGTTGAGTTTTTTATTTAAAATTTTATTGTTTTTGTGTTATGCATCTCACCTCGATAGTTCCTCCATAATTACACAGTGGTCAGAATATTTACCCCCAGTCCCCCCATAATCAGGATTTGCTGTGATTCCTGTTAACAAATAAAAAATGAAATCCTAAATAAACGCTTTAACAATTTATAAAGCAAACCAAATCAATAAGTCAATCTTTAACTAATGTTTATCCATGACTATAATATGAAAACCCTGGGTTTTTACTTACTTAATATCGATAAAAATGTACTTCGCCTCCTACTTCCAAATATTTTTTAGAAATATTTTATGCGTTCTATCGTAATAGTAAAAATCATTTTCGTAGTTACGGATCTGTACTTACCAAGTAAACCTAGATTTCCAAGTTTCTTCCAGAAGTCTCTTAACTCTTTGAAATTGTTTTCCCTATCAATTTCACTTGCTTTTGGCGCTAACTCTTTTTGCGCGAAGTCAAATACCATTTTTCGGAGCTGAAATTATTACTACGGTTCAAGTGGCATGTAAATTTAAATGATAAAAACAATTTACTTGTTTGTATATAAAAACTTAATAAACGGTATTTAGAGCACGACTGAAGCAAATATTAAAACGTTCGTTCAATTTTTTTAGTCCTACAGTCGACCAAACTTCTGCGGTCCCCGAAATTCGAACTCAGGATGTCTCATGCTTAGTGCTAAGCAACGTATTTAACCATGGAGTCACGAAGGCGTTAAAAACTTGATAATAAATGTTGGTATAACATAAATTGTTGTTTATATATAAAAGTCGTTTATGTGATGTAATATTAATATGTTCAATGTAACTACCTAAAATTAATATCTATAGCCCGTAGAGACCAATTGTTTATTTAAATGCATTCAATGCTACATTCGATAAATAATATCAACACCTTGTGCTTAATATCGCAACTTACATACCTGTTGTTGTTCATCGCTTAAACCAAATATATGTTCGTCTATAGGATAGTAGGACATGCATCGTCTATTATTACTATTAATTAACCGTTTTAAACACAATCTGACAGCCATTTCGCGGCCACACGCTAGAATAAATTCCAACAAACTGAACAATGTATCGCAAATAAGTTACTCGATTAATTAAAATTACGCTCTATTGTTTTAACGGAAAGCATATTATCGCGTAAATAAACTACGGTGATAAGTAAATGCTAAAATGATAAAGGTCACGCTGTTATCAACGTTCATTAAGTAATTTTGGTTGATAAATAATCAGATGGATTTATGCCAGTTCCAGAAGTGATAAATGTATACGTACATCATGACGGAGTATTAAGGAATTTGTATATTCTAGTAATTGATAGTACCTTGAATATTATCTACAAACGTTACCTAGTCTTTATAGGTGTAGGACTGTATGCCATTTTTACGCTACTCAGTACCGTCCATTGAATTCTCGCCTAAAGCAGCTTGACTCGCTTAATGTTACTTAGACATCCATAGCTAACTTTGAGTAAGAACATCAATCTATACTAATATTATAAATGCCACTCTGTCTGTCTGTCCGACTTTAACTCCGAACCTACTGAACTGATTTAAATGAAATATGGTGCAGATATTTTAAAGACTGAGAAAGTACATAGGCTACTTTTTAATGCCAAAAAAGGTTAAGAGGGGGTGAGAAAGGGGATAAAAGTTTGTATGGAAATTCGTGGTTTTTGTAGCTAGAACAATGAAAATTTCTTCTTTGGCTTTTTGGGAGGGAGTGTAGGAATGAGAGTTGGAGTTAGAGTAGAAGTGATATGAGGTGAGAGTGTTGCGGCAAACTAGCACTTACGACATAGATTGGCTGCCTTAAATGCGCCCTTACATAAATTAATAAACAGCCTAAATAGATCAAAATTCTACCCCAAGTCACTATTACACGCGGACAAAGTCGCGGGCACAGCTAGTAAGAAATAAAGGTCGACAGGATCATACAATTTTGTTACTGCATCAAATAGTTTTTGGGAGGCGCAAAGATTTTGACAATTAACACGAAGAAAGGAAAACTTAAGTTAATGTTAATAATGTGGACTACTTATCCTCAACAAAAAATAGTAATCTAGGCTTTGGACCTGCAATAATGGTACAGCCCACACCGCGCCGGTTTTTGTTCCTATAACATGGTAGTTCTAGATCACCTCTTCTTATTTATGACGTTTAGATTTTACAATTACAAAGTCGTCACAAACACCACAGTTACTACTAGTTCTTACTAATCTTCTATTAAATTCTAATTAAATATTTTAAATTTGGATTGATAATTTTGCAGTTGTTAAAGTGTAATTTACATGCGTAAGTTCTGATTTGGCCAATCTAGAATCTAGTCTAACATATAAAATGGCAACTGAGTTGCTACTTTACAATTTTTGCTAATATTCGAAATAAAAATAAAACAAAAATATCTATATATCACTTTATTTGTATAATTAATAAATCTATAGATTTAAAAGCACCATAACATCATTATAACTCTCATTGAACATATTGATATTTTAAAATCTCTTACAACTTAACAATGTCCTTTACCTCTACAATTTAAATTTCATTTGTAAAAATAAAATAAAAAACACAATACACTGGAATGTGTAAAATAGAGAAATAAACGAAGGAATGTCACAGTAGCGAAGGAAGATTGCACGAAATAAAATTATTTCCTTTAATAAATAGAAAGATTTGTGCCTTATTAATTTGTATATTCGTGTTCAGTTTGTGTCCATCTTCGCTTTGAGTGACTGGTAGTACTCTGAGAGGATTTTCCAAGCAGATGGTGCCATGAAGCCTTTTGGTGGTTCCTTGCCTGTTCTGGCTAGACCTATAAATAGAACAAAATAATCACTCAACTTTGTATGCCACACAACATTTCAATTGTTATCGAATATAGAACCCTGACCGAAAGTCTAGTCTATAGTCTATTTTTTATCTTTAGTGAACAATTTTTTTCAGCTTTATGGTAAAGTTTTTGAAAGGGGGGGGGGGTATATAAAGTATTTTACAGGTACAAGAAATTTTGTTAAGGTCAATTTTAATACAGCTATGTTTTTTAACTTTTAGGCTTCAAGTAGGTATTCATAAGTAAATTCCATAAAATACCTCTCATTCTAGTTCCGGAAATGAAGTCAAAATCTTCTTTTCTTGTAGGATCGAAGAAGGCCATCTTACCAGCAGATGCATCATACGCAGCCACACGGAATGGAATAATCTAGAAAGAATGAAACCATTCAAAACAAATTAATTATTAATAACTAAAAATTATCTGGTTTATTTTTGAGTTTGTGGGATTTTTAGGTTTTAGGTTAATTTATACTTTCTTTTATTTGTAGGACAGTACCTCAAGGTCGTTCAAGCCGGGCGCCATTTTGAGTACCATACCGCCATGTCTCGCGTCATAAAGGTCGCCACTTCCATCCGGATGGGGCAACCCGGCCGGGTCACGGCCCACAATGTAGTGGTTCGCCCCCGCATTCATACGGCACTTGGCGTGCCATTGCACCTATAAAACAAACATATTACATACATTTTCATAAAATATATATATATATATATATATATATATATATATATATATATCTATATATAT
This sequence comes from Leptosia nina, assembly GCA_963661955.1. NCBI lineage: Eukaryota > Metazoa > Arthropoda > Insecta > Lepidoptera > Pieridae > Leptosia > Leptosia nina. Next base: position 2,528,514 of record CAVLEF010000163.1, on the reverse strand, counting down.
ATGAATATATATTATCTTATAAAAAGAAGTTAACTAATATTAGCAAAGTTATTATGCGTTTAAAACCGTCAAAGTGTTTTATTTAAATAATGAATTATTTATTAGTAAATTATTTAGAGTATCCTTGACTAAATGTTACACCTCTTATCTCTTAAAGTACTTTCTTATTATAATATGGTAATATTTTTGTATTATTTATATTTGTCAGACAACAGCAGTAACACATTGCGCATGCGCGAGCTCGAAGGACGTTATACTAGTGTGAACTCGTACCTCAGTGGGTCCAGCGTACATCATGGGTGAAGGGAAAATGGCCAGCACAGTCGAATTCGGATCCAATACTCCTTCATTCAGCACAGCCTTGTGCTGGTTTATTCTCACTTCTAGCGGTACATCATCATCCTTCGTCCAGCCACCTGCAAATATATTACAATAAGGGATACTATTACTAAATTACTTAACACATATCAGTTCTTGCTTAACTACACTATAGCGATGACTGGTGGAGGTCTTCGGTTCGAATTTCGGTTAAACGTGACAAAAAAAAGAGAATTCCTGTTCTAAAAAAATAAATCTTGAAATAAAAGATCATATTTGAAAGGGACATAGAAATGCCTCTTAGACATGTACTACGTAAGATAACTAAGAATTAACCTGTCTGATAAATACCAATAATAGATGTGTAGGTAATAATTTTTTGTCCGGCTCAAAGGATCATAGTCATAAGCAGTACAAATTACTTTACCTAATGGATGAAGAAGTAAAACCGGCTTCTTATATCCCCTCTCGGTCAGTTGACGTTGCGTGTCTTGCATCAACAATGCGTGACCATTGTGGATAGGGTTACGTAACTAAAAATAAAATATTATGAGTATGCAAGAAAAAGAAGCAGTTGTTTACCATAAACACTGTATGTAGCGGGACACTAATTATATTTTGAAGACACTAGTGGAGACTTGTTAAGATGAGAACAAAATTGATATGTAATTACACATGTGTTTCTTGTTTGTTTGTTTCATGTCTATGAAAAATATAATTACCTGGAATGCGAAGACAGCGTCAGCTCCCAGATCATCAAATTTTTCTTTAAGTTCGTTTGGAGTTAGACGGAACGCGTCTAATCCGTCGTTCCAGCAGATCCTCTCAAACACCTCCAGAGCTCCACCAACCAGCCAGTCGCCAGACTCTTCAATCATCTGTCACAAATTAAAGAATTTGAAACCGAGATATGTTTCTAAAAAAAGCTCTAGTACTCCATATAATGAAGAATCATTAAGACAGGTGGGACTTGAATCGCTATACACAACAGCGTTTCGTGGTATTGCTCTAACACATTGAGCTAACGTGTCTCACACGTCACACACACAATGGAATTTGGAATTTTAATTCTATAATATTCACATTTATTGTATTGAAAAAAAGAGATGAAGTTTATTTTCAGACATAGGTCCACGTTTTTCAGCTTTAGCTGGTAAATAACGCTTAGCGATATAAAGCTTATTTGAATTTTTGCAGAATTTATTTTGGAGGGGAAACCATATGGTGGCAGATTTTATCAGAAACATTGATGCAAAGATCGTTTTAACGCACTCATAAGGCTATATAATTATATTTATACTGTGTATTGTCTAGTATATATTGTACAGAAGACAGGACCAATGTATATCATAAGGGTGTAGATATCACCCTTAGAATACTTTTTTTTAAATAGAATACTTGTTCTTACAAAAACAAAAGTGCGTAGATAGTGTTTTATTCCTTCATACCTGAATATAAGGATGACCAGTGTGAAAGATGCCAAACTGCCTTGAACATCTCTCTTGTTTCCTGTGAGGGTAGAATTCCGGTTCCCTCAAAATAGCGACCGTCTTGCCTTCATACACGAGTGCGATCGCAGTGGAACCAGTCAAACGCTCCTTATCATCAGTCTTAACTGGCAACACCACCGGCACAGATTGGTTGACGATCGTACCATCGGGTAGAGTGAGACAATTGGAGTGGAGTGACTAGAATAGAAATACGAAAGATTAATACAGAAAGATATGTGACGTGATAGTGGAACACGACCACTAGTGCTATTTTTAACTTTTAAGCGGACATAAGTATATTCCAATTGAAAATTGATCCTTCAGTCTTCATATAAGTCAAATGAGCGGTCGAAGTAAAGAAAACGGCAGAAACTTAGAGAAAAAAGGTATTAGTCACCTGCCTACTATGAATGCCTTTAGAAGGAAGAACTCTAACAGTTAAAACAAATAAATTGAGTTTAAAAGTTATGTCATCCATCGTAATGTAAAATGTCTAGTCTTTCAAGTATTATCAAAACCGGTTCCAATGATAATTTATAATAAATATGCAAATGGAAAGTATCACTTTCCTTATGTAAGAATTTAAATATAATACCAATCCTATAAATAAGTCTATTGATTAAACAATTATGTACGAAACGAGTCGACGGGCAAAGAAATAGTAGGAACCACCCTCCACAGATAAAAAGTCGTGAAGTTCGATTTAGTTTCAGTCTGTGGAATCCGAAGCTAAAGAGGTGGACAGCGTCGTTAAAGTGTAAGAGATCTCCCATTAAGTGAAGGTTAACTTGTTTGACATCCTCCTTTGACACAATAATAAATACACTCACTTGTAAATATTCCGTTTCTCTCATAAATCCTTTTAAGGGATATGCCCAGCCTTCGGAGAGTACCTAAAACATATTACCCATTAACATTCATATAATAAGCTAAAAATACAATACTTTATGGTAGTAATAATCTTTGAAACTTCAGGATCTATTGGAAGAATTATTTTTGATACAAATACTTTTTTTTTATTTAAATAATGTTTGAATGCAGGTTTGTTTCACTTAACAAGGTCTATTAAAATTTTGCGCGTGTTTTTTTTCTAAAGTTTTTTTTTTAAAGCTAGACTGCCAAAAGATTTTCAAGTAAAATTCGTACTCTTAAAAACTTATGACAGACTCCATCTACTAATTTAGCGACTGCGTCTCTTTTTACAGCCGATAAAAATATATTAGTAGTACTACTTCTATATACGTACTTGTACCCACTGCAAGTCTAGTTTGGTTAAATGTATCTGTGGTAATCTTGTTGCTTCTTCGATGGCACAGCTGAGACGATTGCCATATATAAATAATTCGTTCGCACCAGACACACTTTCATAGTGGGGTATAATACCCTAAAAATACAAAACTTATTAATATCTTAGTATACAAATAATATTAAAGTATAGAAATTACTTTGTATTTATAATAATTAGAAGATAACTCCTGCCGATAAGGTCTTGTCTGTTAAATATAAATGAAATGATAAACACATTTTTAATTAAAAGAACACCCAATCAAATAACATCAGGGTTAATAAAATGTAAGAAATACGCAGTTGTAGATTGAATTTAATAAAATATGCTAACAGTAATATTACATATCTATAAAACGGTTTGAATATGAAATGTGGCCGCTAAAGGCAGAGTAGCATAACTGCAATTTTATGACTTGAGAAGGTAATTTATATTTTTTTAGTCTAAAAATGTTAATCTACAAGAGCACAGTGACCGAAAATTGTTAACATAATTCTTACACAGTAGTAAATTTCATTTTCCCCTAAATGAATTGCGTATTTTTTTTTCTTATGGAAAATCATGGTTAATGTAATTAGGGCACTATGCTTCTAGCAGCGTTAAATGTATGTAGTTTTTGACTTTAAAATAGGAACCTCTTTTATCCTGCCAAACATCGTTCAAAGCAATAACTTAACCTTATAAATATACTTCTATAGAGTGTAGTATAGTAGTGAAAACCGACCTGTGATTCGAGAAGTTTAATAACTTCCATGGTAGACTCTTCTATAGAGCGACCAACTGTCTCGATGACCAATTCTGGCTGATCTGGTCTTTCATACTCTTGGGTGATACCTGTGAATCCCTGTGAATAAAATGGTATATTTACTTATTTTAAGATCGGATCATAAGGCTTACAAATTGCTGAATCCATATTTTTTTTACAAATTTGTAAGACATCAATGGGAATTGAATAGGTTTTAAGTATTAGTAAAAACTAGTGTTGTGTTAATTTAATTGCTATTAATTGATATTTTTATTTCATTTTTTTATGAGTTTTAAAACTTTTGTAAAAAATTTTAAAACAAAGAAATAATACGTAATTACGTTTCAGGTCGCTTAAGAAGTACAAGGTTGAAGACCCCTTAAAGTTATTTAAAAAACATTAAACACACCATCATACGTAACATATAAGGCAATAAGTAACTCATTAAAGAAAAAGATAAGAATATCCGTGCTTATGATGTTTAAAACTAGTATAAAAGATATATTGTAATAATGGAATTAGCGTTAAAAATTAGAAGTGCGGTCCTGTGTTCGAATCCTGTGAAAATAATTCTTTCGTGCAGAGCTGTAAAGAAAACAGACACAGCAATTTTTTTCGCCCCATGCCCCACGGGGAAAACGGGCCTAACTTTTTTTTTAATTTTACGACTCCAAAATTCTATAAACATGTATTTTATTACTATCTATTCGTATTTAAACATCTCTGTCTCTTGAAAACTTTATTTATTTTTACATGTTATTGCACATGAAGGCACTATATAATTTAAAAATCGAAAAAATTAAAAAAATTATCGACTCGGGCAGAACTTGAACCGGCAGCGTCAGCGTTCCGTGCTGTTGCTCTAAGAGCAAATTTTAAATCTTTGACTCTTTTATGCAAGGATAATTCACTTTACAAACCTTAATCTGTCCCTCTCTAGCCTTCTTGTAGAGACCTTTGACATCGCGCTGTTCGCAAACTTCTAGCGGTGTGTCAATAAAAACTTCAAAGAAGGGTAGACCAGAATCCGTGTGGATGCGGCGCGCTATCTCTCTGTCCTGAAAAGTGAATTGAAGAGATAACATTAGTTTGGCTATAAACAAATCGTTAGTCCATACTAATATTATAAAGCTGAATAGTTTGTTTGAACGCGCTAATCTCAGGAACTACTGATTCAGGATTTAAACAATTGTTTTTGTGTTAGTTAGAGCATTTATCTAGTAGGGCTAATAACATCGGGCTGCCGCCAATAGAAACAGTGGAAAATATAAAAAAAACGTGGATAATTTTTAATCTACTCTTAGAAAGCTTTCGTTGCGTGTGCTGCGAAAACGCGACAAGACACTAAAAATATGTATTCTTATTTAATCTAATAGATTAATATTACATTTATTTTATAAACATTTTTTACATTATAAATGATTGGGACGGACAAGATATTCGGTTACATTGTGGGCACAATGTATTTACACTTTACGCGGTACATCAGATAGTAAGAACAGCCCAACAGCTCCTTCTTCTTAATTTATTTTTAATTTAAAGAAAGCTATCGTGTGCACGAGGCAATAATATTTCATGTTTCGTTCGCAACCGATAGGCGATTTTATTCAGTCAATGTCTCTGCAAATTATACTAAACTTATATTTATAAGCAAAAATAACACTTGCTTAAGTATGTACCGTACATTTTATTCATAAATAATATTACTAGAAAAACTCTTAACCAGACCATAATGCCAGCAAAAGTTTATTGACATTAGATATGAGTACAATTTCTGAGATAATACTTTACCCGTACAACGTTCTACTTAAGTTTTAATTGCCTGATTTAGTCATTTCCCTTCACTACTGGACGCCCATTGCGCACGCGCTTATGCAATAATAACTTATTATTATATTAAAATTTAATTTAGTCGAAGTAGTTTCTATAACTTTCTATAATTTTGACATGGCCCATAACTCCATTTTGTTCAAACGAAATTTTTACAAGGAGAAATTAATATCGGCGATTGTCTTTAAAGTAAACAAGGAAAAACCTCTGATAAGATGGAGTCCTAGGTCCCCACAATATGTTGTATTTTAAAATTAAATTTTGGCAATTAAATATATCTAAGTTTAATATATTGCGCAGATTATAAATAACAATTAATTTTATCTAAACGATAATCTACAAAAGTAATCGTTTAGATTACTAGAGCAAATATCGAGATTACAATTAACAAAGACGGAATAACAAAATCTTTATATCCCAGTACCGTCTAGTGATATAAAGATAAAATTAATCTATCAAATTTAATGCAAATATGATATTTATCAATGAAATTTATTATTTATCAATTATATAACGTTTACATAACATATGAAAATTGGTAGAAATATAGAAATTGAATTTTGACTCCTCGTTTCGATTCCAGTCTATAAATCATTGAATGTGTGAAGCCAAAATAGGTAGACATCGCATCATATTTATATTTTTAATGTATATACCACTATCATTTGATAAAACATGTGAAAAATATTGAAATATTTCACATTTTTGATGTAGGTGATGTTGATGACATTACCTCTGCGAAAGGCGAAACAAAACTGCAAAGGCACACGACTCCACTATCGGCGAACAGCTTGGCTACTTCCGCTACTCTTCTGATGTTCTCTTCCCTATCTTCCTTGCTGAAGCCGAGGTTCTTGTTGAGACCGGTACGGACGTTGTCACCGTCCAGGCCGTACGCGGGAATACCTGCAAGGGTGTTTTAATTAATCATCGCATTTTAACGTAAGTAGATTTTTCCCCGATTGAATGAAGAACTGTAAAAACTAGTGGATGCGTTTCCATCATCTAATCGATATTTATGACTATAGACTATAGACTTCTGTGCAATGCCTCACTAAAATAATTTATTGTTTTACCGGAATTCGAACCCGAGACACCCCCGTGATCATTGCTGCTGCAAAGCGGGCCATACTCGGATTAAAGGTAAATTATCATATATTTTTCGCGATTAAAACAGTTAAATGTGTTTTATTTGCGCGTATTACTCGTAAACTACAGACAACGAAAATATATAAGTTTTATACTCGTATAGGCGATCATCTAGCAAGTACATTTTTTAAAGTAAGCTTTCTTTGTTTAGATGTTGTAAGCTTATTTTCAAATATATTCAGGTCCGGATGTCATATTGGTAACAGGTTAAACCACTTTAAGGTTAGCATAAAAGGCTAAAAACATAAAAAAGAAAAAGAAATACCGGATTAAAACTTGTCTTTTTGTTCTTAAAAGGTTGAAGTGACCAAAATACGCGTAAATGATACTTTTGAGATTCAGGGTTTGAAGACGATAACATTTGAGATTATTAGGCTTTATATTGAGATAATTCTTGGTTGCAACGTATTTGCAGGAGATATATACTCAACAATGAGTGTCATATAATATCGCTTGTTTAAACCACCTATTGTTACACTGCTGAGCTCCTTTCGCATACAAGAGGGTTTTGAGAACTTACACCCACCATGCTACTCCTGTGAGGGTTCGAACTCGGGACCTATTGACCTGCAGTCGAATGTACCACTGCACAAGGGAGTTTCTAATTATGTGTACCATCTACAATAAAACCGGAAGAATTTAAATAATGCTATATGTTGTCTTTATCACACAAATGCAACTTTGAAAGAAGTTAAAACATGACTATATGTCATGTTTTAAAGCGTTTAAAACATTTTAATTTTTAAACGAAAAACGCACAGCCGAGAGTCGAACCCGATAGTTAATGTAGAAATTACATTTTGCGAAAGGTGAATATCTAAATTAAAGAACGCGTAGGACACGGTAGCTCAATTATTGAATTAGCACCACGGAGCTGTAGTCGTGGCTTCGATGTCCAGAGTCGATTTCAAAAATCGAATAAAAACTTTAAATTTTAACTCCTTTTTTATCCTCTCCAACGCTTGGTCTTACCTAACATTTATGTACTCATATCATTACTTTAATCTTTATAATAACAGTGCGATTTATCTCAAACGTCTATCGCATAAACCGGGATAAGATACACAAATTGCAGATAAGTAATGTTCTTGAAAAATTATAAATGAAACAAAACATCTCAATTAAAAATGTCCTTTTCGACATGTATTCAAGACAGCTATGGTGAGTAAATTAGTCTGATCTTTTTTATGATTACGAAAGATAGGCATGGGGTATACTAGATGAAGGATAAACAACCATAATATATTAACAGAATGCGCTATCGAGCTTTGGGTTTCGCAAATTTTACTAAAATCGAAACGTTATTAAACTTTACGGCTTTTTCATCTGTCAACAATGGTTTGTGTCGGGTCACATTTCGATATCCGTACCACCAATTAAATATTCGATCCGATTTTCACATAAAAATGTTTCACGAAATTTATAAAATGATTAGAATCATATTAGTAATCTAGTAATGAAATCGAACCCCCGACCCGTTGAAAATCTTTTAGTTTGTGAATATTCTTCTAACCTTTCCACGACCTGCACGTTATCATGATATATTATATCTTATTTTATTTTTAAACAACCCTTGCTTGGAAGAGATCGCTCTATAGCGATAAGGCTGCCAATTGCACTCCATAACTAGTAATCATATTTTTTTAAACAGTTGTATTTTTACGACTATTTTTAACATACATTTGTATATAATTTGCGTATGCTGCAATAAAGAGTTAGTAAATAAATAAATATACCTTTAGAAACGAGATAAGCCTCCAACGCAAACGCGATACTTGTTTTCCCTGCCCCGCTGAGCCCCGTGAACCATACTGTGCTGCCCCTGAAGGCTTTGCTGCCGAAAGCCTTACTCCGCTTCGCTCTGGACACCTGGTGTTTTTGCTCGACTACGTTAGTTGCTACTTGTGCGCACTGTAAATAAAAATCGATAGTTTAACCGCAATGTATAAACACCGTCTGTAGATTACGCGAGTAGTAGACATTTAAAAAAACACTAACGGTTTAAAATGCGAAATACATTAGTTACAATAATTCGTAAATACGTTTAACTAATATATTTCACGTTTTATAATCTATACGGATTTAAAAAAATACGACCCGGGCAGGACGAAATATACTGCATTTTAAACTGTTAAAAGTGTTTTATTTAAATGTGTATTACTCGCGTAAGCTACAGATTATGGTTACGCTGCTTTTTTGTTAACATAAATCTTGGTTAAAGTTTGTAAATAATGAATTAAAGAATGAGACAGATAAACTTTTTCTTAGTCTAAATCCGTTTAATAGTGCTTTCGATAAATAACAAAATTAAGGACGAGAAGAAGGAATATATTCATATTCCGAATAGTACGAACGGTATCTGATACTTTAACACGTGATCACGAAGAACCAGGGCAGTTTTAAATACTTTTTATTACCTATAAACTTAGTGAAATACAGTTTCGTCAATGCTTTTCCAATAAACACTTTATTGTATGTCAGTACGTATTTAGTTATTACTAACGGAGAGACAGTTTTATCAACAGCGGAAAAAAATAAATTTCCTGGTTGAAACACTTTTCTTATCAAGTAATAAGATAGCGACGTAATAGGTGTACTGGAAAACCAAATAACATAGCCGTAAGGTCAAAGTTACACCAACACGCTATACTGACACAGAATTTTAGCTAAACTTACTGGCACGTGATACTGATAAAAATTTTACATATGTTTTTAATAAAATACTTTCAATAATCACGGAAAAAGGCGAATATGTGGCGCCATAAAACCAGATCATCAAGGACAAAACCTGAAAACAAAGGGCCAACACAAGCTTTAGGGTGCCAGCCCGACCAAGTGCCTAGACTGCGGAGGGCCAACGATCAGCCCAGTCGAAATACACCAGGTTATGCAACAAAACGTTAAGGTAACCGGACCAAGCCCCTCTAAACAACCCGGACAAATACAGGACAATGAGTTTCGCCTATATACATGGAACGTAAGAACCATGAATAACAGACTTAAATGGGTGGGACATGTATACAGAATGGCGGATGAAAGAACACCAAGGTCCTTGCTGAATTCGCAACCAGGTGGCAAATGAAAGCCCTGTGAGACCGAGGTTCCGCTGGTGGGATGGAGTTTGCTAAGGACCTGGAAATCTTAGGCGTTCAACGGAAAACAGGAAGCACGGGATCGACGCGGCGAGGGGCAAGCCCACAAGGGGCTGTGGCTATTGATGATGATGACTTTTCAATGTTTTAAGCGTTTTAAACCATTTTACAAGAAATATATTAGTTAACGTATCTTTTATTTACTTTAACTATAAGCCGACATTTCGGACCCTTTTGAGCAGGCGTGGGTCACGTTGGATTTCGCGTTTGGAACAGTTTGAAAGAGTTTTATTTAAATGTGTACTATTATGTGTAGATTATGTATTGTTACTTATCAGATATGATTCTAAATTTACATAAATAAGATGTTATTCGACTTTTGTCGCTATTAATAGTCACGTAATTTAAGATTGTCCCCACTATTTTTACATTACATTAAGCCCGACTTTCGATAGTTATTCAACATTCAACGAAAGGAATTGTTTAAATATTTATGAAAAACTGGCTTACGTTTATTTCATTCTTATATTTTAAATATTATAGTTGTTAGGTCTTTATTACAGATACGTCGGTAAGACTAAGTTAAAAATCAATTAAATTTTTAAATTGAAGTTTAACTAATATATCGCGTTTTAAACCGCACGTTAAAGTTCCGTTTTATTGCTCTACCAATGTGTACTCGCTCATTGCGTCGAAATTCTAGTAGAACAGCGGGGGGGGGAAAAAGACGGGGGAGGGCCTGCCCGAGGGGGAAAAAATTCCAATTTATTTTCGAATTTTTATTTATGGCCTTCATGTGCAATAACATGTCCAAATTAAGTTTTCAAACTTTTCCTGAACTTTCATAGATCTTCAATATTCTTCTTTCTTGCAAAAATGTATATTTATTCAGTGACCCATGTGGGCATCCCTATATGTACGTATACATATATAAATATTACGCGTAATCCACGTACATAAGTTATGTCACGATAAACGATAATATTATCAGATAAAAATATGCAATTGAATCATAATAAAGATATGAGGCATTTAGATGTATAGATATTTAAATATATAGAAACAAAGACAGGTCGATACTGTAGCTCAATTGTTTGGAACAAGTACAAAACCAAAACGGAAAATATCTGTTAATTTTAAACTGTAACGTTTCCGATACTTTAAAAAACGTCATCACGAGGAACCGGGGCAGTTTTAAACCGTAACAATTCCTATAATCAGCTTCTTTTTAATATATGCGTTACTACTACGCTATTCTATGCGATTTACGTGTATGTTAATACTGTTTGTTGTAAACACAAGAATAATTACTAGATAATAACGGATTGTAAACTTGCCTGTCATAACTAACATTATTGTAAGGTATTTGACATAGTTAACAATGTAGTGTATAACATGCAGCTCGTAAACACTAAACATGGTATCGTGATTTTATTTGTGTTGATCACCACTGGATTTAAGGTCCTTCCCTCTAACATGCTATATTCATATAAAATTTCATCAAAATCTGCTCCGCCCATGGCTCAGTTATAACGCTGGTATAAGTCTTGGGAAAACCAGCCTTTCGATCGGATAGGGAATAAACGTCTAATCACATGTTTTATCTGTAGATAAAATAGATCAAAGAAACTGATACAAAAATGTATCTGTTGTTATGCCTTGAATGTTAAATTCATTATAATATTTATTTCATTTTCCTATCAAGGTTTGCCTGGAAGAGATCTCTTAAAAGCAATTGTGCTATGTGATTTATGACATAAATTGAAATAGCTTGTGGTCGTGGATTCGATTCCTACCTGTGTTTAATTTTTTTTTAATTTAAGATAGTGCAATAAAGATACAACGTGCTATTTAACCGTTAAAGTGGGTAAATTAGGGACACAACAGTCTCAATTAGATCGAAATTGTTACGGAAGAGGAAGGTCCATAAAAACTGACCTTTTTGAAAGGTCATTCATAATTGTACCACTGTTACTTCTTGTTCAGTCAAATGCAAAATTGGTTGCAATTCAATTGCACGGTTAGCTATTCGTTCCGCCTGCATTCGATTTCACACTTGCGGCAAAAATAATCATTCATCATCTATTTCTGGTATTTTTTTGTCCCTTGTATCAAAATACCGTAAGCTCATGAGGTTGAAAAAAAAATAACGGAATGAGAAAGAAGCCACGCGTCCAGCAGTGAGTAAAAAACAGATTGAAGCGAAAAAAACTTTTAGAGAGTTTGTGAGGAAAAAAATTATCGCAGTTATCAAGCGAGATAAAACCTTTTTTGAATTACTAAGATGGCTATTATCAATTAGGGTTTTATTATAGAAGGGATAATTCATGGGGTTGTATTATTAATGCATCAATAAAAAAACTAAAGCCTTTAGTACAAACTAACTACCTTCATCGCTAAAGGGGGTAAGATAGTAAGCTAAGGGGCCAATTGTCAGACCTGAATATGTATATTAAATTTCATAAATCATCTTCTTCCGTATTATCTTTATTTCTTCTCTTACATAAGTATTACATACATACTAGCTGACCTAGCCAACATTGTTTTACCACATAAAGTAATTAGACGAAATTTGACTCCCATAAAAACGGTTCATGCAAGTTAATGTTAAAAGAAAGACATATACCTGCGGACATTTTATAAAGTATGTAAAGAAGATTAATTTTTTTTACATTTTGTGGGCATCTGAAACTTTTTGAGCGCACGTAATGGAAGCCCTCTAAGATGAATCATTCCCCCCGTCACATCCACATTTCCCCACTGTTTGTTCGCTCCTAGTGGTCGTATCTTAATGTTTTATAGCCTAAAGCCTTGATAAATCCGACAAAGAATACATTCTTCAATTTGAACCAGTCGTTCCTGAGATTAGCGCGTCCAAACATACTCTTCAGCTTTATATTACTACAAATTAGAGAAAGACGCAGTCGACACGTGCCGATAATAATGTCACTAAAACACCGTTGTTTACTAGGCAATTCATAGGTATATCAAATTGCATGCATATAATTTGAGTTACACACGTAAGTAAGTATGTAAGGGCCTTGATCGAAATATACTGTGTGTATGCGTACTTGACGAGTACTGTGCGAAGGTATAATCAGACCTTTTAGTCGAGAAAAATTCCATATCATCGCAATATATTATGTACGTTCTACACTATAATAAAGCGTAATACTTCATCTACGTAATAATACGTTTAATGAAAGTATTCATTTTAACAAAACCGACCTCAACCAGTAATATGAAAAAACAACTTCGCACAAGCTAAAACGTATTTTGATTTAGTTATTACATAGTCGATCTGTAAGCTAAGCTTGAGGAACGACAAAGGCTTTGTTTTATTAAAGAACTCAACGTCATTATGTAGTGCATAAACATTGTACTATATCACATTTTATTTTATAAGAACAATATTTACATATCCCTAATTAAAGCCGATAGTTGCGTTAGTCAGATTTAGACGCAAACAATGTCACGAGAAAAGCAAATAGTCTAGTAGTAAAAAGTAAAAAAATGCATGTCATCTACGCCTGTAAACGGCCAAACAGTTTTTCACAGATTTCATAGACTAAACAGCGATTAAAAAGGGATGGAAATGGATAATGATGGATAATGGCCTTAGAGAACTGGTTAAGGATAGTAAAATGTAAAATTCATTCATTAATTCTTATTTAACATGTACTTAAGTTTTTCTTTGTTAATATTTGCACAATTGTTATTATATTATATACATATCAAGCAATCAAACATTTAATATATGTTTTTACTAACACAAATGTCATAATATTATGTTAATTGAAAGATATTTACTTATTTGGAGAATATTACTATTTGAAGGCTTCAATATTTTTCACATGTTATTGCACATGATGGCACTATATAAATTAAAAATCGACTATAAGTTAAATACTGTCTATAGTTTTCGAGTACTTAGTACACATTTAGATAAAACACTTTAACGGTTTAAAACGCGATATATTAGTTAGACTAAACTAAAAATTATTTCCAAATAAGTTTAACTAATATATCGCGTTTTAAACCGTTAAAGTGTTTTATTTAAACGATTATAAATTGAAAAAAGTTTCCAGTGCTGCACTTGTTGTAATTTTTTTCTATCTATAATCGATCTTTAATTAATATTATTGGAAAACTGATGTGAACATTAAAAAACATTACAAACGTGATATATGTGGTAGAAATACTGAAATTCCACACCGGTCACTAATGACAGATAGTAAAAGGATCAATTTAGGGATTTTATTCTTCAGACGTCATATAGCTTGGGTATTTCATCTTTCATCAAGTGAAAATTCGAATGTCTGTCCCCCTATTTAGGGGGACAAAAAAACAACCACAACAAAAAAACGAACACAGAGCAATATAATTTTACACAAAGACTACTAGTTAAAGCACCAGACGCATCTATCATTATACAAAGATACGATTAGAGTCCTTTGAGATTTATGAAGGTCTAATCTAGTATTCTGGGCTGTAACTAGACCGCGCAGAATGTTTCAATCAAGTATCAAGTTTTAGTACAGCGGCCCAATCTTTACTCTACGAATTTATGAATTTAAATAACATCATAGTTAGTTATTAATAAGCACTAGTTACGTTTAAAATATTCTAGCCAACTACCCGATTAAAATAACATTTATGGTTTTATATATTTGCATCCTTTACATTTACAGGTTTTAATATTAAATTTAAAAATACTTGTCTCTGGTTAAAAATCTTCTAAAACTATTAAGGTTTAAAAGGCACTTTAAGGGTTACGCAATGTAGACGTGAGACCCGTGATCCACGGCTGCTGCAAAGTATCCAAAATGTCGGACCGTAGTTAAAATAATTTTCAAATAAATTTAACTTATATATATCGCGTTTTAAACTGTTAACATGTTGTATTTAAATGTATACTACTCGCATAAACTACAGACTGTATTTATTTATTGAAATATTGTTACTGCAGGTTTTTACTTAAGGAACTAACAATATAAAGAGAGACAATTTTTAATAAATTATTCTTTGGATGATATACAATAATTTTAGTGTTTAAAATTCTCGAGAGAATGTTATTAAAATGTCGTGAGAAAAATACCCATGGCTATGTTTATTGATATTAAAATAAATATTCCCTCCGCGTAATTATTTGGAAATTAAATATTTAAAGTACAGCATCAAGAAAGATTTTTTTTAATTTTGAACTGCACCATAAGTTATATTCCAAATATAGGTATTAAGTATTGAATAAACAAGAAAGAATTTAAACAAAACAAAATAATATTTGATCATAACAGTAGCGAGATGTATAAATCGTAATATTACATATAATTCATTCAAATTTAAGCGATCGAACATTTTACAATTATAAAAAAAAATGAAATTTAATTAACAGGCTGATAAAACATACAACTTAACTTTTTCTTCCGATTCCAAAGTAAAGAAAACGTTTCTGATAGAAGTTATTGATATATCGCGTTTTGAATTGTTTAAAGTAGGTATTTTGAATGTGTACTAAACACGCGAAACTATAGATACTTAAGCAGGTTTTGGGATATATTAAAATATCTTTAAAAACCGTAAAATCAAACAAATTCCTAGCGAAATGAAAGTAAACAAGCTCGTAACAATCTAGAGGAAACAAACATCAAGTGAAAGTCGGCTCATTCATTTAAGGCGTCATCGGTAAAATAAAAACTCTTTCGTGTTACCTCTTTACAAATAAAAAAAATACGAACCGATCTTGAGAGGCTCCCATTGCCCCACTGTCCAATATTATATTTCTCGAACGTCTCCGCGACTTTCTTGTTCCTCGTTTCTAAACTCATTTTTAAAATTGCAAACTTAAAAATAGAATAATTTAAATTTAACTAAACGTCTACGTTTCCCGCTTAATTGTGCGCGAATAAAAAAAAAACAACGACCGCGGCAACTCACGCGCTGTTTACAACAACACTAACCCAATTGATATTCTATAGTAACTCTCTCCTAACGATAAATGATATATAAATGCGCGTTTTTTAAAAAATCAATTGATAACATACTATCGAATACGTGAGAATGAGTTTTGGCATTTTAGATATTACGTCGACACTTGATGAGATTATGACAAGAATTGCTTGTTACTTGAGTCTAAGTCAGAGAATCACTAACTAAAAATTAAGCCTTTTGTCTAAAAAACAACCTTCATTTTAGTTAAATACAATGATTTAGAATAAATGCACTCTTATATTTTAAAGCTCTTTTAAAAGTTATTAAATATGAACAATGGGTATATCAAACCAAAATGGTATATAAATATAAACAAGGTAATTAATTTAATTGAAATTAAAGCAATTCAATTATTATATGATTCATCTTACTAATATTCGCTAAATTGCTACATATTCATTACAGTAAATATTGTGGATTCTTTGCAAAAAAATAGATTGAGCAAAAAATTTCATACACATTATAATAAATTTTAATGGATAATTGTTACTTTAATTTAAATTTAAAAATACATTTAAACCTTTTGATTTTGTCACATCTTGAATTTTTAAATAATAACCTGAACGAAGACAGAGTGAGTACTAACTACTTAGTTATTTGTTATTTAAGAGTATTCAAGTAATTCATATTTATTTATTCCTGACATTTGTAAGTAATTATTGGCAGAGGAATAATTATTTAGGATTTAACTGCTTCAAAATGGTCTCTTGTTGCACCAATAATAAATCTTCAGATCAGGATTGGGAACCTAAGCATTTTATCAAAAGCTGTTTAGAGCAAATTATGAAAAACTTATTTTTTATAGTTATCATGTTATTCAGTATCTATGATATATAGCTTATATGAAGTATGGCTATAATCTACAAATAAAGGGCAATAACGTTGGAATAAATATCATAAACAAGCCTCAAATTTCACAATACCCCAGTCAGATTATATATTGGATAAAACCCAATATAAAGATATTATAAAAAAATTATCTGATAAATTAAATGATTCATCTAGTATGGAACAGTATAAATAGGATAACACAGTCAATTATTATCAGTTACTTTGTGAAACAGGTTAAGTAATGATTAGAGTATGATTTTTCAACTAAAAAAAATTAAATTACCCATATTACTATTATCATAAAAAAACAAGTAACAATAAAATAAAGCAAAACGCGGTGTATATTTGACTTGAAGTGACCAATGACCTAGTTTTTGGTGATAAACATTATAGAAGACTTTGAAACTTACCACTTTCAGCTTCTTTCTAGGTCTTGATGGTCCGTCCATTTCTTTATTTAGGTATTCAAGAAGTTGCAATAGGATATAATATTATTGTTAAGTTAAGGAAAATATAATTATTTTCAACAGATATACATTCTATAAAATAACTAAAATAGATTAGAGCGTAGACAGCAGCGATGGCACCGTAAAACCAAATTAATAATAATGTAACAAATTATATGTATTGGTAAAAATATCCCAAATTGAAAACAAAAATATATTTTTATTACGGGTCTATATGGGAAAAGTGGACCGCGGGGCGGGCGGGGCACGATAACTGTTTCAAATTGACAATTGACACAACGAGATTCATATTTTAGTAAACTATCAATAATTGTCATGCGGCCAATCTTGTTGGATCGATTGTCGTATGTTTTTTGTTAATATAAAACTTATAATCAATTTATAAGTGCATTTAAAATTACTAAACATTAAAATTATATGTTCATTTATCAAATAATATAACACAAAACACTTCAAACTGTTCTACAATATAAATAGATGATCACTACTAGATTATCTATTTAAAATATAAAATGAAAAAAGAAGAAGAAGAATTAATGGATTTAAAAAGTATCGATTTTCTTTGCAATAAGCGAAATATTACAATTAAAATTTACTACTTATACGATTCATTTATTTCTTAAAGGGAAAGGCACATATTTTGATGTTGTCGTCTATATTTATTTTAATCGATATGTGTTCTAACAATCGTTATGGGCACATCACTATTGAAGTAAAATTAAAAATATTGTGCGTTTTGCTATAGTATATTTCACGGGAATGCGGTTTGCTTTTATTTATCAAAAAGTTAATTTATTAATTGATTACTTTAAGATCTAAAAGAGTTATCCTATAAGAATACTTCACCGTAGAGTATTCGCTTGATAGATTTGAAGTAGCAACCATTTTCAACATAATACCAGTCCTGGAAAACTCACCTCCAAAAATGCCAGCAGTTACCTCAACAACTGCTGACGAACAAAATGAGAACGATCAAAAGATGTGGAATGCTCTCAAAAGATACATAACACGAGAAAGACAGAGAAAGAAGGAAGGTAATACATATATGTATTGACGTTACTGCGTTAGCACCAAGATTCGATACGGTTTACAAACAACGATACGGCTTATAATTAGCTTAAATAAGGATAGTTGAATTTACGATACATAAATCATATTTTCATAGATAGTCATACTTAACACTGTCTCTTTTAGAATAGGCACTTTTAGAATGTCTTTGTAGGTATCTATTAAAAATCTTCAATATGCATGCCAATATTGAATAATGATCATAAAAAGCATTTCAGCAACTACATTACTTCTAGCCTGATCAGATGTTTTTCCATACTACACATGCAGTATATTTAACTATACAATTATTAACTGTGAAGATGACCATCCCAAGTTGCATGACCACAATTAGTTTTGTGTTAGCAATAAACAATGATTTAAATTTGGTTTAAATGCATTAGTTACTTTAACAACATTGTTTTTAGAATATGAAGCTGAGGTTGAAGAAGAGAGGTTACGAAAAGAACGGGAGGCCAGAGAGAGACAAGATGTTATGACACTCGGTAAGAGTATGCTATGCAAATTTTAATAAATTTATTAATGGAACATGTACTTTACAATCTTAAGTTGGATGATCAAGGCATTTTATAAACTTTAACAGCTGATTTAAAATTTGTATACTTTTTATGTCAAATATTAAAATGTAGTTAAGAAGGGCTGGCAATTTTATTTGTTTTCATCTTTCTTGTCATTTAAAATCCGCCTATAACTGTGACAGATAATTGTCCATTGTAAAAATTACTACATATTTTTAAAATTTAAGATAAAATTTCAGAGGAAACAAAAGAACAAATAGAGCAGTTAGAACAAAAATTAAAACAATTAGAGAAAGAGAAACAACAGCTCTTTATGCAGTTGAAGAGAGTGTTGAATGAGGACGAAGTTAGAAAGAGACAGCAACAGAAGGAGGCTAAGTGAGTCGTCAGTGGCCAAAATATTAGGGAATTGTGTTGTCCTTGTCTGGTTTTAAATTTATTTATAATCTTAAGTAATTTGTAACATACATACATTTTCAATGCAAAAGCTGGGATAACTATAAACCCTTACTTCAGAGATTTAACTTTTACTGTAAAAGTATATCTTCTAACCAAATATTTTTTTTTACAGTGAGATGCAACCGATGAAGATGCCGCTGGGTAATATCCAAATGCCAATGTTTTCCATGCCCTCCTCCCAGGGTCAGGGTGAACCACCACCGTCACAAGGTCGCCCTCAACACATGAATTCCCATATGCTGAATAAGGTAAAATAAACATAGTGTCAGTCACTCTGCAAAAAAAAGATATTTTTTAAAAATATATTAATATGTAAAGTTGGGGAATAATGGGTTACAAGCTGATTATAATTATTAAACCTTGATATTTATTGAATTATCAATCACAAAAAAAATAATGAAGTTCTATATAGATATCGATTCCTATGCAATCTAATACAAATTTACTCTACACTACTTATGCAGTAAATAAATTTGGGTATAGTCAGGAAAGTAAACAATATTTCCACCTTGAATCATAAGGAAACCAATACAAAGAATGAAGATAAGAAACTAAGTCCTGTTTGAAAAAAAAATAATGTTATTTAGTTACAGTGCAATGCGAACTTAAATGAGTTTATCGGATTAACAGGTAAAACTATTCTTGCATCGTAACCTTTAATTTTCCCCCGAATAATTGCTTTTTTATTAAAAAATTCTCTCTCCGTCTTGAGCACTTTTCTTTTGAGTTGTCGATGTTTAAGTTACAAAAATCTATCCGTGGTGGGAGTTGATATAAATGATGTTCCAAAATTTGAGAAAACATGTTATGTGTGTACAGTGTCGCGTAACCATTTATTGTAGTTTAATTCTGTTAAAAAGTTTAACCTGAGGTTCTCGAACTGTTTTGCGCTATATTGTGACAGTTAAAGCCGTATCTGAAAAAAATATATTTCAGCAACTGTTTAAATATTATTTTTTAAATAAATATGACAAAGTACAGTTCGAAAATTAAACAAAAGGTACCCACAATTTCAATTCAGTACCCTTTATTTGATGCGTAAACGCAGCAACTATGGCGAAATAGGAAAACCTGACAATTTTTTTCTGAGTGTATAGTTGTAGCTCAATATCAAATATCCCAATTTTTGGTTCCTTTTTAATTCCATCAAATTTCTAAACATTTTACAGTTAAAATCACACAATGTATTAGTAGACATATTCTAAATTTAGATTAACTACAATCAGCAAAGCATCTCAAACAAAAACAAAAAGAATTCTTTAATAGATTTCGTGTTTTAAACCGTGAAAAATAAAAAAATATATATGTGTACTCGTCGCATACTGACAAATAAGACTTGGGCTCACCAAGCCACATCTAAGACACATTTTGAATTTAAGGAACACCATTTATATGCCCACATATCCCGTTGGCCGTTATCCCCTTTCTCGGTGTTGTCGTAGTTACGAACTCAGGGCTCAACGTGTCTTTCTCTTTGTTTAAGAAAGCCTACTCAAAGTACAAATTGTTTCCACAACAGCAAACTATTGTTCGTGGTCCTATACAGTCTGGTGTCAAACGACAGCGATCTCCGTCACCCACATACGCTCTATACGCCCATCGGCTGCACCAGCCCGCCATGAAACAACATACTGTATATTCGGATCATAGTAAGTATCTTATAATCTTATCGTATAAAGCTTGCATTGATAAGATCATATCATTAAAGGATCGTTTTATGTTTTGGGAGTTTTAAAATAGTGCAAATAAAGTTCAAAAATAAACCTTTTTAACTACATTTTCTTGGGCTTTGGGGTTAAGTATTTTACTAAATTATTCAGCTTTTTTTTTCAATTATTACGTGAGATGTAATGGGGAAAATAAGGTACAGTGAATTTGCGTATAGCTTAGAATCGAGTTGATAGTTAACTTCCTATGTCCATCTGTCTTGCACTTACGCTAAGGTGTTATTTTATCTTCGTTTAACGTTTACGGCCTCACAATAAGTTTAAGTAAAATAATTTTAACGGTTATATATCAATATAAAAGTCAAATCTGCTATGAAGTCAACCAACTGCTACCGACTACTAACTACGATGAAACAGATGGCGCTAGTGTAGCAGATTTGGCTTTAAGATTAGAAAAACCCTCCATCTTCAGTGCCCCCTGTCGGCTGATTCTAATACATGTCGCGCTTTAAACCGTTAAAAGTGTTTTATTTAAATAGTACTCGTGTAAACTACTGACAGTACTTATGTTAAAGTTAATGTAAACTAGCTCATACTAAGGCTTTTACGCAAATTTACCAATCCAAGAGACAAAATTTAAACAAGGGACCTATGCTTAATATATTAAAATGTCGTAATTATAAGTGTTATTAAAAACAATCTTTTCCAGAACTAGAAGACGGTCGCATGGGCCGACAAATGGCTCGCGCGGTATTGTGGAACAGTGAGTTTTGCCCGCTAGGTGTCGTTAGTGGCTTTTGCACGATTTACAAGTGTTCTTAACCTAAGGCGGCCAACTTTCTAGAAAATTAATGGGGGACTTTTGGTGAATAGATAGAATGGGGTGGGAGTGTTAGGGACTAGTTGATATAATTATCAGAAACCCAACACTAAGGTCACTCGAATGACACCTGTGTGGTCTGTGGTACAGACACAGGAATGCGGGACGCATACAACCTTGAACGAGACTACTTTACTAATAATTTCTTTGCGGGATTTGTCTAGCATTACGGGACGGTCCCGGAGAATGCGGGACGGTTGGCCGCCTTATCTTATCCTAGTAACGTTCATCTTTCGCTAGCTCACCTGTAGTTTGTTCATTTGTGGTCTTTCGTTCATTTCATCCATAACAAACTCATACACTTTGACATTTATGGAATCTAAGAAAAGCAATCCTACACAATCTTTTAAGGCCGCTTTTGTTAGACTTTCGTTTTATGTTCCTTATTTGTTTATTACTTGTTCATTTATTTGCTATCTTTTTAGTTTAAATAGCTACTACTAATGTGGTTTCCTTTAACAAACATTTACTAATAAAACTATTAAACATAAAATGGGTTATGGTGCTGTTTACCATCTGTCTTTACCGTCTGTTAGGTCAGCGGTAGGTATTTTAACGTTGCAAAAATTTCAATTTAGGAAACGCTTTCAAGGTAGTCGTTAAATCTTCGAAAACTAATTTCATACCAACTTCATCATTATATTAACTTATAATCAGCTGGACTTTAAACTCAAGTCGTTCTGGATCCAAACTCCACAATCGATATATTGCGTGTCACTGTTATCAGCTTTTGTTCATAAATATTTTTCTCACAAATCATCATGACTATTGTGAGTTTTTGGCCATTTGACATAAACCGATAATGACTTGCGATAAACATTTGTGTTTCTAATTGGACTTTGGACTGGAGATTTGAAAGCTCTTAGCGGTTGCTAAGATTGCGGATCCTACCACCATGTGGTTACCATGTTATTTAATGATTCATTTTATAGACAAATACTAACCTGATAGACACTGGTAAGAAGCATAGCAATTTTAGTCTCTAATAACTAATCTCAGCAAAAACAAGCCTCAGTCTACCCCCACCATATCGCAACAAAAATTGTCAAAAATGTTAATTTGAAGACATTTTTTGTACTAGTTGTAGTGCGTCGTAATCGATTTTGTCTTCGTTAAGTAAAATATACTGAGTAATTTCAGAAATTTAAAAATGTATGTATGTAAATATACTAAGTAAACAAATCTTCCGATCAAAGGTCACTTAAATTGTATGAGCTGATATTTTTTCTTTTCCACAACAGCAAACTAAACTTTATATTTTTAGTAAACATACACAGAGTTAACATGAAATCTTAATTTTCTGTAAACTTCTACATTGATTTATATTAAACTAATAAAACTACCTAAATTTACTGAAAAAAATTTCGACTCGGGCAGGACTTGAACTGGCATCGTCAGCGTTCCGTGCTGTTGCTCTACCAATTGAGCTACACTCTCACTACGACTCGGTAGCTCAATTGGTAGAGCAACAGCACGGAACGCTGACGATGCCGGTTCAAGTCCTGCCCGAGTCGAAAAATTTTTCAATTTATTTTCGATTTTTAAATTATATAGTGCCTTCATGTGCAATAACATGTAAAAATTAATAAAGTTTTCGAACTAAATTTACTAATAAAAACCACAATTACATGTTAAATTAATAAAAATCGATAGAAGTCTCTCTCATGCACATTCGCTGCAAAAAGTTAAAAATAGTAATAATGTAAATCATATAAAATAAAGGGTTTAATTTCTGTTTAAAACCTGCAATAAGGTTCCTTGTTCAATAACAATGAACTTTATCAATTTCTGATGCAATATCCGTATCATTTAATCTGGATTTGGTTCGTCACTTTGTATCTTTATGAATCTTATCGCTGTCCTTCACCAGGCGGGAGTAACGATAAATATCACTTTAGCAGTTACCACGTTTCCTTGTTTAAAAGAATAATGTAACTTCTATTAGACTGAATAAGTTCTTCGTTTCATTTTTGATCGTCTAGCATTGCGTCAAGCAAAGAAGTCATGGGTTCGAATCCATGAAATTGTCTCAAACGGGCAAAAGACAGAATTCTGGAGCTGATACTTGCCTCTTACTAAAATCGATATTGAAACGGACACCGGAAAACGTGATTTTGAATAAATTAATAACTATTGTGTTTATATAGATTACATTATATTTGAGGTGCACAAATCTCTCCCAACTTGGTGTCTATTGCAAGCCGTAACTCTGATGAGTCCAGCTGATCCTTAATCCACTCATCTCTTACGAAAAATACATCATTAAACAGCACCCGATATCATCTATTTGTTTCTCGTAGTGTTATAAAAACATAGTTATTTCATACTTGAAAACTTTTGTACGTGATGGCACTGTAACTACTAAGTATAACACAAATTAAAAATCGAATATAACTTGAAAAGAATTAGGACACGGGCAGGAGTGGAACCGGTATCCACAGCGTACCGTGCTGCTACACGGTAGCTCAATTGGTTGAAGTAACAGCACAGATCGCTGTGGATGCCGGCAAGTGCTGCCCGTGTCAGTTTCTTTTTTTAATTTATAATCGATTTATATTTCATATTTCTGAAAATAAAGGATTTTTAACATTATATTTTTATCTATAGAAACGTCGCAGTACCCTTCAAACGTAAGCGGTTCCAGCGTGTCATCTGGTGGATATTACGCTATGCAGACCAGCGTTGTAGGCGTGGTCGCAGAACGCCCGCCCCCATTATTATATGCCCATCACGCTCACACGCCTCATACTCCTCACACTCCGCACACTCCACACCATTCGAACTTAATGTATGCGCCGGCGCCGCAGTCACAGCTATATCTTGATATGCTGAAGAATAGAGATGGGCAGCAACACCCGGAGCCGAAGAAGGATCAACAAGTGAGAATTATATTTATAACCAGTCACATACGATATCGCATAATCTTCTTCCAAATACAATGATTTTCTAAGCTGGAAACTCACATTGAACCTATCTCGTTTCCCCTCAAGAGGCACGGCGACATATTTTTGTGTCCGTTTCACTGATCATTTTTTTTTCATATTTATATTATTTATAAGATACTAGCTGTGCCCGCGACTTTGTCCACGTGGAATAGTAACTTGGGGTAGAATTTTTAATTATTTTTCGGTGTTTATTAATTTATGTAAGGGTGCATTTAAGGCAGCCAATATATCACTCACATCACTCCTACTCTAACTCTTACTCTCATTCCTAAACTCACTCCCACTCCTATTCCCAAAAAGCCTAAGAGAGTTTCATTGTTCTAGCTTCAAAAACCACAAATTTCCATACAATCTTTCATCCCCCTTTTCAACCCCTATCAACCATTTTTTGGCATTAAAAATGTATATCCTATATCCTTTCTCAGACTTTAAAATATTTGTGTACGAAATTTAATTTAAATCAGTTTAGTAGTTTCGGAGTTAAAGCCGGACAGACAGAGTTACTTTCGCATTTATAACATTAGTAGTCGATTAGACTTTTTTATATGATAGAGGAGAACAGACAAGCATGTGGTTCATTCGATGTTAGGCGAAGTACCCAGCACTTATCATCTAAAGATACACTATCAATCTGTGTCAGCTTTGTATGTTTGGAAATCCACAGAAAAAACAAAACGCGATTAGACTCGATATTCCTACCATCCATTTAATATTGAGATTTTCAGACGAAGTCCAATGCGTTTCGGAAAAATTATAAATTCTTTAAACTACATCTTTGGCCCAGTGGTTACCGACGACCCGTTAATTATTAACCATACAATGTTACTATAATACCGATCAGCCCATCAAACTTCTGAGACCTGCCCGACTATACCACACTGCTATTCTCCTTTATCGTATCCTTTTCGACCCTAAATCCCCGGCCTATTTGAAAAGAAAACTTTCTTCCTTTAAGTTCACATAATTTGAATCTTCGCTCGATTCATAATCTTTTATTATTTATTCCTGCGCATAAGTCTTCTTTAACAACTTCTTCACTATTAAAGCCATTAATCTCTGGAACTCTCTTCCCTTAGACATCAGAAAAGCTCAATCTCTCCGTACTTTTAAAGTCTCAGTTACCAAATTGTATCTTTCCAGCTGTTAATTGTCTGTTTTTTTCACGATCCTTTCTAGCACCACCTACCTATAGTCCTTTTATTTTTTGTTTTTCCCTTCACTTCAGGTTGCCTGGAAGAGATCGCTGTTTAGCGATAAGGCCGCCTTTTAGTTATAACCTAGTCCATAAGGATTTATTCTTGTAAACCATTCCTGTGGTGTTTGTAATTATTAACGTTTAATAAATAAATAAAAAAATACTATATACTAACTGCAATGATAAAAATATACAATTCTCTAAGCGTAACAAATATCCTTCTAAGGCACCGCAAGTGCTGATTGGGCTAAGTGAAGCACATCATCCAACAGTCTCGAGTGGGGTGGTGTACGCACAGCCACCTGTCTCCCGACACATCGCCATACACCCACCACAACATAATAGCATACAGGTAAAGAGATGACAGTACTAATTTTTTACTTGTCTCAACTACGACTTGCTTTGCTTTGGTCACAACAACGAGTTTAAGTAAGATATTTCGCGTTTTAAACTGTTAAAAGCGTTTTAACAACAGACAGCACGTAGCTGATATATTTTTAATTTAAAGACCAAATAATGACGTCACGTCACGGTGCTTTATGTACAGTTAGGTTTTGAAGACTTATTGGTTATTGTCTGTAGTTTGCGTTAAAGATAAATATAAAAAATGTTTTCTTCAAACGTGTGACACGTTTGACATTTTTTATCGGTTTAAAACGCGAAACACTTACATAAAACATGGGGAGACGGGGGATGGCTCCCCGTGACCACGGCTGCTACAAAGCATCTGGAGCGTCGGGACGTAGTTAAAATAATTGTCAAATAAGTTTGCCTAATATATTTCGCGTTTTAAACCGTTAAAATGACTTATTTAAATGTGTAGGTACTACCCGCATAAACTAAAGACACTATTTAACGCGAAGTTATTGGGTAACTACGGGCCATAGTTACAAAAATTGTAAAGAAGTAAACTTCTACATTTCACGTTTTAAACTGTTAAAAGTATGTTATTGGTTTTGATAACCGTTACTATCATCTTCTTTCAGACGAAACCAGGCAGTATCACCCAAGGATATCCAGTGCAGCAGTCCAATCCTAACGTACAGAACCCAAACATATACCCCAGCAGACACCGGTATTAGCTAGTCGTTATAAAACGTGCCACAAAAGAACTTTGATACGAAGTCTATAAACGACCGGGGTAATGTGGCGTTAAATCTCATGTTTTTGTGAATATAACATAGATTTCGAATTTAAACTTAAAAGTCAGACATTAGCTGTTGATATAACATGTGACAGAAGGAGATAGTAGCTAGTGTACATGTTGTGTGTATAAAGATGTATAATCCATAAAAATACCAATATAAGAACAGTATTCGAAGAAAACCAGAGCTTAATGTTTTAACAGGCAAGGAAGGTCCTGGATTTGAAACCCGGGGTAGCAAAAGATTGTGTCGGTCTGAAAGGCCACAGGAGCTTAACTTCAAATGAAATCGATCAGTGAAAGAGACAGAATGTGTTGGGGCGACACGGGGAAGACGGGTTCAACTTTTTACCTTATCTATATCCTACTCCTAGTATTTCAAATGAAGCAAACTCAAATTGTATATAATATACTCATAAACATACAAAGGACTAACTCTTTGTATTTGTAGATACTAAAAATGGTATGATTTTAATGCTGTGTTAACGATAGATGGCGCTGTTCACAAATAAGTAAAAGGACAGAATATTATATTCTCATATATATCTCTCTCTCTGTTGTATATTGCTCGTAATTTCTTTAGTTTTAAAACATGCATTTGTTTGTATTGTGTAATTTAGGTAAGCGTTATATTAGTGTGGTGGCAGAAATATACATATTAGATGGAAAAGTTGTTTTTATTACTGTTGCCTATCTATATATAATATCAAGAATTAAATGCTCCTGACCTAAATTATTCTAATAAAGTCCATAATAACTATTGTGAAACATGTCTTAAGTATATAATTTTCATTTAACATGAGGGATAACGTACGTCTTATAAGTACCTTTTTGCAATGAAAGAAGCTACATAAAGAACACTCGAACCCTTAACTACCTTAACCCGTAACTTTGCTTATTAGTAGTTTCGTGTATATAATATATATAGTGATCCTGTAAGTCCCAAAACTACGATCCTAGGTCGCGCGAGAAGTATGCGCTCTTTCAAATGTAAGATAAATGGTTATGGACCTCAAATGTCAACATTTCTTCATAGTAACTGTTGTCACCCACCATATTATATCTATACTAATATTATAACACTGCAGAGTCTGTTTGTTTGAACGCGCTGATCTCAGAAACATCTGGTTCGAATTGAAAAAATATTTTTGTGTTTATTAAAGCATTTATCGAGAAAGGATTTGGGCTACAAAACAACATGCTACGACTAATAGGAACCAACCAAGAAGTAGTGGGAAATGTGGAAAATTCGGGAGCAATATTAATTTTTGAAGATACTCCGAATGATCAAACAAACAACACGTCAATATATGTCTATCTTTTAATCAAGAATGATGGGAGGCGAACGATGTAGTTTTGCAAAAACAGAATTTGACGCCCAAAATAACTATTCTACGCGGAAAAAGCCGCTGACACAGGTAGTAATTTATAAAGATGAGAGGATGTTTGCAACAATTTTTCTTTATGTCCAAAATAGCTATTAAACGCGGACGAAATCGCTGACACAGCTAGTAATTTATAAAGGTGAGGGGAGATTTGCAAAAACAAATTTTGATGCCCAGAATAACTATTCTACACGGGTGAAATTCTCGAAACAGTTAGTGAACTATAAATGGTCAACTAACATTATTTATGTCAACACTTTTCTAATTTATTTAAAAGTGTGGCCATAACCTACCGCACCAGGTGGACACAGGAGTGGTCCGGGCAAAGACGCGCGGGGGCATAAACTGCAACTAGGTCACTGCATAAATCAATACGCCTGCATCTTATTCATTCAGCGATCATTGGTGTGTTTAAAAGATCTGACATGAAACAAGATTTTAATTAATTTGTACATACAAAAAGATTATTTGCATTAACTCAACTTGTCATTATGATCTGTCTGTACATTACGCGAGTACACAATATTTAAATAAATAAAGAAGTTATTAACTAGTTTTTTTCGTGTTTTAAGCCGTTAAAAGTGTTTTATTTAATTAAAAATTCATATATTTTTATAGTCCTGAACAACTGGCGACTTTGGTTTTTATTTCGTATTTGCAAACTTTTTTTCACTGACTAATTTATAAATTATATAAAAATATTTCAGTAATGCAGATCTTATGTTACTTATTTATGTTGCCTGGGGGCTTTGGAGTCGTACAAATATATTCCCAGGGCTCCCTTGAAAGCATTGCATAGGGTAGTGGAGTATTTAGTGGTTGGTCGCGTCTGGTGGGGTTGGTACTACCAGCTCGAACACGTCGGGTGTAGTCCGATTTATTACATGCCCTACGTCACAAATGCTCCACGTGGGCGTACATTATCCTCTCACACCACCAGTTAAACAGAGATGGTTACCGGTAAAAATGTTGGAATTTGATTGCTACGTTTGTTTCTAGAAAAAGCCTAATTCTGTATCGTGCATATACAAAAACGTTTAATTAAAGTAGATTTAAATAAAAGGTTTTTCGAAAGAAAATATATTTCTAACTTTTGTCGACTAGTTGCTACCAAAGTTATGAGTAGCGCATTTCGAGCTATATCTGGTTTTTAGATAAAGATATATATTTATATACTACAATATATGTATTTATGATGTAACTAACTATATGACAGGACAAAATTATTATCATAAACTAATAAACATTTTGATTGAACCCTACGACGATAGCGTTCTTCTATTGCAACGGAGAACAGACAGGCACGGGATTTACTTGATGGTAGTGTGGTAATGGATTAGAAAAATGTTGGATGTTTAATGGATAATAAGCCATACATAAACCATTATACATATCATACAATTACACAACGAGCCAGTATCAAGCTGCTGCTAGGACATTTGTAGTAGCGTAGAATATTTATTTCGGTCATTAAAATATTAGACCTATAGTGTCGTTCGGGTCTCGTCGTTTTTACAAGTTAATCTTAAAAGATATACTGTGACGTTCCTTTTTTTATCATTTAAAGCGGAATCATTCTTTCACTCAAATATTTTGGGTATCTTGAACCGTTTTCGAAGCGTACGCAACGGAAACACACAAGGGTGAATAATGTTCCCCGTTTTTTTTTCACATTTCACGCCGTTCCTTCGGTCCTATAAGTCGCATCGCGATGTTTAATAGCCTATAGCATTCCTAGATAAATGCTCTAACCAACACAAAACAAATTAGTTCTTAAGATTATCACGTTCAAACAAACAAACACACTTAGCTTTATACTACATATTAATATTTTGTATGTTGAAATTGTACACAACGCCTCATTTTCCATCCAACTAAACCCATCGAATCAAATGTCTGGCTTCCTTCCAAGCGGTATTCATCAAATGTACTGAAATCCAATTCGTTCCGCAAGAGATTGATAAAGCGGAACGCTATATTTCCGGATTTGATAGTTAACCCTTTGAGTCAATCCTTGTGGAGTGAAGCAAATATTGATAACTAGATACATGCACCTCTCTCGCAATGTAATTTTAATCTTGACACTTTAAATAAGCGAAGAATGACACGAAAATGTTTGTACTAAGACTAAACAACTGAATTTAGAGTGACGATTCATATTATTGTCTAACTCAATTCCAGTAATAGGATAAGAAATGTTAATATTAGCCGCAGAACGCGGCTTAGACATCATTAGTGTCTTACATAAGAGAGAAGCCGTAGAGGTAAACATAATGTTTATTGTTGTAACAATGAAATAAAAACATCTTCGTAACTTGAAGTAAGTATTATTTAATATCAATATGTTTTGTACTAAGCATTGTCTGTAGTTTACGCGAGTAGTACACATTAAAATACACAATACTTTAACGGTTTAAAACTCGATATATATTATAGTTAAACTAGTTGGAAAATTATTTTTAACTACGGCCCGACGTTTCGGATGCTTTGCAGCAGCAGCATTCTCCACGTGACCAAGGCTATTTCAATATATCGCGTTTTAAACCGTTAAAGTGTTTTATTTTTTTTATCAAATTAAAATAAATTACATTTTTAAAAGATCTATTTAAAAAAATAATTAGAAAAAATCTAATTATTTTTTACGCATAGAATAAGTAGAATATTAAGCACATTTTTGGGACTGAAAGACTACGATCTACCACTATGTAACACTTATGACCCTCAGTGCTGCAAAACATTTGAAACGTCGGGTCAAATAAATTAGTTGCGTAATATATCTGTGATTTAAACCGTCAAAAGTATTTTATTAAAATACATAATACGATAAAAAAAATACAGAAACTAAATCTCATATGTATTATTTGTTGAATATACTATGAAAAGACTTAGACTTAACAGCTTTAAAAGTATTGTTTTATACCGGACCTTCTGGAACCATCCATGAATTTTTCCTCCCCTACATAAGACCTCATACATTTAATACCTCGTAAGACTTGTAGGTAGAGATCAAACAAGCGAAACCTTGAAACGAGAAACGTTCGCGCTAAGATTTTCCACACAGTACTATAGATAGTCCGTCTCAATTACTAGACGTTTCTGCGCATGCGCGTTGCTATCGACGCCCTAAACCTGAATGTAAGCTAACTATATCCTGGTGTTAGGGACTTGTGGTAAGCGTGTCTTTGTCTGGGAGGATTCAATTACGTCATCTACCCTCTTAACCGAGTGAAAATCTTCTACTCACTACTTACTCTGTGGTGAGAGTGTTCGGAATAGAATCTATAATTGAACAGCTTTTTTGGTAATTTAAGAGAATTAGTTCATTCTCTTAAGTTACCAAAAAAGCTTAAGCTAATTACTTTATTAATCAACTACTATCTACCTACGCTACTTCCTATAATTTGGCTTGTAAAACTCCTAGAAAACAGCTAAGCCGTCTATAAGTCCACCTTAAGATTTACCTAACATATACATTAAATTTTATAATGGAAATATGACATTAAGTTACGATGAAAGGCCGTAAAGACAGACTGTAATTTTAAGACTTACTTATTTATATGTTTATAGTCACAAGATATCTACAACAGCACAATGAAACGAAAACTGTTAACGTAATTCTTACACAAATTATAGTACAAACTATGTTTCGCCTAAGTTGGTTGCGCATTTTTATTTTTCTCCTTATTGAAAATCGTGTTTTTTGTTATTAGGCCACTCCACCCCTAGCAGCCTCACATATTCTCAATATTAAGGTAATTATTAAATAATAAAATGCATGAAATCATAAATACCAAGGTCTCGTTTCGAAATAATAATGTATTAGTGAATAAAATGTACAACTATTAAATAACTCGATTTGGCTCTCGTAATTCTAGCACAAAAACGAGAAACAAAACAATACTCTCCTTTGTACCTCGCTTTGTTAATACCCACACCGGGTTATTTATAACTCTGCAATTTCGTATACATAGTTGCATATTGTTCTGGTATAATTCTCTGTACACACATTGTGTTCATTAATGCAGAATCGCTCACAGTAATATTATGCAGAAATGTATGAAGTTTTTTCAACAAATATTATACAATACAACGAATAGAATAGTAAAAAGTAGTTTACAGGAGTTGCTTACTCGATTCTTCATTTGAAATAAACATTTGACAACTTCTAACAATTTAAATAAAACACTTTAACGGTTGTCTCCCCGTGACCACGGCTGCTGCAAAGCATCCGAAACGTCAGGCCGAAGTTAAATATCATTTCCAAAGAAGTTTAACTAATATATCGCGTTTTAAACCGATAAAGTGTTTTATTTAAATATGTACTAGTCGCGTAAACTATAGACAGTATTTAACTTCTAACAATCTTTACGTAAGAGAAAGAAATAGCTTAAATAACTCATTTACAAGCATTCTATAAAATTACATACTGAGATAGGAAGAAGTTTATACAGATAAAATAATCGTTATTTGAAGTGTATCAAAGCCTATATATATTAACTAATTAATCATACAGTTCAGGTAAAAGACAAAAGTACGTTGACATTGAATCCAAAATCAAGGCAACATTAAAATCGATTGATTTCGATAGATATGACCATAAGTTGACACATCTATTCCACAGAGATACTCTAAAAACCAAATTTAATTTGTATTTAGATGTATGGTTAATAATATAAACCAAAGTGTGTTGCTTAAATTTGTGTACTTAAGAGTCCAAATGCTTCTATCAATCAATTGCTTTTATATACGTTTCGTTACGCAACGTACCTTAGCATGTAAAATCAATGTGACGTAAAGCAAACATGGCGGTGTACCCTTTGGCTATATAAGAAAATACAAACGAAACTTAAGGATTTATATAACTTATTGCTTAATATGGATTGATTTCAAACCCTGACTTTAAACAGTCAACCGAGGGTAGATTCTCCCACTGTCAAGGTCACATCGATCCACAAAAGAGAAGGGGATATGCATCTGTCTTTATCAAGGATTATTTGTTGAGGAAACAAGTTAAACGGATACACCATACACGGTATACATAAGTCGTGAGTCACGAAGGAGTTTACATGTTCCTTTCGTAAAGTTATAAAATATACTCATAGTATTTATATGGTATATATACTATACTAGCTGAGTCAGCGGCTTCGTCCGCGTAGAATAGTTATTTTGGGCAATAAAATTTTATTTTGAAAACCTCTTTTCCGGTTGTGTCCTGTCGTTACAAGTTAATCTTAAGAGATAGATGTTTACTGTCGGGGACATGTTTTATATCATTTAAAGAGGAATCTTTCTCTTTTACATTTTTTTGGGTATCTTGAACCGCTTGCGCAGCGTGCGCAACGCAAACCCACACAATTGAATAATTTTCCCCATTTTCTTCACATTTCCCGCTCATATTAGTCGCAGCGCTTTTTATAGCCTTCTTCGATAAATGATCTAACCAACGCAAAAATAATGTTCCCACCAGTAGTTCCTCAGATTAGCACTTGCAAACAAACAAACTCTTCAGCTTTATAAACTATAGGAGTAACCTACGACGTCTTCATCTAAAATATTAATATAGATATGTCTGTTCTTTTGATGTGTTTGTCGTATTTATATGTTTATAACTTTGAACTTCCGTTGTACATAGATCAATCAATCGGCATAATATAAATTACTCTAGCTAAAGCCCGTATTTACAATACACCGATGAAACGGCATATATTATTTTGACTAGGCGTAAATCCTCGATATTAAACCTACCTACGCTTTTCAATTTACACCGAATTCCGCAAATGTTTGATTGGGATTGTTTTGTATTCACGCTAAAATTTACTCTCCATTTATACCTTTCCCTATTAACGGTGGCTTTGTTTTCAGCTTTTTTATAATTGCAGCTACATGTATACTGTATACTTTATTATAGTAGATAGACAGACGTTGTGATGATGGAAAAAAGTGATTATGTCTGTCAGGCATGCCTTACGCCTGTTAAATATAAAGCTTTTTAATTTTTATTCCTAAAGATCCACTTATGAAGATTTCAATAATTAATTTATCATGATCAGCTATTGAATAAAAATATAATTCTAATCTAATCTCGAAGGAAAACTCGAGAATATAGCAAGATTTTGCATACAGCCTGCATGTGTTTTTTTCCAACGTTTGTTTTAAAATTAGGCATAATTAGTTTTTATTGACGAGTATGAATTCTAATGTTACTGATAGTGTTGAAAGAATATAAAGTCTAATGTGCAATAGGGCAAAATATTTATGTCTGTTTCAGTTATGTAATACTTAAATACTGTCTATAGTTTACGCGAGTAGTACACATTTAAATAAAACACTTTAACGGTATAAAACGCGATATATTAGTTAAACTCATTTGAAAATTATTTTTAACTTCGGCCCGACGTGGCCACGGTTGCTGTAAAGCATCCGAAACGTCGGGCCGAAGTTAAAAATCATTTTCAAATAAGTTTAACTAATACATCGCGTGTTAAACCGTTAAAGTGTTTTATTTAAATATGTAATACTTACTTATTGACCAAACTTTTGGGCCGAATCAATTTACTAGTTTCCCCGAGATTCGAACCTAGGACGTAGAAGCTATGACGGCGAAAAAAAAATCTTAAAGGTACTAAGGTGTGTTACATACCTACCATAAAGTGTAACATAATAAAAATAATTTGAAGTGTTCTTCCATCTTAGAAGATAAATACTCTTGAAGGTTCTAGAAACGTTGCGATTATGTATCCAGAGGACATACAAAACAACAAGATCTAGTCACATGATCTGTAGTAATAAAAGTTATGTAACGGTCACCTCCTTCAGTTACGCTGCGATTCGATCTTTATCATTTGTTTCCTGTTTTTATAGCTATTAACATTATTTATCTGAATAACTGGTAAAACTAACAATTCCGGCCTTTGGTTATCAAACTTTTATTTCTTAAAGCGCACTAGAATCATGTGTATTATCAATTATATTTAATTGAATCCTGAGACACTTAACAAATTTGTTTCTTTATCATTCCAATCTTACTAGGCACTTTAAAGAAGTGTCATTATAAAAATGCATTACAACTTGGTGTAATATTAAAATGATTTTTTAAAATCATAAACGAGGACAGACTAGCATGGGGTTTATATGAACACCCTAACTATGTAACATCTAAGCTAGATACGCTATTGATCTATTTTAGTTTTTGATAATAAAATAATAATTATATTTCGTCTTCAATCGTGTATAACTTATCGTGATAACATAGAAATCAATAACTTTGTATCCTCTGTTATTATAAAGAAATTAGTCGATACTTTCCTTCAGACTTTTAACTATTTATTTATAAACACTGTCGTATACTATTATAGATGGTATAATGAAAGCACATTGTAAGGTCAGGAAAATCTTCATCTTGCTGCGCCGGCCGGCTTTGTAGACGTGCTTGTCCATTGTTTACGAATATAGTGAAGTACGCACATGTCGATAAATATGTCTTGATAAATCAGATTCACATTTCTTGTTTACTGCAACTTATTTGAGGAAATGTCTATCTAATATACTTTGAAATAACTACTAAAAATAAAGATAGAGACAAAAGAGATGTAATAAATCAATTGTTGTTGTTTTTAGTATATTACAAAGAATTTACAGTTTTATTACAAACTAAAATAGAAAATACGTGATTTTTTGACTTGAGAATAAAAAATTAGAGTTGCTTATTCTTTCAATGATTTGCCTATTTTATGACAGAAGCACATTAATCAATGTTCAAATAAATTTGACTCATATGCTTCGCGTTTAAAACCGTTTAGCCTTTTACTTAAATGTGTACTACTTGCGCGAAGGAAAGACTGTATTTAAAGGTATTCTTATAGTAAATATTATAAATCTTACATATTTTTTTAACAAAAAGCTTTATGCAGTTACTGTTATTAAAGCTTATCTTTTTAGTACCTATACGAACTCATCGATATCGATACCTACCATCACTAACTGAATCGCGGCGCAGCCCGCCCAACATTTCAGTTACTCACTTCAGTCGGTAGCGAGCGGACATTTTCCGTCGCCATATTTGTTGCGACGCCATACTGTGATTACATTTCCTTGTTTCCATATTCAAATTTCCTTTGAAGCTGCGCCGACTGTGTTTTAATTGCGGTAAGTTATAGATTATAAATTATTTTCCAATAAGCTGGAGATGGAGGGTGTAGCTTATATCTCAAGGACGTTGTTCCGTCCTTGTCTATTGATGCTCGGTAAATAGTGAGCTTCTGTTTCCGCCTGTTTCAAGGGTGATGTAGCTTGAAATTTTATATCTACATCTAGATGATGTAGATAAGAACAAATATTACATAATTTTCAACTAAAATGAACGACAGTCTATGATCGTAACTATAACTCGTTAAAAAGTATACTGTCATATTTTTTACATAATTATCAAATCTATATAAATACGTACAATGTGGTAAATATTCTTAAAAACCTAATATTACTACTACCTAATAATTTGAATACTATAAAAAATTGTTAAGAATGGTAAACTTTGTTATATTTTTTAAATAAAAATCTTCTATAGCTATTGTTTTATTTGCTCTTGGCTTGTAAATATTACCAGGTACTTTAGTCAATAAAAAGAAGCGTATGTTCACAAATTAGTTCAGTGGGCAATTTGCATTACCTAACAAAGACTAGAAGTAACTGGTAGTATGTTAACATGGTTAAGTCTAATGTAATTACATTTTTAATTAAATTAATTAGCGCAGACATTAATATTCTAGATTGTCCCGATCTCTAGTGTATTGTACAGAGGCTTCACTGAAGACACGCCCACGTCGATCAGCGAACTCTAGAAATCGGGTCAAATGCTTGCAATTTCACTGTTTACATAACGTAGTATGATTTAAAAAAGTATGTGAAATTTCCATTTACACCCATGGGGCGAATATATTTCTGGATCCATTTTAATGCTATTTAACAGGCAATTAGTTGACCAGACTTCAGTGCCCTGTCCGACCGAAACAATATATTGGTTCCCCGGAATTCGAACCCAGGACCTCTAGCGCTTAGCCCAATGGTAGGCAACATGTTTAATCATTTAATTAGAGGTGGTCATATAGTTAGATTATGAGACTAATATCGTTCAGTCGCTTCAGCTTAAACAATATAATATCTAATTTTGATAAGTTTAGCACACAAGCAGCCTTGATAGAAAAATTTCCTTTGTGTGTAGAGTAACGAAGAAATTAGAAAAATAGTGCGTTAATTAATGTTTTCTATGGGCTTAGTTTGCCACTCAGCAAGTACTTTATATAATAAAAATGTTTTAAAATACATACCTTAAAATCTATGTCTACGTCACTAAAGGATTTTAAGAGATTAAAACTTCCAAATTAGAAAACAGATGTGTGTAAAATTTAAAAATACATTACATATTATGAAACAAACTGTCTCTACGATTTTGTAATGGATACAGGACGTTACAGTAAAATATACTTACCATTTCAACATAAATAGAACTTTGAAAGAGGCTTTACAGTTGTGAATTTGAAATGGAAACTTGCTTGTACATAATTTCATCCCACAAAATATATCCTTAGCATTTCTTATATTTTTTCCATACTTGATGACTGATAAAATATGACACGTACTAAGGTAAACATAGTACAAGTCGAATACTAACGATATAATGTATATTTCTGAAACAAGAATTTCTAAGCTAATCAATTTTTATAAAAGCAAAACCATGCAAATTCTTAAGAAATAGCTTCGTGTGTAACAAAAACAACACAATTTTCTTCCCCCCGTAAGATGTGCTTAGGAAAAGAGGCCAGTATTATTAAATACATTTAGGAAAAAGCGAGTCTTCAACTTGGCGTTTTTCCAGCTTAGGTAGACTTTTTATGTCGCGTCTTACTTAACATAACCATAAAATACTGGAATTATAAATAGCATCGTATGCAACATTTGTTAGAATTAGAATCTTGTAGTCTATTGTTACAGCTTAAAATCTACACCATAGTTAAATAATTGTTTATTTAAAAGATTGTTTGTTTACAGACTATCTCCAAGCAGAATGTCATCCACGATAGACGAAAACTGAACACAAAACTTACGTCACTTCGCGCTTCATCTGGAACGATGAGAAAAGCGATTTCCTAGGACAATTAGGAGCTAGAAGGCTCCCCACCACCCTCTTGAACTATCAATGCTAAATTACAGGCTGGTTTCAACGCATTTCTTGAAGCAGCCGTAGATCGCGAACGAGTAACACTAAAGACTGCCCGAGCCGTACCAATATGTGCCGGGACCGCGATATGTTGAGGCGAAGTTGTGAAATCATCAAATAGACCTCTGTGCTTGACGATTTATAATCTGTATTTAGTGGTTTAGTCCGTCAAGACGGTGCTCGTGGCCGCGGCACCGTTTCGTTTTGTTTCTTTCATTTTGTTTTACATCAAAGGATAAACAATAGCCCGGTTGTTTAGTGATTGGTTGTGGATTATACGGAGGCTCGCCCGGGGGGCACGAGACCGACCCTGGCAAGTCGGAGTCGGGACAACATTTCCAGGATTATAAATTCAATAGTTGGCGCTGCCAGATACTGCATTGTAAGTATCATTTGACACATACACCGTGAGTTTTTCTCGAGTTAACTCGTTAGCGACTTAATAGAATAAAGTACGTTCTTGTTGCAATTCTGTGTCCTTAATTGTAACCTTTTATATTATTGCTTTTTTCTATACGACATTGTATCAAAACATTACATTATAACACGCCATAATATCAGTACTGAAACATTAAATAATTTATTGGATATTAAGTGATATTTTAACAAGGAAGAATCTATCTTCGTCTGTAGTTTACGCGAGTAGTACACATTTAAATAAAATATTTTAACGGTTTAAAATGTAGCATATATTAGTAAAATTTATTTGAAATCTCCGTCCGACCGTCTGCCCGACTGCGGCTGCTGCAAAGCATCCAAAACATCGGGCCGTAGTTAACATAATTTTCAAATAAGTTTAACTAATATATATCGCGTTGTGAACCGTTAATATCTTTTATTTATAAGAATCTATTCTTCTTGAATATTAGTAGCAACTAATGCTTCCATATTGATTCATGTCTATATAATGATAAACAAGAAAAGTATCGATATCGTACTTAGTCGCTTTCGAGTTTAACGCGAGAATCTCACACTTGGAGTACAGGTATACATAATTGGCTATCGAATACAGAATTACAATAACATACAACAGTTCCCGGTATCATTTAATTTCAGAAACACATTTCGGGCCGTAACTTTTGGAAATTGGGTATTTAGAGGGTATACTTAGATCGCAAGCAAAGATGGTACTTTTGGAAATTGATCAGGTACTCTTTGCAGGGGTAAATTTGTTTTCGTAGTTACATATTTTGGATATCGACAAGCTTGGCTTTGGCTACAAGGTTATTGGGTTTTATAATTGACACTCTTGGGTCCCAAGTCCGAAAATCCGTGTGACTGACTGTCAGATGTTAAAGATGTCAGTATCGGGTTTGTCATAAACGCTAATCTCTAGTTTAAAACACTTTTTACGGTTTAAAACGCGATTTATTAGTTAAATTTATTTACTAATTCTTGACCCCCAGTCCTTCCATGACCACGGCTGCTACAAAGCATCCGAAACGTCGGGCCATAATTAAATTAATTAGTAAATATACTAACTTCCACGTTTGAAACCGTTAAAGTGTTTTATTTAAATGTGTATTTCTCGCGTAAACATATCATTGTGGTTAGCAGACTAGGGACCCAATAACCTTGTTTGATAGTTTCGCGTTGTAAAAGCTTTAATAAACTCTAGAACACTTAGACGCTTGACGCGAGGAGAGAAATATATTGCTGGACACCAAACATTCATTCTCACGGTCTATCATTAGCAGACAATATCAAGCTTTTCAACCACTAACACATCCAACATACGTTAGGGTTTCGGTCAGACATCCGATTGTTCGAGCGACCGTCGCGTTGTAATACCTTCAAACGGGTGGCGTGCACAGAGCTGCGAGGGGGAGAGAGAGAGGGAAGATATGGCTGCTCCTGAGTGCGAGCGAGAGGCTCGTAAGCGGCGCGAACGCCGCGATTCTGGATGCGCCCATGAGCGTAAGGAGAGAAGGCCGCACAGCGAAGAGAGACTACCGCCTCCACCTCCGCCGCCACTGCTTCATGATTACAATCGACTTGAGGTGGGTCTTCTACCATACAACTCCAGCTTTCTCCCAACTGCTCTTTTCTTATTGAAGCAGCCAAACCTAAGCTTTACGTTTA
The DNA here is from genome assembly GCA_963661955.1 of Leptosia nina. Taxonomy (NCBI): domain Eukaryota; kingdom Metazoa; phylum Arthropoda; class Insecta; order Lepidoptera; family Pieridae; genus Leptosia; species Leptosia nina. The sequence goes on along the minus strand of CAVLEF010000163.1, from coordinate 2,487,760 downwards.
GACTTTAGACACATACAACAGATCTCCTTATGAGACATGTCCCTGTGTTTTGAATATTTTACATTGATTCTTCTTTTCTACATTTTACTACCATATCACAAGACTTTACCCCTACATAATAGACTAAGAGTAAAATTATCCTACCATACAATTCAAATTTTGAGTTTACTCATAATACAATAGTTTCCGCCCCAAAAAAAAAAATTATGTTCCTTTATGTCCATGACAAAGCATTAGAAACCTTCCTAAATGGTGTACTCGGATTTAGTAACGTAGCTATGTGGAGAAGCTACATAAAGAAAGAATAGAGATCTCATCCCCTCTTTCTAACAAGAACGTATTATATCAACTTCCTCCTCCCATTCTTCCTCCATTTCTTCTCCTTCTTTTCAACTTATCTCCTTGCTTTAATTAAAAACAAAAAAAAACTTTTCTTCTTTTCTTTTACGCTTATCTCTTTTCAAAGTTTACATTAGAGGGCCTATAGGGCTGTCTCCCCGCGACCACGGCTGCTGCAAAGCATCCGAAACGTCGGACCGAAGTTAAAAATCATTTTCAAATACGTTTAACTAATATATCGCGTTTTAAACCGTTAAAGTGTTTGATTTAAATTAGAGGGCCTCCTTAGTTTTGCCTGGTGCGTTATACCACATGGCCCTTCGATAGCTACGCCACTGCTGGGTTTCGCTAAAAATGATCGCTTGTTAACGATAAGGTCCATTGCATAGTAATACAAAATAAAATAAATACTTGTACTTACATTAACACCGCAAAAAGCTTCAACTTTTTTGTGAAAATAAAAGCCGTGTAAATCACTTCTCGTGCCAGTTCACGTGAATTCAGGTTTGGCAACGTCGTATTGGCTTAATGCCATCAACTTAGCTGTTCCTACATAGCATTTAACATCTACGTGATCTGTAAAAGGTTCATCATTATCAGGTCTCACAAAATGTTTCAAATGTAGTATGAGGAAGGACACGGTAATCAAATGTAATAATTATACCATCGTGAATGTCACATAGCAAATGAAAATCAAGAAACTAAATTTAAAAAGAGATGAAAGTAGTGACTCAAAGACTTGTTTAAATAACTATATTTACAAGAAATTACGAAGGACTACCAAATTCAAACTCAATACAATAATAAAAATGATTAGCGGTCGCAAAAATATTTCAAAATGTCTAACGTCAGTTTTATTGGTCGACAAACGAGAACACTGTGCAATACGGTCACTTGATGGAACGTATTACCCCTATTAGCCATAAAATATCTAAACAAGATGCGCTGTCGCCCTATTTCGGACTAAGTTTGTCCTTCATTGATGCTCAAACAATCAATTCATTTTAACTATTTAGACACAAAGGTGAGGCAATTCAAACTACTCTTACTCTTGCTAAACAAATCCAATCACGAATTTAGAATACATTTTCACTTCTTCTTTCTTTATTCTTCTTTTTTTAGAACAGGAAAGACCCCAAGCCATATAACATCTAAACCATATACACTGTCGACCTATTTTGACTTTGGATATTCGTATATCTTCTTTTTTTAATTACTATTAGATGCTATGGCTATAGCTGATAATGAAGGATGATTCCCTTCCAGTCTGAACGACGTGCAGAAAGGCTGTCTCGCGCACGCAGACCACAGTTCGGCAAACGACGGCGAGCGCCTCGCCTACCGCGACAGCCCAAGGAAAATGACTACCACCAAGAAGACACCCGATGTGGAACCCCACCACATTTCGAATACGTTGTACAGCAGAAACCAGAATGTACGTACATAGCATTTGTATAATCCGTCGGAGAATGAAGAAAGAAAGAAGAATAATCTATACAAATATATAAAGCTGAAGAGTTTGTTTGTTTGTTTGTTTGCAATTTTGAACGCGCTAATCTCAGGAACTACGGGTGCTAATTGAAAAATTAGTTTTGATTTTTGTATTGGTCACAAATACAAGCGAAGATACAGGGATAAAAGTGAAAAATTATTCATCATTCATAAAATACCCAAAAAATCTTGCATATTTATATAAGGTATAATAATGATTCCTCTTTAAATGATCTAAAGAAAAGTCCGCGACGATAATGTCTATCTTCTAAGATAATTCTTCTAAGACGGGAAGGAACGCGACCGACGTAGTGTGTAACAGCTTAAGTTTATAAAGATGAAGGGATTTGCAAAAACGAATTTGGATGCCCAAAATAACGATTCTTGCGGACACAGCTAGTAATACGATATAAACCTAACCACTTTGATATTAAATGTGTGTGTAAATAATGGTAATCTCATTCTCAAACAGCTTGCGATGAAATCGAGAGACCCCATAGTTTTCACCGCGAGGAGGTCGAGTACACTCGTCGTGACGAGCGTAGTGTAGCCCCTCGCAGAACCCAAGCCAGTCCCGACAGAAGACTCGAGAAGATTAACAAGAGGGTAAAATGTTCTGCTTCCATTTTTGTAGTAGCATTGACAATCCATATGTTGTTCCATTCCTTAGGGTGTTGAGAATGGAATATCTGCTGCTATAAATCCCCACTAGGGGAAGAGATAGTTCTCTTATAGATGGGGGGGGGTTGTGGGGGATTGAATTGTTTGAACTGTTCAACATTGTGTTTGGACATTGGACTGATCTAGGAGTCTCTGAGTCACTCGGCCTTCGCCTCGGTCTCCATCAAATGACAAAGTAATAATAATAATCAAGCAGTTGTACTAAGACATTTATTAATCCTATTTTTTTTTAAACAGATGTGAAACAAATCCAAATTAATAAACATTTATTTTCGACGTATTGAGGACCACATTTTATGTCAAAAAACCTTTATCTTCATAACTTGAACAATAACTATTGCTTAATGATAATATTATATAATATAAATATATCTTTATGGCATTTTGTTAGGAAGGGTTTTTCGACCAGAGCGCAGCACGAACACAGAATTAAGTCCGTTCTGCACTCTGGTATAGGGAAAATGGTTTTTTTAATTTTTACATTTTAATTTACAGTTAGAATGATAAATATCATTATACATAATTATAATGTGTAATAGGTGTGCATAAAGAAATCTATTAAGATTGAGACGAAGTGTGTTAGGAAACAATGTCGATATCGCGTGTACTTTAAGAGCACTTTGCAAACATGGAAGTGAATCCGATTTGATTGATTTTATTTTCCTCGAAGTCGGTATCGCATTGAGTTTATCCGATATTTTACTATATTATATAACAAGGAAATTCCTCTGACGACAGTTTCAAAATCACGAATATATTTAATAACTATTATTTTTATACTATAAATGAATATATTGTTTTATGTAAATAATAATTCATATCGACGGTTGGTAAGCAAAACATTTTAAGTTGTTTAACTCGAACTTACGATGTTTTAATACATGTAAAAACTCTTAAACAAGTTTATTTTTTATATGTATTCAAATATTAATTATTAGTTCATACAGATGAGATTTAAGTACTTAACCATTATGTGTTATAAACATTAGAAGGCAAATCTATTTTATTATCTCAAAATAATTAAAATGACACACCCTTAAAATGTATATAAGTAGTGAAACCCATATGTAAGTTCAAACGAAATTAATAATCTATTTAGATTGAAAAAAAAATAAGACTCCGCCAGGTCTTGAACCGACATCCACTGTGTTTCGTGCCACTTGAGCTACCGTGTACACGTCATCGTTAATATTTTTTTAACCCAATGATAGACACACATATTACAAATATTCAAATTCGACTATTTATTTTTTTTTAATCTAAATAGATTTTTGTAAATGATATTAAAGTTTACAAACGATATACAATTTTTAATCGTTTTTGTTTATCGCTTATTTTTATAACATATGTGGGAAGATAATGTTTCCCGAATCAGTTAGTTATATAAAAAGATGATTTTACAAATTTATATTAATATCGAAACGAATATGCGTAATTATTCGTTTCGATCAAAAACTAAGCGCATGACGCTTGTCCCATCTCCATATTTCAAACGTTAGAATCGACTTTTCATCTGGCAAGAATTTTCACAGTGCATCTTCTTAATCAGATCGTGATCCTCAAGAAGACAATATTCAAATACGAGAACGAATTCGAGGCACAAAATGGCCGCGCGATCTCGCCAAACGACCGAATAACAGATCTCCAATACAACCGGATGCTGGAGACGCTCCGACGCCTGCAAGCGGAAAAGCGCTGCATCAAATCGGACCCAGTGGAGTACGCGCTTAAGGTCCAAGCTGCAAAACAGCAAAAGGAAAGGGATGAGAGGCTGGAGGTAGCGCTGAAAAGCGACAAGCCGATGACGGAAATTGTACAGGATATTGAAGAGGTGAGGGTTACATACTGTCTGTAGTTTACTCAAGTTGTATAGTTAAATAAAACACTTTAACGGTTTTAAATGCGCTAGTCACATATTATAGACCAATTTACGATAAAGCAAGATGTAATAAGTATAGGAGAGAAGACACAGCGATAAATAATAATCAAAGTATAGAAAGATTAAATATTTCATACATATTTTTATGGATATCTTGTACCTTCAAATACAAACTACGACGAAACAGATGGTGCTAGCGTAGCAGTTTTTACTTTGACATCGGAAACAACCTCCATCTTTAGTCTCCCCTTGACCGCGGCTGCTGCAAAGCACCCGAAACGTCGACTCGTAGTTAAAATAATTTTCAAATAAGTTTAACGGATGTATATCGCTATTTAAACCGTTAAAGTGTTTTATTTGAATATTTTAATTAATGAATAAACCATCTCTGCTGCGCACACAACGACAACCCATAAAGATGACTTTAATTATTACTGTCAGTTTTTTTCACATATAATAATGTCACTTCTTTAAATTGGTCGAGCGTAATTTTTATAGTAAAGCTTTCTTCGTTAAATGCTCTATCTAACACAATAATATTTTTTTAATTCGAACCAATCATGAAATAAGCGCGTTGAAACAAACAAACAAACTTTTTATAATATTAGTATATTTTAACTGAACGTGACACAAACAAACGAACTGCAGATATTGTCGTGTACGCCATATTTTGCCAGCAGGAAAGACCTTGGCTTGCTCCATATTATCACATTTTGAGTTAGGTCAAACCGATACTGCCAGCAATGTAGGTGTAATTCGTGTCATTTTAAAATTACTTTGGGCATATTGCCCACAATCTCGTTGATATTTTGTTGTATAATCAACAAAATATACTTATATCCAACAGCTGACGAACGTACATTTTAAGTATAGTTAAATTGTATTTTTATATAGCTGTTGTTATTGTTATTTTATAAAGCTGAAGAGTTTGTTTGAGCGCATCTCAGGAACTATTGGTTCGAATAGAAAAATGGAAATAAAGATAAAAAAAACTCCCTTTTTTCCACATTTCTCTCTGTCTCTTCGTTGTTTTAGCCGCAGCACGATGTTTTATAGCCTATAATAGGCTTTTTTGATAAATGTTCTAACCAACACGAAACTAATTTTTCGATTTCTACCCGTAGTTTTGAGATTATCGAGTACAAACAAACTCTTCGGTTTTATAATATTAGTATAGATTTCCGTAAGTTTATGTTTATGACATCATAACATTCGATAAGAACACAGGTTTATTTTGATCAGTTGTAAATTGATAGTCGTCGAAGTGTGTTACTTGTTAAGTGTAATACATATTTTGTTATCTCTACTTTAAGTTCAAGTAGGTAATATTTTAAAGTTTATATTTTTATATGAATGATGTTACTGAACACAATTAGAATTTTATATAAATGTATTTTTGTTTTAAATAAAACACTTTTAACGGTTACACGCGAAATATATTCGTTAACTTATCCCTTCCCTTTCCTTTTTTTATTATTTTTAATAACAATTATTAAAATATATTATATAAAATTATATATATATATATATATATATATATATATAGGTGATAGAAGGCGAAATAGGGCATTTTTAACAGCCCATATAAAACGAGTTTCAATGCGCTGAGGACTTAATTTGACTTTTATTTAAATATACCTGTACCGTGAAACTAAACGACGAAATTAAATTACTACTTTAAATATAAGTTCAAAATTTCAGTGGATTGATGGCTGTCGTCAAGCTGCCGGTAGAGCAGCAATACCAGAAACCTCTTGGACATCAGCGCAATTAGCAGCCGAGAAAGCCTGCGTGCAGCGCGCTTTATTACGCCTTGAAGCAGCACGTGGGAGGCCAGCAGCGAATACTGCTGAGCGCGGTGCAGCGAGACACCTCTATGAGCGATACAGAGCTGTCAAACGGAGCCTACAGTCAAGATCTGATATTGTAAGTCTTCGTATATACTCTTCTTACAAAAACTGCTTGGACTTCAAGAAAAGCACTTTTGTTGAGCACAAACCGGGGTTCGAATCCTGGTTTAAATTAAATAGTAAAAAAAAAAGGGGGAAAAAAAAAAAAAAGCCCCCCCCCCCCCCACAGCATCCGAAATGTCGAGCCGTAGTTAAAATAATTTTCAAATAAGTTTAACTTACATATATCGCGTTTTAAACCGTTAAAGTGTTTCATTTAAATGTGTACTACTCACGTAAACTACAGACAGTATTTACAGACATAATAATATAATCAACAACCAAAGAGTCAATTGACCCGACACAAAAGGTGCAGAAATATGCCCCGTCCTACGTAGGAAGTTAGTTCTTTTTTAAGAAGGGTTGTGTTCTTAAATTGTTATAGAGAGCTTCTTGCACTAACAATAATAAAATATATATTGGTTATGTCTTATCAACATAAGGTAAATGCAGTTTAAATTGATAAAAGCAGTTATTTTGGTAATTTTTTAATACATTTTACAGATGGGAACGAACGGCGAACTGGCGACGATCCACGAACACGAGACCATGTTATTTACAAGCGTGGATAGCTCCAGCGATTCACAGGAGAAACCTTCGGACTCCTCACAGGTAACGCACAAATTAAAATCCTATTTAAATTAAAAAAGACGACACGGACGGGACTTGAATTGGCTGTCGCTGCTGCTCTATTATGTGTAACTATAAGCTGTGGAGTAACTTTCATTTAAACCAAACTATTGTAAAAAGTGTTTTTTTTTAATGATAGAGAGGTCCTCTCTTTATCGTTAAAGTCATGGCATAGGGTTTACTCGATAGTCGGTGATATACCCAAGCCGTTTATATAGCATCTAACCAAGTTGCGCAATAAATCTATTTTGGCTTTGGATATTCGTAAATCCAGGAACAGACACGCGATTGACCTTCACGGCTTTTTCATCTGTGAAGTTCGAGACGTGGACAGTATTTCTATAGTCCTACACCATTTAATATCCAATTTTCCAGATGAAGTCCAGCATGCTTCAGAAAAAAAAACAAACATGATGGCCCCAGTGGGATCGAATCCACGACCCGTTGATCATTAGCCATACGCTACCATTAAACCAACGAGTTCGTCCAAAATTCCGTCCATCAAGCTTGTTTCTCCGATCCTCGCCGAACGCGTCGTTCCTCATCTACGCTCATATTGCACCTGCGTTACATATATGCAATTCCCCAGATCAGAATATTGAATAGCAATCAAGAGTTATATTAAATTTAAGTAGTGTGTGGTTTTCCTTAGTTGAAAAGCTATGTTTTTTACTATATATATATATAATGAAATAAAAAAACCTGTCTAATATAAGATGATAAATGTGACGAATTATAGGAATGGACTAATTTTGTATTCGGCTTTTGTTAAATTACTTCATATTTATTTATTTATTTAATTCTTCATTGCAACACATACAAAAACCAACGTATATATACATGTTCTTAAAATATTCTTAATAATACAATTTTTAAAGATAATTTTTCACATTATAGATCATGGCGCTTATGTATAGAGGATTAATTAATATAAATCGATAATCCTATATGAAATACTCAAACAACATTCTTCCAATCTCATTTTTCGTAATAGCACTTTTCTATTCTTTATTTTTACAGGAGACCACTGAGACTCCCTTGCAGTCTCCCCCTACCAGGGATATAATGGAGGAGATGCCGTCATCCACATCTTCCGCCAAGTCCGCTACCAGCGAAGAGACACCCTCCAACGAAGGCCTCCACTTCCTGGGTCTTGAGGATTTGGCCCGAGCTCTCAGTGAAGCTAAGATGCAGAAATGTGTAAGTTTTTAGCAAAAATTGTTATGGCTATGTATTTTTACCAAATATAACACCGTGCAGCAGCCGTGGTCACGGGGAAAAATCGGGCTAAAGATAAAAATAGTTTTCAAATAAGTTAAACCAATATCAATCTCGTTTGAAACCGATAAAGTGTTTTATTTCAATCTACTCCCGTAAACTACAAATAGTAGTTAGTTTACGTTATAGCTATCTTGCTCTACTTTCAATTACATTGCTTTTAATGTATACAACTTTTATTCTAATGTAATCTGATTTTAAATATTTGCGTAACATTATTTCCATAGCTCCTTCGACGAACCATCAAAGAATACGAAATGAACTTCGAGATGCAGAACAGCAGAAAGGTGCAGAGAGACGACAAGAAGGGAAGAGAAGAGGAGTACCAGAGATACAAAGCTGTCAAGGCGAGGATAAAATTATTGAACGCTCTAATCAATAAACAGAAGTCATTGCAATAAACCGAAGTATTTTTGAGGTTCTACTGGTTGTAAATAAAATTGATGACTGTGTTGAACGACACTAATGAACAAACCAGAAATTGTCAAATTGTAAAGCGAAGCCGTTGTAACTACTCTAGATTCGTGTAAGCATGTACTCTTAAATAAAGACGACATGTTTGGTAATCCAGTATTAATTACTTACATCTTACTGTTTTAGACATTTTGCAATAAACCAACCAAACTAAATATTTTTCTGTTTTGTTCTTGTTTTTACGTGTCAAATATATTAAAGTGTAAATTTGCATTTTAGCCGTGGTTATAATGTCCAAAGCCAAAATAGGGCAACAACACAACTTAATTAGACGTTTAAACGCTGGTGCATTGCATTCTAGTCTGGGTGTTAAAAACTACAGAACTACCTCAAGGTGATTTTAAAGAACTTGATATGTAAGGTGATTTTAAAAATTCTATGTGGTATTATTTGTACAATAACTTTATAGGACTATGGAATCACAGCGCATACAATGTACTAGAACAATAATATAAAGTGCAAAACATTTACTTAGCTAACTGAAACGAGTCTTTATTCTAGGTTCTATTTTTCATCAGGAACTGAAAGATTTAATTGAATACATACGATCAAAAAAACCTTACTAAACTTAGTATAGATCTAAACTAAGGCGAAAAAGCTTGAAAAACAATTGACAAAAAAATCTATATTTAATCAAATCCTTAGTGGGGTATTTTGGCTTCCAAAATATAGACTTCAGAGCAATATTGTTAAAACTGTTGTTTTCTGAATGTATCCCATATCAAAAAATAGCCTTTCTCTCCGTAGCATACAAGCTACGAGCTGCTACGAAAACCTACAAAACGTACTTCTACGAAAAACCTTACAAGATTAATCAATATCTAAACATACAGAAATTTTACAAGTAAAACTCACGCCAATATCCGAACGGTATGTTACACAATTGGCGCTATAAACTGTCAACGAATACTGAATTTGACGAGCGACAATATGTCAATCGACATGTCGACTTTTTAATTATTAATACCTTATAATGAGATATCGCGGGCGTTCCTTCACTTAATTTTTGTATCATTAAAATAGACCTGGAAAGCCTTAACAGGCATTCTCCCGCGTTCCTTGACGGCGCTTTTAAAATTTTGTTTACGTATTGGCGTCATATTTCTACCTCACAGAGGTTATAATATAATTTATACTTAGGTAACTTAAGTAATTAGCTGTGATTTATTATTAAAATGAAAACACTTGTTTAACAAGACTATGCTGTAGTTTGATTTAGATTTTTATAATGTGTTTATTTGTAGAGTAGAATTTTATGAGCTTTATTTGAAGTTATATGCTTAGATTTATATTACAAATAATAGCCTCACTTCTAATTTGGTATCATCCACTGCGTCTTAATCCGTAATAAAATGTATTTCTTCCAAGTTTCCTTTGTCGTATTTGAAATTTCGAGCCTAAGACAAAAATGCATGTAAACTGTAACATTGTAATTAAAAGTCCCATTTTTATGTCAGTCAAATATTGTGGCGTATTTATTGATCGAATCCATTTTGTCAAAAGACCATGCTCTTATTATATGTAACTAATTTGATGTATTTTGACCATTTACATCCTGCTGTAAAGATACTTAATCACTAATTTTCTAACCAGCTACATCGTCTTAAAACAAAAAAAAAAAATGCATTTTTTAATGTTGTAACATACCTGATATTTAGGTGATATTTTAAAAAGTTTATAGTAGTATTGTTGATAATAAATGAAACAGGAAAACAAAATGCTGTATTAAATACTGTCTATAGTTCACGCGAGTAGTACACATTTAAATGAAACACTTTAACGGTTTAAAACGCGATATATTAGTTATACTTATTTGAAACGTCGGGCCGAAGTTAAAAATTCATTTTAAAAGAAGTTTAACTATTATATCGCGTTTAAAACCGTTAAAGTGTTTTATTTAAAAAAATGCTGTACAGATCAAGACAGATGTATACCAGACCAGTGTTATATAGAATCGAATCACGAAATTATAAAACCTCTTTCAGCTAATCACGGCCTCGTCTGAGCTAGTATCACAAATATAGGTTAGATCTAAGAACTCTGTACCTAAGCCTTTTAAAGGACGTTTAGCACTCGATATGTGCCATACTTAAGTTAGTGTCGAAGTAAGCTTGATGTAAGATGCGATTTTTCAATTGTAACATAGCAAACGCCTCCACGCCGACGATTTCGGTGCGCAAGTCCTGGATTTGAATTCCGGGAATATGATTGACAGAAGCTTGATACTTATACGTAGAAATACCCCACTTAGCCCGGGTATTTAGACCGGGATTACTTTAGGATGAGAGTAGTTGACGTTGAAAAATCGCCAACTTACCCATTATTATCTACGAGAAACTAAACAACCAATCAAAAAACAGCTACCTAATTTAATCATATTTGAAATTCTTATAACTTATAGAAGATATTCTAGTTACCATAACCATATGTAGCGTTCTCTATTATAAATTGATACTATTGGACGTTTTAAATAAAGGATGATTTATCACTATAGTTTTTATAATTGATACTTCTATCTACAATTTCCACAACGTGGGTAGCAGCTATCTATATTAATATATAAAGCTGAAGAGTTTGTTTGTTTGAACGCGCTAATCTCAGGACCTACAGATTCGAATTAAAAAATTTAATCCTATTTAATCTCAAAAGATGCTGTCTCGGACATTATTTTAGATCGTTTAAAGAAAAACTCTTCTTTCATACTCATTTTTGGGTATCTGGAACCGTTTTCGCAGCGAACGCAACGGAAAACCACAAGGATAATTAATATATCTTTCCCTTTTTCTCTGACATATATTTCGTCGCTCTGATTGGTCGCAGCGTGATGCCATATAGCCTAAGCCTTCCTGGGTACTTAAATGCTCTCACTAACCCGAAACATTTTTTCAATTCAAACCTGTAGTTCCTTAGATTAGCGCGTTCAAACAAACGAACTCTTTAGCTTTATAATTTTACTATAGATTTAAAACTTTAATATTTTTCACATGTTATTGCACATGAAGGCACTATATACATTGAAAATTGATTATAAATTAAAAAAAAATAACGACACGAACAGGACTTGAACCGGCATCCACATCGTATTCGACGGTTGACTAGTATAAAAACCGACATAGTTTTTCACGATTTACTGATCGTTTTACGATCGTACAGTACATACATAAAAAAGTGTAAAATATGTCTTATTGCATCTAATAAGGAAGAAACACACGATTAATGAAACGCATTTAAAAAAACACCATGTATAATATGGAATAGGCACTCGAAAAACTATTTCACTTGAAGCCACTTGAAATAGAAACTGCTATCCTTGTTTCTCTGCGTGGATGGAGGAGTCGTTTGGTGGAAATATGATGCAGGTAAGAAGTGCAACACGGGGTCATCATTCTCAGCACTATATTTTTCACCAACCGTTAAACATTGCACACAACACAACACAACAATTACACGGAATAATATTTCAAACGACATTATGAATAATTATTCCAACGTTTATCAGTTATTTGTCACGCCACTGCGAAACATATCTAATGAGTATATTAAACGTGTAACAAATATAATTGCGTATGTTCAATAAAATATACGGATGTGGCCATTGATAATAAACGACTATGGCGTCCACCACTCTGTTAAAAGCGAAGTAAACTACTATTGATTTATCTGTATTGTTACGATATTAAGATTTATAGTTGAGATTTTGGTTTTCGTTAAGATTAAAATATAAGACAAAAGAAATGCCCAATTATATGTAAAAATTCCGCTATGATAATTAAATTAATATAATTTCTGCTTTAAAATGTGTTTATTTGTTTATATCGAGTTATTTCAACGATAGCATAAAAATTAGCAAATAGGGTTACGGAAACCAAAAAAAAATCTAAGACGGACGTAATGGTGGCAAATAATGGCCATTAACCAGCGGGCCGCGTGTTCGATCACCACCGGGTCCAACATTTTTAAACATGTAGGACATCATTTGGAAATCCGGATATTAAAAAATCCTGGTCAAGTACCAACATCCACAAATAAAACCCGTCAAGTTCGGTTACGGTTTCAGTCTGTGGATTTCCGGATATCCAAACCTAAAATAGTAGGGTGTTTCACCTACTGTACTATAATGTGAACCCCACGCTTGTTTGTCCTCCTCAAGTTCAGCATTCGCCGCACGCAAATATTGATGCATAACTAACGAAATAAATACCTGAATCCCAGCGAGTTCAAACGGCGACGGGTGACTGCAATTCACAAAAAAAAATTGGTTGGAGGTGTCTGTGTGGTTTGTGTTATTATATATATTAAAAACAAGTATGACCATTTCACTAATTCTTTCACAAATAGAAAACGACGGGCTATATTTATTTAAAACAATATTTGGGATCCTTACTAACAGTCAAGTTGCGTATAGTATAAAAAAACTACCACCAAATGCCCTGCGGTAACTATTCACGATAGAACAAAAGCACGTTCTACAATATTAAAGAACTTAAATAATAAATACAAAATTATTCATGAAATATCACTAATGGTAATATTAATCAATTAATTTAAATTCTCCGAAATAATCATAATGTTTTCAAGAATCTTTCAATACGTAACGATTACTGTTCGAGATGTTTAAATCAGGTTTTCCATTAAGTAAATAGGTACATATTACGAATTTTTAAAGTCATAAACATACTAAACGCTAGATTGTGTTTTGTTTATGTTGTTTTTTATTCATCGTTATCCATTTTTTTTATTCTTAATTTTATACCTGCTATCTGTCTATACTAATATATAAAGCTGAAGAGTTTGTTTGTTTGTTTGAATGCGCTCATCGCATTAAAAAAATATTTGCATTTATCGAGGAAGGCTATAGGCTATAAATCAGCATCACGCTGTGACTAATAGAAGCGAAGAAACAGCGGGAAATGTGAACAAAACGGTGGAGATTTTTCATTTGCGTACGCTGCGTAAACGATTCAAGATACCTAAAAAATGTGTATAATAGAATGATTCCCCTTTAAATGATTTAAAAAAAAGTCCGCGGGGATATGTAACTTGCAAGAACGACGGGAAGGGACGCGATCGACGTCGTGGCTAACAACTTAAGTTTATATAGATGACAGGGTTTAGAGCCCAAAATAATGATTCTCGCGGACGAAGTCGCTGGCACAGTTAAATAAATAAATACATATATAGAAAACTTTTGTCCGTGTGCAGAATTGAAGGTACGGAGAGATTTATTCCTCGTTACATGTTATTACATCTAGATAGAAGATACTGCGGGTCGAGAGTTGAACCCAGGAGTTCTACAGGCCTTACACTTGTGTACTCTGGACCGATATGTTTGGAGGCGATTACGACCACCGTTAGGGTCTCAGCACACATATGGGATCGGAAAGGGATCGTAACCGTAACGCCTTTCGCCTAGCCGTCAACCAGGCGTCAACCTACCGTACGCACGTAACGTAAGCGTATCAGCAGCGCCTGTACGTCAACTCGGCTACGGCTAGGCGACACCGCGCTTACGCCTCGTCGCCCGCTGGCTGCAAGGAGGACGCAAGCGCGGGGACGGAGAGACGTAAGCGCGGGGACGATGAGCCGTAAGCGCGGGGACGATGAGCCGTAAGCGCGGGGACGATGAGCCGTAAGCGCGGAATTGCAAGTTCCGCGGCGAGGCGATTACGTTACGATTCCGATTAGTGTGCGTTGCAGTAGGGAGTTTAATACAAACCATTCTGAACGGCTCGAGGCGTTACGGTTACGGATTTTATTTTTGAAGTGTGATAACTGTACCGAATATTTTATAGGTAACTCATACATATTTCTATAAATTACTGCTGTATATATTTTTAATTAGTCTTTATTTAATGTAAGTAAGTTTAAAATAATAGTAATAGTATTGTATATTAGTTCAAAGCACACGTTAGAAGAGTTCTTTTTAACTTAATTGATATTTCACTTTAACAAATTTACTTAAACATTTTCCAGATTTATAATGTCGATTGGCGTAATATTGTGCGATACTATAAAGTATAAATCGAACGCACAAGAATAAGCCTTCGATTTGATAAGAAGTGCTTAGAATGATGATATAAATTGTTGGTTCGAAGGTGAATTCTTCAGTTATTTCGCAACAAAGATTGAACTACAAATTTTAAAGATGCTGACGAAATTGCTTCTTGTAGCCATGTTGGCTGTTGGTAAGTATAGATTATTGAATGTACGGTACAGATTATTCAATACTTGTCAACACTAAATCCGTATTTATTTTGATAGAATCTGTAGTTATAAATTAACATATTATATGCAATATTTATTACTTTGTAAAGTAATTGTGCATGATTATAAAATTTACCAATAAATTTCGCAATTTAAACCGTTCTAGATGTATTAATCAAATGTGTCCTTGTGTGAAGTGTGAGAAAGCTTTCCATCCTTAGTTGGCCACTAGTAAAGTGAAATACCGTTTCTGGGTCCGCTTCACTGACCGGTTTTTTTACACAAAAATAGTTGATCAGGCTTTTGTGTCCTGTCCGACGGAACGAATTTTTGTTTCCCTTGGATCCCAAACATTTATAACGTTGACCGTATGGCTACAGAAGCAGACACTAATGACAATATAAAATAATATTTCGCTTTATATTTTAGGCTCTTTTGCCAACATGTACAAACTGAAGGAAGAAGACAAGGAACGCTTTAGGACAGCTATCGGTAACACCTGTGAAGATAACGGTGCTGGAGACAAGAAAGAACAAGCAGTTGTGAGTATTCATACTAATATGTACATACAACAGTTAGTGACAATGGACAGATTATGTTCAACACCACTTGACATTTGAAGCAGTTGGTACACGTGGAAATAATGTAGGCCCGACGTTTTGGATGCTTTGCAGCAGCCATGGTCACGGGGAGATTAAAGATGGAGGGTGTCTCTAATGTCAAGGGTGTCACTGCTGTGCTGCCACCGTAGTTGGTATTTAGCGAAACTGGCCGGGTCCTTCCAGATTCGACTAACGGGCCGTAGTTAATATAATTTTCAAATAAGTTTAACTAAAATATTTCGCGTTTTAAACCGTTCAAGTATTTAATTTAAATCTACTCGCGTGAACTACAGACAGTGTTTGATTTTGATTATTGATATGTTTATTTTATAAATCATCATTGTTAAGAGAAAAATAGATTTATCAATGGAACTTCAGTTTCCAAGATAGTTATACGACCAGACATGCCACTGCAACACAATAACTTACATAAGGAGAATCGCGTTCGGATGGTATCGACCGGATGCCGGTGATCTAGCTTGTAATCCCAATGTACTTTAGTCTTAAGCTAATCATTCACTCGAATACACGTTAATTAATTAATAATTTATTTCTTTTTAAAAACGCGCTTACGCGTTCCCGATTTTTGACTCAAGATGTTGATGAACTTCGCTAAAGCGTTTTTCTAATACATATATTGTGTTATGTTTGTGTGTATAGTGTAGATATAATATGTGCTTATGTGTATTTCAATATTACAGCGCATAATTTTTTTATTTATAAATCTTTAGGCTGCCCTGGAGCCCTTCTTCGTCTGTTTCCATGACATCGTCGATGTCGTCGCAGTGGAGCTTGAAATTAAAGCAGCCAAGTCCGCAGACACACTGAACAACGTCTTCAAAAAGTAAGCGTGTTTGGATATTGTCTTTCATAGAACACGCCCTTCTTCTACAGTTTTCAACTGGCGTGAGTGACCGGGATTTTTCGCCAACACTATATAGTAATGCTAGCCAACACTATACGTGTTGGCTAGCATTGCGTTAAGCGTGAGAGCTCCTGGGTTTTAATTTTGGGAAGCGATAGATAGAGGTGAGATCGATTCCTTCCCTGTAAAGGAATCGATGAATGGAACGTATCCTATAACTGATCTAGGTACAGTCAGTGCCTCTCATAATGAGTAAAACGAAAACCATTTCAGTTACCTTTCCGGCAGACCTTAATTCCCAAGTTTTTAATTTGGTCTTAGGTACTGCGACAAAGCCCCAGAATTGAAAGGTTGTGTGTCTTCTTTCTTTGATGCTGTCTACCCTTGCTTACCAGCAAGCAGCCGGGACCATCTTGCTGCTGACAAAGAGGCTACAGGCAACTTCGGGGACTACCTATGCAACGACAATGCCAAAAATTTAGTTTGTAAGTAATTTGTTAGTATTTAAAATGGATACATAGTTAAAAATGTTAGTCGTTCGTTTATTTTAGCGTTTGTATTTAGATAATTGTTATCACATGAATGTAGCTTTGACTTCAAAACAACATAAGAAATTGCATATATGTCGTAGCTTCAAATGTAGAACTAAAATGAACATTACTTAACATCTTTTTTTTATTTGTACAACAGCCATATATTATTACAGTTTTGGATATTCGAAATCCAAAGACTGAAACTAAAACGCGATTATACTTCACCGCTTTTTCATCTATAGACGGTGGTTTGTGACCTGTTTGGAATTTCGATGTTCCTAACCATTTAATGTACAAACTTCAAAGTCCAACATGTTTCAGAAAAATTACATAAATTTATTTTAAAAAACACGTTGGACGCGAGCGGATTCAAACTATTACAGTAAATAATAATACACATATCTGGTCCTTCTTCTAGCATATATCACAGATGGCAGCAGGGACTGTTTTAATGAGAGGGATGGTTACATTGGTGAATGTGTCAACAAGCTCCGGGAGGGCATTGACGTCGAGGAAGAACAGAAACATCTCTCGGTGAAGGTACGTACTCCTATAACGCTACACGCTAATCTATTATGCTATTATGCTGATTGGCACTAGAGTGTAGAAGGCATACAGTCTAGTCAAATTATTATGACATGAAAAATGTCTCAAGTCATGAGTCATAAAAGTGTCTCAAGAAATGTATTGAGGTCGTTTGGCCCATATATAACCAATGGTTCTTTACACACGTGTTATCTGTGGCGTCAACTACACTCTAATTAAACTTTAGGCGTTAAAATTAGCGTTGAAAATTTAGGCTTTTAAATAGGCTGGCAACGGGCGACGTCAGGTCATTACTAATGTTTTCTTTTTAACTTAGGTCTAAATGGTAATTAAAGTTGACTTAAGATTCGATTCCTCAATTCCTGCTGTGTTAAACCCTGTTTATTTAAAAGATATTTAACTTCCAGGCATTCTGCAACAGACTGGTCTCCTTCAGCACTTGCGCAGCTCAAAACATGGAGCTGTGCACGTCTCCAACGCACAACAAACTGATGGACGAATTCAACAAATACCTAAGCAACAGTACACCTTGCAGGGATTGGGTAAATATAAAGCTTTACTACTACGCAGCTTATATCACCCGCCCCTCATCAGGCCCACAGCTGGGAAGCTCGACTCTTCTTAAGAGGAGCTTATGGGGGGGGGCCCATGCCCAAGCCCCCAAAGGGCTTGAAAATACCGTAGTATATGTTAAATACATAATGCTTGTTGCTTTATGAATTAAGTTTTCCTTTTTACCAAAATCTGATTAAATACTTGTCTCTGAAAAGGATCAGTGATATGGGCACAAAATAATACCCCGCAGCCTACTTTTACTATTTTAGATAAGTCTTTAAATATGTATATTAAATGTATAATCGTGTATTGTTTCAGAAACACTCCAACTAAGATGCCAACAACATTACCAAATTCTTGCTACGATTATAAAAAAATCTTGTGAAATAAAAAAAACTGTTGTTATTTTTTTGTTTTATTGCTTTCGACCTGAACTAATAACAAATACATATACTAGTACATTACCTGGCTTATTATGGAAAATATGACAACCTGACCTGGGGTAATCAAGTCATTGTTTTATTTATCACAACAAGGAACATTAGTAAGGCAATTTAGATAGAAATTGTGTTTTATATTATACCTGGGTCTTGTGCATTGTTGCTATTTGTTTCTGAAAGGATTATAAATTGAATACTAATACATATTTGAAAAGTTACTGAATCTACCTAAAAGGGTCCCAATTTACTCGTTGGATACGGAACCCTAAAATCGCGTCCAAATGAATAATTACTTAAAAATGTGACCTGGAAGTCACAAAACGATATGTGTTTATAAAACTTTAAGCGATATATTAGTTAAACTTATTTGAAAATGATTTTTAACATCGGCCCGACGTTTCGGATGCTTTGCAGCAGCCGTGGTCACGGGGAGACTATCAAATTTCAAATAAGTTTAACTAATATATGGTGTTTTAATTTTAAGCCGTTAAAGTGTTTTATTTAAAAGTTAACTTATTTTTATTTACCCGTGTCAATGACATCTGTTAGAGCATTCGAAACGTCAGATCGTTTAAAATAAGGTAACTAATAAACTTCGCGTTTTAAACCGTTAAAAGTGTTATATCAACAAAATACATCACCGAGATATTGCCACTTGACGGCTATTAGCTACATTGTCATTACCATCGATACAGGATACGTCAATTGACGGAATATGGTCTGTTTAATTCGTCGAGTTTTCCGTTGTGTTGCCGGATAACGCCATTAACTGATTACGTTACCCAGTTTTTTGTTAATCTTAAAGTAAATAAGAACGACGCAACTAAGAGGCTAAAAACATTAGTAATTTATTGGCTTATTACTTCCAAACAGCTGAACAGATTTTGATGCAATTGCGATATATTCTGAAACAAATTATATTAAAATTCAAATGGATTTTTTTAAATGTTTCGTTTATTGTACCCAATATACCGTGTTTATGTAACTTTTAACGGTTTAGAATGCGAAATATATTACTTAACTTATTTTAATATCTCCCTTTCTTTGCAGCAGTCATGGTCATGTTTTAGATCCTTAAAATTTTTTTAATTACATGTGTAGGTACACTTTCGTAAACTAAAGACCATACTTAATAGGCCGTGGTCAATATAGGGAGACGGAACTTTTAATGGCAGGTAAGTTTATAGAAGACTTTATTCTATTTATTATTTCTCATAGGCTTTTTTTGCATTTACAATGAGATTTAAGTACTTAACAGGTTGATGTTAGTTTCCCAATGTAAAACGAAACGAAATATTCCTGTTTTATATATCATTGCATGTTCCTGGAAAAAGAATTAAATTATTTTGACAATTAAGTAAGGAATCAATTACAAATTAAAAGCATTCACTTTCTAACGTTGTCTTAAACATATTTCTTAAGAATTCTACTTGTACTGACAATTATTATTTATTTACCTTTTTTCGCTTTTCTCCCTTTAATTACGTATTTAATATCTGTACTTTTATGTGCTTATTCTTTCTTTCCTGTTTTATTTGATAAATAAAGAATAGAGATAGAAATATTACAATTCAATTATTTGCTTGCAAGCTATTTAGAAACTTTGTTTGTTGACAATGCAGTTGTTAACCTTTCATTAAAAAATAAGTAATTCGAGCGATCACCTTTGAAACATTATCGCGAAATATAACGCTTAGGGTCACACATGCTGGACAATACAGTTGTTAACTGTTCGAAATCGCTGCTCAATCCTATGGGGGTCGATTTCTCGTATTCGATATGGTGCCAGGGCGT
>CAVLEF010000163.1:1652500-1862500 GCA_963661955.1 Leptosia nina | reverse complement strand
CACGTGTATATTTTTATTAAGGTTTAGAATATATTAAGTGATTTGTTTACCCATAAATTATTAATTAAACCAATCAAAATCCCATTGATTGGTTTTCATTTACTTCTAGTAATCGTCGTTAACGAATAATTAAAACAACAAAAGCTCTGACGTCATCCTTAAGAAAAAAGATCAACGTAATTTCAAGGTTTCATCGATATAAAAACAGTATTTTTTCCGCAAAGACAAAAACCGATAAATCTGCGGTCAGGAGTTTGCAAGTTCGCGCGAAAAGAAAAATGAATATCTTTAAAATGTGTTTTTGATTATTTGTATGTACGAGATGAGTTTTCTCACGTTCCGTAATCCTAAAACTTGGCTCGAGATGAGAAAACAGTGATTGTATTTAAAAAATCTTGTAATGTAATTACGATACTAAAGTAATGTAATATTCCTAGTACTAGGAAAGCCAATCACCAAGATTAAAAATATTAATATAAAAAAATGATCTTATTAATAACCACAGGAACTAACATAAATGCATCTACAAAATATGCTATTGGTTACTAAAATAAAACATTTATCTCGGTTTAAAGAACGAAATATTGTTGCGTTAATTTATTTTTAACTACGTCCCAACGTCACGAGGGAAAAAATTTAATAAAATTTAAACAAATATATTTCGCATTCCAAATCTCAATCACTTGAAATAAAACACATTAAACGGTTTAGAATTTAAAATACGTAACTTCTCGCAGTAAAGTTATATCTGGATATCTAAATAATTATATCACAGATAAAACTACGCCTAAAATGAAATATTGCTTTTGAACTACGAGTATAATATATTATCTATGGGCATAGACTATCGGCCTGCCGGAAATGGCGCCAGGGGCTAGCCTGACCCGAGGCATAGAATAATAAACAATGCCGAAGGTAGCTGCGTTCTGAGTCTAACTAGAACAGCGAGAAGAATAAAGCTATGAATAATTTAATTGAACAAAGATGTATTAAGGCTGGAGCGAGTAGGTTTTTAAGGAAAAGCTTAAATAAATGAAAAGGATTTCTTATTTAGCGAACTCTTAAGTATCTGTCAGCTGAAGGTATATTATCTGTTACGATTACTGTTGTCTGTTATGTTTGTTTGTAATCTGTCAAATTGATTGTTATGTATTTAATTAATTATTAAAGAATGAGAAAAGAGTAAATTACGCCCGTTAATTACTTTTGCTTGTTCATTTCGTATTCGTAATTTCTCCTGTTAAAAATTGTCATCGTTGACTATTGACAAAGAATTTGAAAGCAGACTTTTATCAAAAAATGTTCTAGTTTAACAAATAGATACTTTTGTTTTTTAAGTATAAAATGTCTAAAAATACTGAGTCGTTTTAAAAAGTCACTTATCGATCGAATCGGTCATTTTGTGAGTTTTTGAGCGGGCATTGTGATAAACTCACACGGCGCAAACCTTGGGTTCTACTTGCGCAATCATTCAATGAATTGTTAAGTAACATTATACGTATTATCCAACGCTTACGCCGTGGGAATCGTTCCTCTGGCTCACTTCTGGAAATGCTAAGACACGCTCCGCGAAATTCTGTAACTAATTAAAGTCGGCTACTTCGTGCAAAATTTATAAAGTACTATACTTATGCTTTTTGTCCAGGAAAACATTTATATGTAGAATGTGAAAGGAATTGTAAAAATGGGAAGACTGAAAAAGACAAACTGTTTTCATTCTACATATAGTACTTATTTATTAATGTGTTTACATTCCTAGGTATTATAAGTCTAGATTGAAGTCCCGCATTATTTTTGTTGCCATGCACTGGTTTTTCATGAATTAACATTGAATAAATATTACGACAAGAACGGGAATTGAACCGGCTACCGTGACGTATTTTCTTTCAGATTTTTCATTTATTGAATGCACTGTGCAATAACATTTGATTTTTTTTTAAACGAGTAACAAGCCCAGAACTATACTATCCCATGAGGCATGGTGGTCGCAAATTAAGCACGATAATGCTACATATGATAGACAAGCTAAGGAAGGTATTTCCGTCATTTGCTAGGCCTCAAAGCTTATCTATTAGTCAAAGTGCTCAGCGAATGTAGGTCGTTGCATTCAGTGGTTCACCACCATTCCTCATACATTAGTGAATTGCTTACTGCATTATTAAGCTTAAACGGATTAGGTGCAATCAACACTACGCCTTTATACTGTACAATATATGTATGTATTATATTTATTTCCTAGCAGACCAGGCAAAGGTTCTTTTGAGTTATGAAGTATTTACTATCTGTGTCAGCGACTTTATTCGCGTATAGAAGTTATTTTGGGCATCAAATTTTGTCTTAGAAAACCAGTCCTGTCCTTCTTGCAAGTCAATCTTAGGAGATAGACATATAATGTCATGACATTATTTAGATAATTCAACGAGGAATATTTTTGTTCATACATATTTTTTGGGTATCTTTAACCGTTTAGGCAGCGTACACATCGGAAACCCACTAAGTTGATTAATGTTCCCCGTTTTTTCCACATATTTCTGCTGTTTTTTCTCACATTGTGTCGTAGACGTGATGTTTTATAAGACCTTCCTCAATAAATGTTCTAACCAACACAGCAATAATTTTTCACTTGAAACAATTTCTGACAAATTGGCGTTCAAATTCCACAACTTTGCAATA
Organism: Leptosia nina; assembly: GCA_963661955.1. Classification (NCBI taxonomy): domain Eukaryota; kingdom Metazoa; phylum Arthropoda; class Insecta; order Lepidoptera; family Pieridae; genus Leptosia; species Leptosia nina. The sequence continues at coordinate 1,859,827 of CAVLEF010000163.1, read as the reverse complement.
GTACTATAGTTTTAATAAAACACTTAACCGTATTAAACGCGAAATATATTAGTTAACTTTATGTTATTTTTTGATATCTTGAGGCCCGAAAGGGAGGCTATTGTGTTTGTTGATTTTAATTACTTCGCTTACTATAAAAATTCGACTTTCTTTTGCAACAATTGGCATCCTTGACCACGGCTGCCGCATGATCCGAATCGGTGGTTAAAATAAATAAAAAGAAGGTAGCATTAAAAGTGTTTTAAAAAAACACGACTTATATTTACTAACTTAAATACTCAAAGAAAAAGAATTGATTCAACACTTCGACGTGCTGTAGGTATATTGAGGAAAATATACAAATAAGAAGAAAACATTTGTTAAATCTACTCGAGAGATGTACAGAGTTCGGATCCGATAAATCGGATTTACAACAGACATTTTTCCCGTGATCAAGCAAATGTTAATCAAGTCTTTTACAAATAGGTATATCTGTAGTGTACACAAGTAGAACACATTTCACTAAGACACTTTTAACGGTTTGAAAACGCGTAATATTTTAGTTAATTTAATTACAATTAAATTTTGCGCGTGAAGGGCATGTATCAATAATTTGGAAAAAATCGACAATGAGGTTAGGACTCGATACTCATTGGTAGAGCAACAGCACGGAAAGCTGACGATGCCGGTTCAAGTCCTGCCCGAGTACAAAATTTTTTATTTATTCATTTTTAAAGTGTATTCATCCTATCGCAATAACTGTTACAAATGGACAGTATTAAAATCGGAACCTATAAATCACAATGTTGACGCTACAATCTGTGCAATAACAATGTTCTATTTATATTCTAATTAGTTAAACGAATGCGCGTACGCAATATGGACACGAAAGCATTGCATACGTCAGCTGATTGTCGCAACATGTGTGCCCATTATGTCATTTACACAAAACAAATAAAATTGCCATAGATTTCCGCTTTTAAGTGCGTCATTGCTCGAAAACTAAATATAAACAAATTGAGAGACAGCCACATTATTTTTACAATTTCCTATTTGAAAGCGAACTTTGGTGAAAATATTTATACTAGACTAACCAAAACCAGAAAACGTCGTGGAGGAGGAAATATTTCTTTTAAACAATTTAGGTATGGATATTTTTATAATTACAAATCGCATTAATAAAGATTACTGTTTAGCAAACCGAGAAAAGCAAAAAATGTATTACGAAATGTGTTAAGCTTTAATTTTTAATATCACAGCGATAAAAAACTTATTATACGTTTATATTAAGAAACTGTTATTTTTTTCGTTGGTCTTCCGTTGCATCGAAGGTTCTATAAACAAGATGTTAAGTTGTCGACCTATTTTAACTTTAGGATATTGAGGAATCCTTAAAAAAATCCGATGATTATTCGGCATGCATTTCAATCAAAGAACCTAACGGGCTGTTTTATTCCTGATCTTCAGGATTTGTATATTTATACGATGCATCCTTCACGATCCCTTTTTGTCGCGTACTCTGCAATTTTTATCAAATGATCGAAAAACAGTAAAACTACTGTGCTATAGCGCTAGATATTTCTTACGTAGAGCACTATACACAAAGCGGATAAGGTATAATGCGGCGTAATAAAAAACGTTAGAATTATCTCGCTTAGATTGCAAAGAATCAGGGCGAAACGTGTACTAGGCCACATCGTTCTCGGGTATTCATTATACGATATGCTCAGATGTTATAATGTGTGGCAATAAACTGTATTAAAGCGAATTGCGGGGCGTAGGCGCAAGCCCGACGAAAAAGATCCACGAAATTCTTGTATGGCTCGTAATTAACATCGTGACGCGGAGTTTCGAGTTATCTAGACAAGCATTTGAAACAAGCAAAAATATTGTCTATAGTTTACGCGAGTAGTACACATTTAAATAAAACACTTTAACGGTTTAAAACGTGATATATTACTATACTTATAATATATCGCGTTTTAAACCGTTAAAGTGTTTTTTTAAGCAGAAATATATCCATTTATTTTGAAAAAGACGCTTTCTTATTTTCAAACATATTATTCACATCAAATACGTCGGAGAGGTAAAAATTGTTTGTTTATAAATGTATTTTTTTTAGTCTTTAGATTTTTTTATTTCACGGGAGTCAAATATTTCAACAGCGCATCTAAGTGAGTCAAAGTCAAATCTGCTACCCTAGCACCATCTGTTTCTGCGTTGTTGATATTTGCAGAAACTTACTGGGTCCTTACAGAACTGACACATGGTGTCGCTTGGTTTCTTTTTTAGGATCTAGCTATGATTTAAATGTACTACTCACCTTAACTACAGACAGTAGGTACCTTAATATTCTATAGGATCATCTATTGTTTTATCAAATGTTTGAGACTATTAGAGTCATTGTTAGTAACAGTACATTGAGTAACAAAATTGAATTAATTATTGATTAGATTTTCGAAAAAATATAAACATCACTCTCTTTTTTTTCGTAAGACACTCTGAGCCTTCAGTTTGTTTAATGGAAGGTGGTGACACCCCCTAAAACTGTCTCCCTTTTCCGCCATTATTGTGGTCACTCGATCCGAAGAAATACATATTACCCCTAAGTTTACTTTAACCCATGCGAACTTAAGGTAGGAGTGTTAGATCAGAACGTAGGTATTATTTTTTCGTACATATCAAAAGTGTTATTATTCTCAATGTGACGACGTTATTTTTATTAAGACACTTTAAAAAAAATAAAAATTAATCAACATACAAAAGACCCGTATTTAAATAAAGGTGTAAAATTATTCTCTATAGAAAACCCGCATCTCTCGTTGTATGGTGCTCGTCGAACAAAGAGTATTCCACTTGTATAAACAACAATATTTCTGTGAAATCCCCAAGGCTTCACGTATTTATTTCATTTACCTGTTAATTCAGCTTGTACGGAATGATGAATAATGTACCTTTGACATTTAAAAAAAATTATATGATATTATTATTTTAAACAAAACTTTTAACGGTTTAAAATGCGAAATGTAAATGTGAGTTTCCCCGACACCGGGACAACTAAAACGTCTTTCGTGACATAGTTAAAACTGATATTTTACGTTTAATACCATTAAAAGTGCTTTATTTAAATATTTACAACGCTCTTTAAAAAATTTTTAAGAATATAAATAATATTAATTGCGTGTTAAAAAGTATACTAAACGAGCTACCTATAAATATATTATATAAGAGAAATAATTTGTTCCTTTTTTTTTATTAAATTGCGTCTTAAAATGTTTTCGACTTCAATAACATACGGTTTGCTAACTTATATAATCTGAACTTAATCATAATAAAAATCAGTACTATCCTAGTTTATGAGTTTTTGATATTACATTTGCGTTGATTGTATTTATTGTGTACTCGCCTAAACTACAGATAAACTACAATTCAATGTGCGATTTAAAAACACTTAAATGTATCCTATATTCAAAATAAACGGTTATCTCTTAGAGCTATCAAACGGGAACAAATATGTATTCTCGCAAAAGTTTTATAGTAATCTGCGAGCACTTAACAAAACTAGAAATACAGCATCACGAATGGTTTTAACCGATTCAAAAGCATAAAGCAATTAGTACAGAAAAATATTGGGTGTTTATCGAAGCGTCAAAATGAAAACAAAAAGCAATTAAAAGATGCTGATCGCTTGAATCCGTACAATTTCCAATAACGAGCGGACAACGCCACACTGCCCCACTTGCCCGATGTCCAGTGGATCTGTTTTAATCTGGAGTTTTAAAATGTAGACGTTTGATTGAATATTTGTAAATTAAACCATAGACTATAATAGTTTATGGTCTGGCAACTTCATGTATAGTCTATACTAAAATTCGGCGAACTTGTTTAAAAAATAATTTTAAAGAAGAAGAATATTCTACTTTTTTAATAGGTAAAACAACTTTATTCACATGCACGTTGGTGCCCTCTTGGATATTTTTTTTTAAATATACATACACTTTTAAATTATGTGTATAGTGTTTTATACCAGTGGAAAACAGTGCTATTATCACGCCTTGTCATTTATTTATTTTTTTTATTTATTAAAATTCGTACAACATTACAGTCATTAATTTAGGAAGAAGAAGAATATACGTACAACACATACACATACTCAGGTAATTTAAAATATTTGATAATATATGACTACCAAAAACCCTAAAAAAGGCAACCGAAGGCCCAGAAACCCAAGTTATGTTGGTAGGACCCAATCGCAATGACATAAAAGTAATGACAGATATATATATATATCGATATATACACGTACCGTACCGTATATACATATGGGATGGTAGGTGGTTCTTGAATTAAACTGTAAAATATATTATCATTGCGTACTACACAGGTTGAAATTGATTTTTTAATAATATAACTTTTTTAAATATCTTCTTAAGTCCAACAGTCGCTTATCGTATAAATAAAACCCCAACATAATACAGAAATCTTCAAACCATTTTAATAAGTTTTCGTAAAATTATTTCTAACTTAAACTTAGTACACGAGTTGACATACAATCTCGAAACACTTGGAAAATGACATCTAGCATTTACGTCATACAAGATGGTTGATCTTGCGTCGCAGTGTATTGACCCCGACCAATGTTAATGTCAGCTGGTGGCCGCAAACGAATTATTGATAGATTTTACTATTACGTATACAGCCATTATACGTCAGACCGAGACACAATACACATAATACATTCGTTTTGTTTCTTGTTGTTGCTTCAGTATGTTCTTAACTTAAAGATAACATCAAAAGCGTTATATGAATTTATCCTACTAGAAACGTGTACATATTCTGCATCTCAGGGAAGTTAAATCAAACCCACGATCGGTTTAAAGAGATTTATAGCTAGCTTGATGTAGTTTTATTATAATTATGGCAAATATCAACTACTAATCAGTTTTTAAATAAAACACTTCGATATATATTAGTTAAAATTATTTTGACTACGGCCCGACGTTTCGGATGCTCTCCCTGTGACAAGGGCTGCTGCAAAGCAACGGAAACGTCGGGCCGTCGTTAAAATAATTTCCAAATCAGTTTTACTAATATATATCGCGTTTTTAACCGTTAAAGTGTTTTATTTAAATGTACTAGTCGCGTAAACTATAGACATCATTTATAAATAATTTTATTTTTTTGCTGATTTTAATTTATCATAACTGAAGGTGCAAAACCATTTTCATATACATGCGTGACCTACTTCTTTTGCTGAATAATGTTTATGAAAAAACACTAAGTAATTACAAATTTACGAAACAAAAAGCCATTATTTCAGTGTGTTATAAATACTCTACAATGTACACGGAGAAAACAGCTTACATTTGTATAAAGCTAGTGGTAACACCAGTGTTAGAATATAGGGTTGCCACACACCATTCGTAGATTAGATTAGATGATAACGAAATAAATAAACATACGACGTTACTAATTTACATTTAATACGATACTTTATGAATCTGGTGAATAGTAGTGACGGGGAATTTCTTTTCAGTTCTTCTCGTTTTCTCGGCTTTAATTTCAAAAATTAAAGCCGAGAAAACGAATTCGATTGGTTTATAAGTACACTTAAGTAAACATGGGCACATCAAGTCATGTTCGATCTGTACATACATATGAAATAAAAATCAATTTAATAACTAGATCTTATTTTAACCTTTTAAAAATAAAAATAGTTACAGAAACATAACTAAGTAAAAGTTAAGTGTTAGCTACTCATTTAATTTCTTATTTTAAAATAATCACTTTTTATTATTTTATTACAGGTTTTTATAACATTTTTATAAATATTTGAGTTTTTTTCGTATGTGACAACCCTATTAGTAGGAGAGAGGCTGAACGAAGCCCAGTGCAGTGAAGCGGACTGTATTATATTATGAATACAATGCAAGAGATGTCATATACTGTCTAGTAACGCGGATGAAAGTGAATACGTCCGTATTTTAATTATTCATGTGAATAGTGAATGCGGTATTATGCGCCATCTAGCGGGTATGAAGATTAAACTACAGGGAGTTGTCAGTAGAGCAATGTTTTGACTTTAATTATATTATTTTAATAGTCATCGGTTTTTTTTTGGGATTAAAGACAAACATAGCACGTAAATTCGTATCCGACAAACTGTAATACGAAAGTATCTAATTATTTAGTCATTTAACATTCAAATATTAAATTAATACAAAAAAATGATTAAATAACTTTTTAAAGTGAATCAACATATTGATAAGTGAGTAGTGACTCGAGAGTTAAAAAAGTTGTCTTAGTATGTCGTAAGCAAAAATGGTCTGGGTTTCGAAGCCCGAGTAAATATGATACATTCTTTCAGGTTTTACAGAAACTTTTCAAATACTTACTTTTATAAATAAAATGTTTACCGCCTCCGTAGCTTAATGGTTAAACGTGTTGTCTAGTATTGCGTTAATAGCGATAAGTCCTGGTATCGAATGCTGATTTTTTTCGCTCCGGCAGAGCACAGAAGTCTGATCAAATATTTGCTTGTAAAAAGACCCGTTCAGTCAAATAAGCAACCTTGAGATAAGATTTACATTTCTATTGTACCGCTGTGGGTCTTTGGGTGAATTGGGACCGTCAAAAATCCATTTATTGAGTGTCAAGACGAGATTTCACGGCTGAGAATGATGAATGAAGGAAGTCGTTACATCGACCACTGGTTACGATACAGAGCGCGCCATTGTCTATTTGGTTCATGTGCTAACTGGCAACACCTTCAACGAGACAATGATCAAGCAAGGAGGTTGCAAACCAAATTATGTCTTTATCATATATATTTATTTTTATTTATATAGTACATAAAGCAAAAATATGTCCTATATAAAGAATAATAAACCGTCACGCGTACCTTTTTTATTACTGAGCTTCCTTTTTTCACCGCAGTTGCTTAAAAGAGATATTTACTCTCTTATGTTTTGTCTCACCGTGGCCACGCAAAGCATTCGAAACATCGGGCCGAAGTTAAAAATCATTTTCAAATAACTTTAACTAATATATCGCGTTTTAAACCGTTAAAGTGTTTTATTTAAAAGTAGTTCTAGTTCCTTAATTTGTTTAGATAAGAGTAGAAGAAAGGCAGCCATTCCCTCATAAGAACATTACCGCTCATGAGCTCTAATAACCGACCTTCAAATGTTTCACTGTTAACGGTTTAAAATACAAATTATATGACGCTTTGGAATCTTTACAGAAGGCTTGGTCTTTTAGAATTGAGATTAAAGTTCAGGAAACTACTATCTACCATTTCGAATTAGCTAAATATATAAGACGTCATGCGTTACACTAGATTATTTTAATCGTTTATCCAATAAAAACTTAATTAAGGAAATCAAGTTGTGTATCGTTTAACTGTTATTAAATTTAATTTTATTATCTGTCAAGTAGCTGAATAGTAAATCGGATGCGTGACACACCTCTTCCTGTACAATGATCGAGTAAAATTATACATTTACGTACTTTGTATGCACGGTTTTGTTCCTGGCATAGGGTCTTACTTATGACAGAAGACATTCAAGATTTGGGTTCTCAAATCAATTAAGTTTGAACTGTATTAAAAGCAGTGGCAATCGTAAATTCATTTATTCAATTAAGTGAGTAAACTGACCTCTTACTCTGAGATTATAAGTTTTTAAAAAGGTTTAAATACGCTTACACATCCCCTAAGAAAGTAAAAACTACTACGGCAGCGCCATCTGTTCTGTCTGAGTTGGTATTTGGCGAAACTAGCCGAATCCTTGGAGAATCCGAAACGTCAGGCCGTAGTTAAAATAATTTTTAAATAAGTTTAATTAATCAAGTTTGCCTTATTAACCGTAAAAACAACTTGTTTAAATGGGTACTACTCTCAGAAACTACAGACAGTATTTTTGTTTATAAAATTATTTCTCGCTTCTAATCGTACAATTTCTCAATTCCAGGTCTCAGTATGAGGTGTCTGTGATCACATGAGGGCGTAATCGTCCACCATGACCTCCGAACGAGCAATCCCCCACTTGCGCGACATCTTCGGCTTGAACCAGCAATACGAAGCGAAGCAGACATACGACGAGCACGATGACAAAACAAAAAAGCCGCGCAAGAAGAAAGAAGACTATAGGACGTACACCAACGGTGACGTGAAGACGCTAGAACGACACCTCAGCATGAAAAAGACGATCAGGAAAAAGATCATGCGAGACCTGCAGCAGGCGTTCGTCGAAGACCCCAACGAGTTCAAAGTGGAGAACACGAGCCCGGAGAAACTGAAGGCAGAACTCAGCGCGGAGGCGGTCAAAATAGAGAAGAATGTGAAGAAGAACGACCCGACGTTCTTGGACATGTTGCGGGGTGACACCAGGGAAGAGACGAGGGAAGAACAACCGACTGCCGAGAAGTCCAGCTTCTGGCGGCGATTAACTATGAAGAACAAGAATAAGAGATAAACTGAGAATAACGCCGTGGCGACTCCGTCTTATGCTTTTAGATGGCAATTAGAAACATTCCTATTAACTTGAGGCATAATAATACTTCTGGAGCATAATATTTATATCAATTTTGACTTTTTTTACATACGAATAGTATTGTTTTAATAAAATTAATGTAAGGCAAAACGTGGCGACTAAGTACGTTAGCGTCACGAAGGTTTTAATATTACCTGGTTCAAATTATAAGGCTTCTAGGATCTTACTGTTTACTGTATATGGAATTCTATGTACTAAGCATTTTTTACTTTATGTATATGAACGCTTGATTATAATTTTGATCTGTGTAGATAAATTACTAGATCCTTTAGATATGCAAATTAAACGTTTATAAAATATTATCGAGGGAAAAATAAATTTTGTTTACCCTAAAACTTTATCGAGATCTCAAAGCGAAATTGGAAAACTGTATTATACGTAATGACTGTACTTATAAAAAGTACTTGCATTTATAGGATGTCATAATGCTACGAAAACTAATGAAAACTCAGCTTTTTGTAACTCTATTTTTTTTTCATTTGTATGGGTAACGATGACATAAATAATATGTAATTACGTACATATATAGGTAATAGAAACTTTTTATGCTATATCAGGTGATATAAAATGCTTTCAATAAATATGTGTTTATTAAAGGCATTTTCTATTTTTGCGTCTTTATATCTTTAACCTCGGTATAGATTTTGTCTTTTTCGAACTAATTTGTTTATAATTGAATATAAAAAGACAAAACATCACTAATAGCAAGATAAAGACCAATATAAATTTACAACTAATATGATCTATACATCAGTTTGTGCTAAAATCAGGTGCCTACGACACTGCCACTAAAATCTTATAATACGGTAGCTATTTTCCACTTTTATACTTGATTTTTAATGTAAATAGATTTTGTATATCTTGATCTCCGACGGCAAAACACGACTCGTAGCACTGCTTTATATTATATGTTACATTTACTATTTGGTAGTTAATTTTGGTGTATATTCTGACGTAAAAATCGATGCGTAAGGATGCGTTTTAGCTTTGGTCATATGTATAGTTCTAGGATTACCCGATAGAGGCGCTGCGAAATGATTAATTGACATAAGGCTTCGCTCCGATTCGATTGCTACAAATATTTTCGTTAAGTATGAAACGAAAACTTTGACTATCGATTTATAACGAAAGCGACAGTCGAGGAACTATCAAGATTTTAACCAAAAGCGGTGAAATAGCAAAATTTGCTCTAGTAATCCTGAATATACAATTTTGGCTACGATATTAAAGTCTAATCACACATCGTTTTTACATAAGAATTACACCAGTAGATGCATACTGCGACGCTTATACATAAGTTGTAAAATGATTTAATTTGGTGGGAACGGAGTTGTTTGACGAAATATCTTGGGCCATTGTTACTTATTATAAATGTCTCATTCTACATGTGATGTAACGTTAAGACTAGTTAATATTGTAAGTAATCGTATTTCGTAAGATGGACGTTAAAGCCTGATTCACGGAAGCCTTTTCAAACGTATCTACTTAATTGTGCAATTTTCACATAAACACCTTACCTGACAGAAGTCAGCCAGGCACCAATAACCACAAAGCACACGTTGGGGAGAGCCCATCCAGGCACCATTAAAAAAATTCAATCGTCTTTAAAGATCGTGTCACGAAGATGACGGTTATAGTGTATTTTTCAGTCGCAAAGTTTACATAGATTTATACTAAAACCACTTTGAGACACGGGATTATACATTAAACTAATGAACAACCTCAAATTCACTTAGTAATAACCATAATTTTATGATCAAATTAATACAAATCCTAAAAATGAATTAACGTAAATGGACAGATTAAAATTTATTTAGTTTGACATTAACATAAGGATGGGATGTAAACAAAGTCAACGACAATAGAAGTCCCACTCGTGCAGGATCGCTGAAAAGCCCTAGAAACAGGAAGCGTTAGAAAAACTTAAAAAAAGGTCGAGATAAAAATGATTTTGAATTTATGGACCACGAACAAACCTAACGTTTGATCAATATCCCTGTGTCATCAACTTCACTCTATAAAAGATTATATTGACATTTCGTCGATTTGAACTCGGCCATATTTGTTGAGGTCTTTTGCGAAGAAAAAATACACTATACTTATATAAAATCCTAAAACGTACATGTGGCTGTTTATACGACATGCCTTTTTGAAAAGTATGGCTGTCCTGTTATTAAACTCATTTAATGGTTTAAGTTAACTACCTATTATTTTAATTCTTGTATATTTGTCGTATGGCTTCACATTGCATGCATATATAAACATTTAAAAGAAATGATGTAAATATGTATCAAACATCGCTTAAGTAGCAAGAAATTTAAAAGAATAGAAAACAGGAGTGAATCAGGCTTTATTGTAAGGTAGAATCGTGGCAATTTCTTGTTGTGACAGTTTATTGTAATGCAATATTAAAATAATTTTACATATTTAAGTGTGGATTTTTATTTACAACCTTTTGTTATCCGTAAAATAGTCAGAAATTGCAGATAAAGGTTCATTGTTCTAGTCCGGTGTCGGTCAGTTTCTAGTTGCGATGAGCCCTGGACATGGTAGGTGATATTCCCTCTGCTCTTTAGGAGACACCTGAAGCAGTCCGCCCTCATTGGCACCACTAATTTAGTGGCGGTAGTTGTAAAAGCCCGCTTACGCCCACTGGAGCAACGTGATAAATGTAAGGTGTTATGCCTAAAAAAATATCTCTGTGTGAAAGAGACTTTCGAAAAATGAGTGTTACACTATGTTACGATAACGTAAACACACAATTAAAAAAGTTTTGTACATACAAAAAATTGTTTGTACAATACTTTGGATAGATTGTATGTACTGATTTTGATTAACAGTTAGGCTTTTTTGTGTCTTTCTTCTTTTTTGTCTACTATTGGTGTTTTACTATAATAAAAGTGCGTAGTCTTGGACAATTGACACATCGAGTAGATTTTTTTAAAATTCATTTGATGCGGCGTTAAATATTACAAATCGCTACGCTTTAATATAGACAAAATATACGCAATTATACCAATGAATTTACCTACATAAGAATAATGTAACAAGTCTAAGTAGAATGTCTACCATTTATCATGTCAAGTCCCATACCAACTTAGAGTACAGAAATGCTTTTGAGTGAACCATTTACCAACCTGTCGCCCTGTATTTCGCGCTTACCCAAAACAACAAAAGGAAAATGAAGGTATCTATCTAGCCACCTACCCAAAAGTTAGTAGTTCCTGGATAACGCCGTTTATCATTTCAATAGGTAGGTGCTTCTTATAGGTACCTAGCTACTTTGAATCAGTGTCTGTTAAAACTTCAAGTGTGATAAGAAGTGAACTAGGTAGAGTTATTCTGGTACCTATTGTATTTATCTTCTCACCAATTGCATCAAAATCAAAATGATCAGTTTAAAGTTACTCATATAAGCAAAATTACTTCCAATGACCATAATAATATAATTCATATTATGTACAGCCACTACAATCATACTAGAATCCCTCATATAGAAATGCTCCTTAGGTTATATTTTTCACAGTAAATGACCAGCCAGACCATCTCCTCCATTTTTTTTATACTTAGCACTTAGGGTGAATATCCAAATGGCGGGTAAATTCTTCAGATTGGCCTAGATACATTGCAATCATTTGGTATACAGGCTAATGTCACGATCGGTCACAAAGAACTAAAATGCATACCATATTTTGATTTTTAAGAGTTTGTAACGAGGTAGTTTAAATAAACAACTTGACCGATTAAAGACTTTAATTTTTATCCACTATGACCGTAACAGAGCTTTCGCTTTGATTAGTCCCACAATTAGAATGCCTAACCAAATGTCGTGCACGCGCTTTCGCGCGCTTTTTTTTACCGATACGTGAATGCACGATCTGTCATCTCGGGAGTGAACTATCTTTGTCACTACAGACTATATCACACCACAGACTGTATCACATCACAGACTATATCACAGTCTACGGCTCGGTTTGTGATTGGCTCTGTTTGCTAACATGATGGTTAGCGGCTGGCATAGCTGGGCATGGCGGGCATGGCTGGCTTGGCTGGCATGGCGGCATTGACTCGGCTTGTAGGGCTTAGCACAACATCTTAGGTAACGCGTTACAAGTTACAATATTCTTTTTATTAAACCCGCAATTAATTTACCTCCACTTTATATTCTTATAGCTATTACCCACGTCGTTCGCGTCCTTTCTTTCTTTCAAAGTTTATAAGAGACATACTGTCACATTTTTTTTTAAATCGAACCAGTAGTTTCGGAGATTAGCGCATTTAACAAACTCTTCAGCTTTATAATATTAGGATGTATTGTACTGTGAACTAGGTTCAGATTTAAATAAAACACTATCGGTTTAAAACGCGATATATTAGGTATAATATATCACGTTTTAAACCGTTAGTGTTTTATTTAAATGTGTACTACTCGCGTAAACTATAGACAGTATTTAGGTTCAGATTTTCAAAAGGTACTTAAAAGTACTGAGCAAGTAATAATACACCCGCCGTCCTGATATTTACCATTTATCTATGCTTTTAATTTATTTGCAACTCCATGGTCTTATACCTTGAAATTGCAATATGCCTTAAATTAAGAGTGGGTTGACGAATAAAACAACTGCAGTAGATTAAGAAAAGTTTATTTTACTTTGATTTGGTTGATTTTTTAACTCTACCACCGCTTCGCAAAGTGTACTTCTGTGGAGAAGAAGCGGCGCAAGAAACTCCACAGGAACCACTTTTCATTAATTTAAAATGTTTTACAATTCAAATTACAATGTCTGAATTATAGGTAGTCCTACCTATGTCATCGCCCGGTTAATATCTATTTAGTCAAGTAGTGCATGCTGCACATTATATATATGTATATCTACCTACACTTCGTTTATTATATCGCATTTGTTGTTAATTTCCTCATTTCGTTACATACTTAAAAAAATATTTCCAATATCCATAAAAAAATAGTGTTATCTTGTTATAACGTTACAAAAGCTTAAACCTGTGAATAAATTTGTACACATGTTAGTTAACCGACATTAAATCTAACATAGCAGGTTACAAAATACTAAAATGCATTTCAAATAAACTGCATAAATATAGCATTTAGAAAAATATAAGGCCTCGACGTGCAATCGTCAGCACATTGGAATGATAATGGATTCACAAAAATAGACGTGTGATAAACAAAACCTTGCAATAAATTAGGGCTCGGTGTTAAACACATAATTCAATAATAGCAAGTGTGAAACTCCTAATTTAAAGAATGGAAGCTATATAAAGAATAAATATTAAAAAGATACAATTTATTACACACACATTACAATATCAGAGCATAACACTAAACTTGTGTGGGGATAGTGTTGAAACTGCGACTGGAAAGCGTTTGACAGCGAAGACATGATACAGGAAGATGTAAATACGAAATACCGATGACAATCAACATCAAGCACAGATATCCGTGGTGTGATAACATTATTCTCGACGTCAACATAATGTGCAATTAATATTTCGAATGCACCACACAAGCTGGGGTCGACTCTTTGAATACCATGAACCATTAAAGCCTCATGCTCATGTCTAAGTTGCGGATGTCAAAACGTTAGCCACAGCTCTGCTACGTGCTGAAATCACCAAAACGTAACGCTAACCTATTTCTAGCTCCTTAATTTCAGTGTAGGTGGCGGAGATGCAAAGCGTAAAATTAAATCAACAAGCAAAATAACTTGTTATGCCAATCGGAAAATTTTAATGTCGACAGAAAACCCCTTCTCGCCACCGAGTTAAAATTAAGCCCAGATTAGTTTTCACACGGATCTAAAACAAACCTCTAACACGATACATCCATCTAAGATACTCTACGTTATGAACAGATCATGTCTTTTCCGTGAATCTCCAGTATTAAGAATCGTGCTCGTGCTAGTGTTAACGTCACATTATTATTTTACATATGGATTTGTGAAATTCACCTGGAATTACCGTCGTGTACCCTGCAAAAGAGACGGTAAAACCCTGCTCCTACGACTACCGCTATGCTAACATTCTCTTTAATTGCGCAAAATATTGTAGAGTGTTATACATTCTGAATTAGCAATATAGAGCTAAATAATAGTACATCATTGGTTTCTTACTCGTTTCGATTGGTTCCGATAACCTTTGATACTGCAACATTTTCGCTTAACTTAAGGATAAATTAGGTAACGTAACTTTTCACAGATGTCACTGACACGCAGCTACCCTCTAAAACGCTAACAATAAGGCAATCTGAAACATACTTCAAAACACGTCCTACATGCAAGAATTCATGTATATGTGTACCTCTAAATCTAGTGACATCTCATACACTTCTCATTCGGGAGACACATGAACTTGGCAGGATTTCTGCAAGCAGTCGAAAGATTTGCGTAAACTACCTAAATCTAGATATAGTATGTACAAGTGTTACCGGATATCCGATCCGCAGTCTCACGCGTCTACTCCGTCTGAAAGCACAGAGGAATCCGATTTGCTTATATTATAGCCCTACCGAAATATCAAGTAATTTACCGGTTTCCGTCGACTATTTACCGCCCGTTCGCGTCAACCGGTCTAAACCGAACCCTGTGTCAGGATTTCTGTAAGAACAGATAAAAAAGATATTAACCGGCGTCCTGGCCCGGTACGGGAGCCACGCGAACGGTTCCTGGTCGAAATCTATCTGAAACATTTGGAATTTAGGGGCACCCTACAATATTAAAGGGGAGAGATTTCAAAGTAAAGCTTAAATGTTTACCGGTTTTATCTAATTGCGATTAGCGGTGAAGACCTTAACGTGTCTCTAATCGTTCAGGATTCTGTGAACAAATACAAAAACCGGTTTCTGGTAACAAATGTAATTAGTAGCTTCGGCATTGTGACGCCCTTTGCCTATGGCTAATCTGAAACATTTCAATATTGGCATTCTATCCTAGTATGTTCCTAATAATATATTCCAATTATCCGTTTATTAAAGAGATTTTCAGTTAATGTCTAAGATTACCGAAATTAGTTTGTTGCCACGTAACACGGTAAGGCGGGATCTAAATCTCGCAGTAAAAATCAGCTCGCCGTGATTCTGCAAAAATACACAAAAACCGGTTTCTGCGAGTTAAGGAGAAAGAGAATGGTTATGTTTTCGCTTCAGAAGCAATGCGCGCGACATCCTCCGACTATGTGCTAAAGCTCTGAAACATTTAATTATGGTAACCCTACCTATATATATGCGAATTATATAGAATTCATCGTATGCAATATTACATGGTTTGTACATTAGTATATTTTTACCTAATGAGTAGTAGCACGTTTATCGTGCGCTTTGACACCGTGCTTGCAAACCCTCCGTCAGGATTTCTGCAAGCATAATAAAAAAAATCGCGGCCATTTTTAATTTCAGTGAGATGTGTCGCACTGGCTCACGTTTCCGATCTGAAACACTAATTATTTACACCCTAACAAAAGCATTTACAATTAATTTTATTTTATGGTGTTCATTCAATAATATAGAATTTACAAATTACTTTCGCACCTGGATCAATTCTTATCAACCCTCCGACAGGATTTCTGTGAACATAAGTAAAAAAATACCGGTATCTAGCATGAAGTTTAACCGAAAAAATTACCGTTTTAGTCCTCTAAGGTTTCATCTGTAACAGAGAAGTTTATTTTGTCCTAACCTATATTATGCGTGTTAATAATAAGAAAATTCGCGCTGTGTCTTTACTTAATTAAAAGATAGTTTTATCCACTGGGATTAATAAAATAGCAGTCATGGTTTACCTATAAACAGCAATGAATTATAGCCTATCGCGAACGAAACCCTTAAACAGCTTAGAAAATACACTTCACAACGCGCCAAAGCCTCACGAACGCCTTTTAGCAATCCTCCGTCAGGATTTCTGTAAACAAATACACAAAAACCGATTTCTGCGAAAAACAATGTGCCAGTAGGCGTAAAAAATCCATAGAATCGAAATAAATGTAGTCCTCTTTTACCTCTTTGTAATTACGACTTAATACATCATAATAAAATGTAATGGATTTTTATTATCATTTTATATTTTAAATGTCATAATATAAATTAATATCTCTGAAAATAGCTCCCACTCTTTCAATCTTTCTCATTATACTGTCAACTGTTAGTAAACATCCATGTGAACTCAAAATTTGCCATGAACCAATGTAAAACCTCCAATTCTGAAACACTTTAATTAGTGATACCCTAACGGTGGTAGCGCACGTATTCATTACGTTGTCTCGGATGCATATAGAAATACAATTTATTACTCTCCATCCAGTTTTCTATTATCCATTCAATCAAACTCATCTGTGAACATTCAAAATCCGGTCTGCGAATACTCTTCAACAGAAACCGGGAAATAAAGTTACCGGTTTCGCGCTGCAAACGCCAGAAACATTCCAATGTATTTGTGTTCTATTTTAGTGCGTATTTGATACCTGCTTAATTGTAATGTTTTGAAATGTGTTGTGTGCACGCCACAGTACTCCAAAAGCATTTTTGCCTAGCTTAATGTAATGATATTTCGCCGACTGACCGAGTGATGCGATTCGTGCTTAGCTTAGCCCTTAGAAATCTGAAACACACTAGAAAGCCGTTCCCTAACACTAAAGCTACAAGACGTTAAGTAATTAATGTCATGCACTTTAAAAATAACCATTGAAGTTCTCGATTTTCAAATTAGGTGTATCACTCTAAAGAAGCAGGTATTATCTCCAGGAATAATTAAGGCTCGCATATCTATTGATATTTACCGATTTCGATAGTGGGTACTTTCCGAATTATGGTATATATTAATTGTCCTCGATGCAAGTGCAGCATATGGCCGTTTTAAAACTTTCAAGCTCTGAATGATATCATTTCCTTATCCAACTCTTAAAGCGTTTTGGGCCTACTATGCTACGGGCCTACTTTTCTCTGAAAGCACGCTGTTAGCGAAACTATGGGACAACGCGTCGATCTAGTAAAATGGTTAAGCACGTGCTTGAAGCTCATCGTGACTTTGCACTTAAGTGAATTCCCATTACTGGAAGACCTGCGAACACACTAGAAACGTACGTTCTACGTACTAAAGGCGTTTTCTATCCTTTCAACATAGCCGACTGGCAAATATCACTCATCGATGGGTTATAAAGAAAATATAGATTGTGTATCAAAGTTTTCATTTCCAATTACATTTTGCATGTTACTAATACAAGCATTTGAACTTAAAACACAGACACTCTGACATTGCTATTGCCACCTCAAGCTCAACTCAACTTTTCTCTAATGAATGAAAATTCCACATAACTCCACCTTTAACTGATCACTCGATATCACGCTACATTTTCATGCTATTAGTCTGTGATTCTAGTTAATCAAAAGAAGCATGTGATATAACATTTAAGGTCAACTCGTCACCAATCTTATAACATACATCTCGTGAAATTTAAACACCCACAATGAATACCATACCACGTCACAAACTTTTTAGGAAAACAAACTTGGCACGAATTATAGAACTTTGGCAAAACTACTTCTCAAATAAACTTCACAACACAAATTTTTACTTCTTATTACTCTCGTTAGTTTGTTTCATTACGTCTTCTTTATTCGTAAATACATTTTCGTATCTTCAAAATCTTAATTGATGTACTTCTTTCTTGATAACATTACTAATAAATTGTGTTGTTAATTTTACTATAGAAATTGAAATCCAAGGTGATTTAATTTACTGAAAATAAATAGGTGTAAAATGCACAAGTGTTTGGTGAAACTGCTTTAGTGTATTAAAAATCATCTATATACATATAAAAATAAGCCAATTGGTTTACGTTAAGGGAAGCAAAATTATAGCTAGAAATCTAGATAATACATATAGAGAATATAAATACTTACATAAATAAAAATAAAAATACCTATGTGTGGCCTGCCCTTTATCAATCGAAAATGGTCTATAGTTTCATTTTTCCTCTATAGAATACGTAGCATTGTTTGGAATTTGCTTTCATAATTCTTCGTTATTTTTTCTGAACTTTATCTTGCAGGAAGGAACGTTTAATGCGAAATCAAGACTTAAGATTAACCAACCTTACTTCGAAGGAATATTTTCCAGTCTACCTTTCAAATGTCGCCACCTTATCGTTATAGAAAATTGCCTTAAGAGGAGTTTGTGTTTTTCCTAGAAGTTAACAGTTAACAGCAACTCCCATAAATTTTAGTCAGTATATTTTACCAGCCCTTTTTTGGGTTTTGTTAGACTTTTTAAATCTCTCAAAGCAGGATAGACCCCCTCAACTAATGCTGTTCCTAAATATACTATTTTAAGTTATTTTCTCGAATTCTTCAAACTTATTTAAAAGGTACACGAGGCATACGATTAATTCCATTAGACTTTACTTATATCTGCAAAGCAATCGTTAAAAAAATTAACGAGACGAAATAACATCCTGATATCATAATGATATTATGGCGATGTCGGTAAAAATACCTCAAGGGACGAACGACTTCCTTTTATTGTCATAATCTTTTTTAACATCGAATAACCACTATTCGGTCCAACTCAAACCCAATTTAAAGTGCCACTTTCGTGATAGACGACTTTTTCATTGTTTTTCCATGATGCTATAATAATAGCAGTTCCTAAGGATTGTTATCAATAGCCAAAAATAATACGCTTGTAGAAGAATGCTATCTTAACTAACTCTTGTATACTTGGATATAAGATGCAAAATACAAAAACGTCGAACCAATGTCTTCTGCTTCAATTCCAAAATTAATTCCTAGACATAAGTAGCGTTTTTTAAGCTTTTGTTATCCGGTAATACCGATTCAATTTATTATCGCTGGAAAAAAGTATGTAAAAGAATTCTTAACATGAACTGACCTTCCGTGAATATTATCTCCCGATATTTATTTTTGTACACGGTATGTACGAATATTAAGGGAATTTGATGATGATTTAATCCTTCTAAGAGTTTTTATGCTTTTCTTCTTCCCGGCAATTTGTGGTCAGATAGTTATGAATGTTAAATCTCAAACGCTTTTCAAATATATCTTTCATCCAACATTACATTGTTTGTCATCCATCTTAAACCCTGGCCTTAACCGCCTGTGTCGCGTTTATCTCGTAAATAAAACAAACGTCTAATTTTAAGTTATCGGAATGAAAATGTCATAAATGTGAGATCCTTTTAAGATAATATATGTTAACAGCATCCGGATTATTTTAACTGAAATTTAAACATTGAAGGTTTTGTAATCAGTATAAAAGCTGAAATAAATCGGGTGTATGATTTAAAAACATAACTAAATTAAGAATAATTTATTTTTACGTAATTCACACTAATTTTATTTACAACACTATAACTAATAATGAAGGAAAGTAATGAAGTTTATATTAGATATTGAAATATTGAATTG
Organism: Leptosia nina; assembly: GCA_963661955.1. Lineage (NCBI taxonomy): Eukaryota > Metazoa > Arthropoda > Insecta > Lepidoptera > Pieridae > Leptosia > Leptosia nina. The sequence goes on along the minus strand of CAVLEF010000163.1, from coordinate 1,839,862 downwards.
TATTAAAATAGATTATGTTTTAAATAACAATGTTTATGGTTTACGTACACAAATTATTGGATTCGAGTTTAATTATTAATTAGCCGGAGCAATGACGAAGGCATATTTTGAAATTAAACTGACCTTTTGTCTCCTTTGTATCAAAATCTCCTGGGAGTGCGGTAAAATTTTGTTTCAAATTTTATATTTGTGATTTATCCTTGTTAAATTGTTATCGGGATAATTGTCTATCACTGTCATCGCCCGGTTTATCCACGAATACTGTTTGGGAAACATTCTTAGGACTCGAGTCTTTAATTTATGTACGGTGAGAACATGTCAAATTAAATTTTAATGGATTGCCTATGCTAATTCATTGGACTTACAATACTCTTAGCATTTTATAAGCTGAAGCTCAAATTATTTCTATCCAAGCTTTTATGCATTAAGAACGTGAATTCGATGCTTAATCTCCTATAACAATTTCGTATCACGGAACCTGCCTGCCTGCCGCTCCAAAACATATTAGAAAAATCTGAAAATTAATTGTTCGGACTCATTACTTCACTTATCTCTAATTCGGTTAAGCCTAAAGCTAAGTCAATGTTGGCACGTATAAAATATACATTGGAGGTTAAGGTGGGCGTATTAAATTTGTTGTACACCTGCACTTAGAAAATTCGAATCGCAACGTCTCGGGCTCGAAACCGCCACCGCGTTTTTAAGAACGTATGTTAAAACTACTTAAAATCGTTATTGCTTAATGTACCTGCACTTAGAGTAAATTAAAGAAAATCCCTATCCGGGGACATTTCTCTACAGCAAAGCGCGACTCCGAAGAACCCTCGAGAACCGTCTCAGACCATTACATTACGACGCCTTACTTAGCGGCCTACAGTAACAACGCTGAGCTGTCTTTAGACCGACCTGCCCGAACCTTGCTACCCGACTCTGTTGAACAAGCGACCATCATTAAATAACAAGCTTTATACAATGGAGAACGCTGAAAAGAATCTTGGCTCATTAAATCACAACTTAAAACATGCAACTATGTCTAATAATGACAAATTTTCATAAACATTCTATATTCGTAGTTTTCGCATAATGCTTTTTTCCTATATTTTTGACTTTTCGATATATTCTTACATATTAACAATAGTTTCCTCGTTTAGTATCGATAATTTTCAATTATTCAATCATTTGGCCTTAAAATAATAACTTATATTCCTATGCGACGACACCCATTCCATTTTGTATTATGTATATTATATTTAATATGGATTATTGTCTTGTCTCTATCTTAATTATGATTTCTTATACTCTTTCTATTATGTATATTTTAACGATCTATAAATATTCTTCATTTTCTTATATGATATAGGTTTTCAGTCCTACGTCGAATTATTTACTTCTTTCTATACATACATTGCGACATTCTTTAAACTACTTATATTTATCAAAAATTGGTTCTTGGACAGACTTTACTTTGTTTTACTAAAACGTTGTCGTTTATCATACGTAAGAATTTATTAACAATGGCATCGGTACTATTTCTATATTCTAAATATATTATATACTTTTTTCATATTCCCTATTCTTGGTTAAATTTTATGAATTCATAAATTGGATGGATTTATTTCTCCAGCATATTTAAAACATTTTAATTATTTAATATTTTCTTTAGATTAAACAAATAACCTGTTACTTATAATTGTATACTTATACTGCCTATGTTTTAACTTATTCTTAATGTTATTTTTTGTCGTTATCCTACAAAATATAAACCCTTGTTAATTAATCGCACCATCTTACTTAAATTACGGTTACTATTTGATTACTTGTTTAATAAATTATCTTCTTATTTAATTTAACAATTTCCAATTTACCAATCAATCCATTAGTAATTAAATAATGTTTTACTCATATATCCTAATATACTTTCACGTATTCTTTATCATAAATAATCATTTTACAAGACTTCTTTCTACGTATTTTAAAGATTTAAAAGCTAAGTTAAACATTTTTAGTTTGTTCCAATTTTGTTTTCCTATTTGTGCATATTTTTCCATTTGTTGCCGTTTGCTCAGCTTCTATAATATGTCATTTTTACTTATAATATGTATTGCCTATATAAAGTTATTTTAAATGAATAAATATTTATATATACCGGTATTCACTAGTTTTTTAACGTATATAACTGAACATACTTTATACAAAATATAATACGTATTTTTAACGCTAAGTTAAATCATTTTCATTAATGTATTTTACTCCATATTTTTTACGAGATTTTCGTCTTTACTTGATATTGACTATTTTTAAGTAAACATTCGCTTCATATTTTTATATTCTACCTAAACTTATCAGACTTCCTCATTCGTGACTGTCTAGTAATATCGCCGCAGGAATAAATATGAATAAAATACGATTTTCACTATTATAATATATGTTCCTCTATACATACTTTAAACGAATATCTCTCATAAATAAATAATTTATTTGAACCAACTTCATCTTACAGATATTTCGCTTCTAATTAATCCTCTCTGCATCTGTCATCAAAGTTCTACTCTTAAATATTCTTCCATACGGAAGTACTGCTTTCGTTTTTTTCGTTCCGATTCGTAAGTTATGAAATACAAATACAGTTAATTTTTATCTTGCCAAACACTTGTTCCAAATTATTCAATCATTCGCTTTATATGTCTTTGTTCTTAGTCTAAATGTAACTTAATAACATGGTTCTCTTTTTTATTTAATAATTTTAACATTACAAAAAAACGGTTACACTTACTGCCTATTTCAATTGTTTATATGCATATGCGATGTTTCCTAGTTATTCGTATGTCGTGTCTTCTTAGCTCTATCATTCTAACGCAATATCTTAAATACTATTTATTTCGTAACATTTATCATCTTTATTTCTTTTAATTCTTATTGCTCAATCGTAATTATTATCCTATTTATTATTTTGTATCTAGTTCATATACTCAACCTCCGTTTTCTCTATTAAGATATTATATTTCACGTTATTAGTCAATTTTCAAGACGTGGGGATAAATATATTATACACATATTAGCAAGTTTCAACTTGTTGCACCACTATTTCAAACTAAATGACTAACACATGACACACCTTGATCAAACACGCAAACATTACGAAATCATGCAAAATGATTCACAAGTAAAAATACAAGCAATTTACACGTTGATCATAAATATATATATTATGGAGAATTATATTTCAATGGTAGCCATATGTAAAATCTATTAGAAAAAAATATATGCAATTTATAGCACGCAAACTTTTTACAGTAAAACAATGATCTGAAATTTACTATATTACATAATTATATATTATGAACTTACATCGATAAACGATTTTATAAAAAAAATATATAAATAATTAATATCAGAATTCGAACGATAGTCATTATATTATACCTATGATAAAAATAAAAAAATCGACTAGTCGTATAATTTTACACTTGGTAGACTTTTAAGGTATGAGCTATTTTTTAATTCACGTTTTTTTTCGTTCATTTAAGTATTTAAGTCATAATTTCTGCCGTACGTAAATCTCCATTTAGACATTTGTGCCTTTTAACAAGAGAATAATTGGAGAATCTTTAAGCCGTATTAATAAAACCTTTGAAACTTTATTTTTAAAATTACGTTTTGGCGCACTGAATTGCCACCGAAATGAAAACATTGCCTAAAATCTTTTCACATATAACCTATGAAAATTATACCTTAAAAAAAAAAAACTAATTATAGAACTTTAAGTGATCTAAATTTATATTGACGTATATACGTCCATTAATAATTAATATAATCTAGTCCGAATTAGTCCAACTATATTGGTGAAATTTTTTTTACGCTTGGGCTTCCCTCATAAACCTGAACCATTTCATATTCTCTTGACATTTCTTATTATTGATATTTTTCAAAACCTTTCGTTTTCGTGAATATCATCAATATTAAATCATATCTTTCAAATCACTAATCTTAATTTATACATTTGATATTTCTGCTTTTGTTATTACTGTTTTATAGTTTAACGTTATCTTAATTTATGTATATTTAAAGATTAGATATTTATATGTAGTAAAAACAGCAGTCAGTTTGATTTTTTAAAATAAATATACCCTGTGTCACTTTAGATACTGTTTCCAGTGAACATTAAAAACAACAAAAGTCCTACCGCCTTACGTATGATACTTATCATAAAATATAAGAAATCATTTTCTTAATATCCTTTGTTTTAGTTTATTGCTTACATATGCTTTTGTTCTTTAAGACAATTGTAAAGACCTTGCAGAAGGTAATTTTAGACCAAATTTGCATTATTTAAAAATGTATAAATGAATATCGGACTAAGATTTCGTGTTATTTAATTCTTTAAATATAAAAAGCTTACATGATTTACATCATTTCAAAGTGGTTAGAGAGAAAATGTTTTTATTTTTTATTTTTATGGAACTATTACGAAACGATAACACGAGCGGGATTCGAACCCACGAACACAGCGCTTGGTGCTGTTCTATTTTAAAAGAATTTTAGTCTATGTTATCATTATGAAAAATAAGGGTTTTCCAATCATCATAAACTTTTCTTATATGCCATAACAGCAACGATGCACCTAACGTATAATCTATGAAATACATATTATATTTGTGATATTATATCAACTTTAATATCAAAGCTAGTTTATATTAGATCGCATTATTTATAATGTATAGATAGAAAAAAGATCTCTTTTTATTCTAATTATTAAAACATTTGATGGCAAAGGCGGGACTCGAACCCACGGACAACTTTTCAATATATTCAATTTATTTAGATTAAAATATCATGCTAAAAATTATGTTTTAAATTATCAGGCACTTGAACCTTTATAGATAGAAAAAATACCTCTTTTTATTCTAATTATGAAAACTGAAGGCGGAACTCGAACCCACAGACAGTTTTTTGGGCGGTTATAGCAATTTATTTAGGTTAAAATATCATATGAAAAATTACGTTTCAAATTATCATTAAATTTTTCTCTTATAAACATAGTAACAAGTCACCTAATGTATAGTATATACCTACAGAATATAGTATGTATTATCGTTGTGATATTATATTTAAATTTGAGTTCGAGGTCTGTTTAAATTAGATCGCATCATGAGTACACAGTAATAATTAATAATTAAGTAATTTTCCTGCCTCACTTGTTTGTGTAAATTAATTATATGACACGGTATTATTTTGATATGTGTATAACGAATTACGATTGGCCAAGTAGGGTTTAATAATCACTTGTTTAACGTTATCGTGAATAGCTATTATGGGAATATAAGTTTCGTTTATCAATGGAAAAATTTTAGCTTTATAAGTATGTACCTACATCTTTTCGACTATTTCGATTGTTATTTTTATCATACAAAAATTTGTCAAGAATCATTTACTGTTATCACGTTATAACAAGTAAAGTTAGTTGTAACAAAATGTCATCTCATTTATTTAAAGAAATAAATCTAACTACTAAACTCCACTACTTCTGTAAAATTAACTACATTTTTTATTTGACTGTACTGTTGTAGTTAGCTATTTATTTTTATTATAATGTTGTCGACATTACATTTTATAGTATTTAATATTTGTGAACTACTTAAAATCTACCCAAATATTCACTGATCCTTTGGTCTAGTACTATAGGTATTAACTTAATTGTCATTAAGAATAAGTAATATTTATAATTTTCTAATATTTTATGTTGCCTCTATATTCATGTATCTCTTTAAATAGAAAGAAACAGATTGTTTACTGCAATATTTGCATTTCGTGGGGTAACGCTATCGCATATAAAATGTATAAGTAAGAGATAGAAATTAAAATCTTATTTATGTGTAGAAAAAAAAACAATTAGTCGCTGTAAGAGTATCTACATTTTTCAGTTAAATTAAATATTTTGTAGCTAGCTATTAATTTTTGTAATAATAAAATTATAATGTTGCAATATTTTTTATAGTATTTGATATTTGTAAATTAATTAAATCTACCAAAATATTAACTGATCCCGTAATTAGACTACTTACTGACCTTCTCAAACTATCTGCATTAAAATAATTGCCCCTTATAATATAGTAATAATAATCGTATATTTTATATTCTCTTTATATATATGTCACTCTTTTATAATTTACTGTATAGAGAAACCTACCTAGTTATATCCACTTAATGTTGATAGATAAGATTTTATAATTTTCATATCTAGATAATCAACTACCTAATAACAAGTAAATTATCATTACCAATATTTTCATTTCTTTGTTCCTATGACACAGTATTATTTCGATTATAAGTGTTTTTATCGAATTAAAACCATCGATAATCGATGCTTGTAATATTCGCAAGTTTATCGTTATCGCGTATGTAGCTTATAAGTAGCCGTTATGAAAATTTAAATCTTATTTATCAATCGAAAAAAATCAGTAATTTCAATGTTATGGTTAGCTATTTATTTATAATTATAATGTTGCCGACACTGAATTTCATAGTACTTGTGAACTACTTTACTTAATCACATTGTCTAACTACCTATTTGCATTAACAAATTGCCATCTAAATTTATAATTGTATCGTATTTTTTGTTCTCGTTATAATTATGTCAATTATAATGTACTGTTTAGAAAGAAACCGACCTACTTAGATTCACATGGAAAATTTTAAAAGCTAAAGATTTTATTCTTTTCATATCTAGATCATAAACTAATAACAATTTATTATCACCAACAAAATTTTCCTTACTCGCTTGTTTGTCTAAACAAATTTTGATCATGTAGCTATATATTTATGTATTTTTATCAAATTTAACATCCGTCGCTAATCGTCGACTGTAAAATTCGCACGTTAAATGTTTAAACGTGTAAGTAGCTGTTATGGAAATTAAAATCTCAACAGCTATAAAAGTACCTTAAATTTTTACTATTTTGATTATATTCATTTTTGCATAATAAACATCCGTCGAGAATTGCATACTGTATTTAATATTCGCAAGTTAACGTTATTATATAAAAAGTAAAGTAGCTGTATGGAATTTTAAATCACGTTTTTTTACACTATGTACTTAAAATCTAGCCAAATAGTACATGATCCCTTGATGATTATCATTCGTATTATATTGATATGCTTTTTTATCCAATTAACTGTAATACTTGCACGTTTAACAACATTTTTGCTAGATTTTACTGTTATTATTTATTTAATTTGAATTATATCATATTCGGTGTTGAATATTTGAAGTACATTAGTTAACTGCTAAAGAGTCAGTCAATATATTATTCGATTCCCTAATTACTCGTCTTGACATTAGCAAAGTACCTTCAACCTTAATCATCATCTTAAATTTTCATGTCACCGTTATATTTTACTTCTCGGGAATAAAACCGATCATACATTTACTTATGTTCAAAAAGATGTTATAATCTAACCTAAAATACCCTATCGTTGCATGGTGACGTTTATATACAATTTTATAGATTCCTTGAACCATGATAACTTTTTTTTGTACCTCTGTTCTGCAAGTTTTCCTGACTGAGCAGTGGCATATCTGAAAATGTTATCTAAATTGTACTTATATCTATGCAGTACAAAACAAATCAGACAATTTGATATCCTAAATTGCTATATTTATACCTACTTATTTCGGTTTTGCTTTCTACAAGGCTATCGTATTTTTATGACCTTCCGTTCAAATTCCAATATTCGTCTCCCCACTGCACAATCGTAATATCCTACCGTTTTCTAATATTGATAAATCTTTACGTTTCACTTTTTACACCACTATTATTGTTATAACTACGATCATTAAAATTCTTAGTACCTAGCTGACTAAATCAAGATTTCACCACTTTTTGAATATTTTAGGCACCGCACGTATAATATATATAGTTACAAACTGATAACACGTCATAGTATAAACTGATGTCATAATTATTTTTAAATCAATGACAATGAAAAAAAAAACGATTAAAGGTACAATTGGAAAATTAAATATCACCCACCTTATTTAATATTCCTTGAGCCGCTGGAACCTCTAATAGCACATATTATCGACGTCATAACATATTGCGCAGTTACTAAATTCTCTACCGGGCGATGACTCCGCCATCTTGGGAGTATCCTATGCTATCCACCATTTTGTTTTCTATGATCTATTCAACGCCTTATTCTAATGCACTTTAAATCCTAGGTAATTTATGACTAAAAACCTATTCCTACAGGTACAGACACTAGGTCTAGAATACATATTGTAACCTACGACCCTCACCACTACGCTAACGGAATAGGTATCGTGGCAAAATCCCCGCGCAGTCGCTTTTATACCCTCAAGTTCATCCGGTGACGCAGTATTATGCTGTTAATGGAAAAGGCGTGTGGGCTGCCTAATGTAACCCTCTACCAGCGTCATTTCTATCTTGACTGTATAATAGTTCTAGAACATTCTTTGTTCGCGTGACTGAGAAGAACAAGCGAGTTAAATAGGGACAGCGATACGTACTGTATTATTCCAAACTCAATTATAGCGAAAGAGCTGACTAAACATTTCCATGGTGAAATATGCACGATAATAATGACTATAGATGCTTAGACTGCTAAAGATGTTGATAATAAAATGAAATTCAATAAGAAGACTTTGTTAAAATTATTTATTACCAGCAAAATTAGGTCGTAGAATTGAGTATGTGTTGTAAATAGATGAAAAAGAGCGTTTTCCTCCTAATAAGTGTATGTCTTATTATACGTGTTACACCCTGTAACGCTCATAGGAAATATTTTTCCCTTCTATAAAAATCGTTATCGATTATTCAATTATTATTTAAAAAAATATTATTGAATGTCAAAATAAAACGTACGAAATTATAGGAAACCGTGCTATTTTTTTCTATTAATATTCTCTAACTTTACACTCAAAATAGCTAAAATATTGTGTTATATTCGCATATTTAGTCTCAGCCATCTTGTGGTCTTATAATGTGAAAAATGCAGCAAGAAATTAGGCAAAAGTAGTGTAACTTTACACAGTAACCACATTTAAATTTAATAGCACCTAATCAGAATTGTATGAATTTATTAACAAATTCAACTTGAAAAAACTACTTTATAATTTTAACCTTAACTTGCTTACTTGGTTTAGTCCATGGCTTTCATAATAATTTCTTAGTCAATGGTAGTATTACACAAAGACATGTTTTACAATGTTGTATAAATTTTGATACATATTAATGTATAGTTATGTAATAATAATTATTGCGAATTATTGATATTTCGTGAGTAAACCTTAATTTCCTTAATATCTAAAGCCAAATCTAGGCCAATGAATCTTCAAGTTGCTTTTGCTATATTATGTATATGCTTATTTTAAAAAAGTAAATCACTCCACGATTTCCATGCCCGGTTACCTATATTACTTGTAGGTATATTTTTTATAACTTGCTCAATATTGCGCAAAAATCAGTGACGCACATATAACAATATACTTGTAAATTAGCATTATCTTAATAGTTGTTCGAAAGGGGATTTCGTAATCATTTTTGTAATCATTAATTTGGACATTTTGATGATAAAACTAATACAGTGATTTAGCTCTTACACTATAGCGCAACAAGCAGTATGAGTTCCCATTGCATTGAATCGAGATCAATACCGAAACGTCCAGAAACTGCAGTCTCCCAGGGTGAATGTTTGCATGGGGGTTGGGGTCGGGGACAAAGAGAAACGTTACAGGCAGCTGCAGCGCAACTCGTTCAAATCCATGATCAATAGCGGAGAATATTCTAGAAATATCCCTTATAGGCTCTAATACACGGGAATAAGGTCTAAATTCCAAGACGTAACAAATTCCGGTAATGGCAGTTGTACACTGTTGAATGATAAGAATATTTAACCTTGTATTCTTATTTCTGTTGCTTTTTAATGTCTGTAATTGTAAATTGCCAAATAATTACGTGGTCTTATTATTATATTGCTATTGTCTTGTTGATTAATAATAAGAATCCGTTTCCGATTTCATAAAATGTTTTTTACCTTAACAATGTTTCCCTACCACGTTTGTATTTTTTTTTCATAACGTATAATACGTATTTTAAATACAAATATGTTTCAAGCTGGCGATTTTAGTATAGGTTCCAAACCGCAACATATTTTATAAATATAATTTCTGTAACATTTGTTAGTTTAAGTTTTAGTTTTATTTTCGTTAAACTATCGTAAACGAGGTGCCAATAACTCATAAAAACTATTGTCATGTACTATTAATGTATGTATTAAAATGTTTTATTGTAATTAAATGCTGGCATACATATAACTAAATATACAGCCTAGAATGAAGAAAATGACCACGAATCATTGTCTTTACTAAACTTAAAGTAATAGCCAATATTGTAAAGGTATATTGTACATACTTTACTACTAATGGACTAATATACGTATTTAGAATCTTTCATTTTATCTTATCTAAATACAAAAACCAAAGTCTTTTAGACGAGTATTTACACCAACCTTTGGTGATTGAACCTTTATGAGGCTCTATTAAGTTAAATATTAATAGTATAGTTTTTAATATAATTACAAAAAACACTTCAATACTAGTGTTTCATTTATTTATTTGGCTGCGATACAACATACATGATTTTTACATACTTATAAATATTATAAAAATGCGATTAAATAGGCACACAGTTAAGACTTTATATATAATTAAAACTACATAATTCTAATCAGAACTAAATTAGTAAATGTAAAGATGTAAAATAAACAAATTAGAAACACAGAACATGAACTTAGACTAACCTAAGCCTGTCGCACTACAATACGAAATCTGTACAGGCTGTTGTGGAATATGTTCATATGTAGGAATGTTATTTTTACATCTTGTGTTGTATGATCGCAGCATTCTATTAATCGGGGAATCGGCAGAAGTCGCAAAACGGGGCGTTGGAAAGTAAAAGAGGCAATTGTTTCTAGTAGCCTTGAGAGCACAGTGGAAGGAAAAATTTGAAAGAAGATCTGTATGAGTTATGTAGTGTAATATTTTGTACGTGAATAGCAAATCAATATATTGTTTCCTTTATTTGTTATATAACATAAGTAATGTATAAATAATTATTTACCTATATTAGATAATTATCTACATCGTTCAATATGAACATACATATTACCTACATCTTTAAAAATAGTAATGTGGTGAATTATAAAGATTAAAGTTAAAGAAAACTTATTTCACATCAACAATCGCTAAAATGTGGTTTAGCTTAAATAACGTTTGCATCGTATACAATACCATATTGTGTACCATGCCTAATTCAAACTTGCAAAAGCATAGATGAGATACCATTGGCAAAGTGTTGCTGAGTATGAGGAATGAAATTTCTCACATTGTTAAAGGTATACGTTTTTGTGGAAAGTTAGAGAGAATTACTGTGAAAAAGTATATATAAAAAAGAAACACAAATATAAGATGTAAAGAAAATTGAATATAATCATTTTTTTTTCGTCTTAATATTTTAACGTACCACTGTAAAACAATGTCTTAAAATTGTAAATTATGTTATAACGTACATACATGGGATGAAATTTATATGGTATGGTAATACAACGCTTCTGGACAGCAATCCTAATGTCGATTTATTTTTTTACAATTATGGAACAATCTTGTCCAATTGTTTCAAATGGTGTGAATCTTCTTTGTTTGTATTGTGATTTTTTTACAATTAATGTAATTGGCTTATTCCGTTTTAGTTGTAGTAAATAAATAAATAAATCCTGTATTTTGGCAAGATCCTTTAACCGGTCACCCAAAGATTATTTGTATCTGTGTGCGTAGAGACAGTGTGTGTTTTGTCCTCGTCACACTGCTCTATAATTTTCTACCTCTATCTTTATCTCGCGCGACTCCATTTTTATTGGGCGATAAATACACGTTTCTAGAATGTTCTACTCTAACCCACTTCTCATTGGCTATCGCGAGAAGCGTCTAGAATTTTCTCGAACGCTATTCGCTAACGGCCGGGGAGTATATAAGGTCCGTAAGAGCGCGGCAAAGCATCAGTATTTGAAAATACAAACGAAGCGAAACTTACAAGCGAATTCGGTGCAAAACACCAAGTTCTCGAAGCGAACATATTACCACAAACAACAATAAGTGAACAAGTGATATTGACTGGTGAATTACAATTTGGAAGAGACAAAAATATCCTTAAAGATGCCAGCTATTGGAATTGATCTTGGTACAACATACTCGTGCGTTGGAGTATGGCAACATGGCAACGTGGAGATCATCGCTAACGACCAAGGAAACCGAACAACACCATCATATGTTGCCTTCACGGATACAGAGAGACTAATCGGAGATGCCGCCAAGAACCAGGTCGCATTGAACCCCAGCAACACTGTATTTGACGCGAAGCGACTGATCGGCAGAAAATACGATGACCACAAGATTCAGCAGGATATGAAACATTGGCCTTTCAAAGTGATCAATGACTGCGACAAACCCAAAATCCAGGTTGAATTTAAGGGCGAAACAAAGCGATTCGCGCCAGAGGAAATCAGTAGTATGGTTCTAACGAAGATGAAGGAAACTGCGGAAGCATATTTGGGTACAACCGTTAGGGACGCCGTCATCACAGTCCCAGCATACTTTAATGACTCTCAGCGACAGGCGACGAAGGATGCTGGGGCGATCGCCGGAATTAACGTCCTCAGAATCATTAACGAGCCTACAGCCGCCGCGTTGGCTTACGGTCTGGACAAGAACCTTAAAGGAGAACGTAATGTCTTAATTTTCGATCTCGGTGGTGGTACTTTCGACGTGTCTATACTGACCATAGATGAAGGGTCACTGTTTGAAGTTAAAGCGACAGCCGGCGACACACATCTTGGCGGAGAGGACTTCGACAACCGACTAGTAAACTATCTAGCGGATGAATTCAAACGAAAGTACAAGAAGGACATGAGGAACAATCCGAGAGCCCTTCGGCGACTCCGAACCGCTGCTGAGAGGGCTAAACGAACGCTGTCATCGAGCACAGAGGCCACCATAGAAATTGATGCGCTCTACGAAGGCATCGACTATTACACGCGGATATCTCGTGCACGGTTCGAAGAGTTAAACGCTGACTTGTTCCGCGGTACGCTGGAACCTGTTGAAAAAGCTTTAAAGGACGCGAAACTTGATAAGAGTTCCATCCACGATGTTGTCTTGGTAGGAGGTTCTACCCGCATACCGAAAATTCAGAGTATGTTACAGAACTTCTTCTGCGGCAAGAAATTAAACCTTTCCATCAACCCCGACGAAGCTGTTGCCTATGGTGCTGCCGTACAGGCAGCTATTTTGAGCGGAGAACAACACAGCAAAATCCAAGATGTCTTGCTTGTTGACGTGGCACCACTATCCTTGGGTATCGAGACCGCAGGGGGAGTAATGACTAAGATTATTGAACGTAACGCTAAAATCCCATGCAAGCAATCGCAGACTTTCACCACATACTCTGATAATCAACCAGCGGTTACCATACAAGTCTACGAGGGTGAGCGGGCAATGACTAAGGACAACAACCTACTGGGACGCTTTGATCTTACTGGTATACCACCTGCACCACGTGGAGTACCTCAGATTGATGTCACTTTCGATTTGGACGCAAACGGAATTTTGAACGTCTCAGCTAAAGAAAACAGCACTGGTAGAAGCAAAAACATTGTTATCAAGAATGATAAGGGAAGACTGTCTCAAGCTGAAATTGACCGCATGTTAGCTGAAGCAGAAAGGTACAAAGAGGAAGACAACCGGCAAAGGGAAAGAGTGGCAGCTCGAAATCAACTGGAAACGTACATCTTCAGTGTAAAACAGGCACTCGACGAGGCGGGAGAGAAACTCAGCCAAGATGACAAGGATAGCGCCAGAAATGTCTGCGATGAAGCGCTGAAGTGGTTGGACAACAACACATTGGCTGAGAAGGAAGAATATGAGCATAAGCTGAAGGATGTACAAAGGACATGTTCTCCTGTCATGACTAAGATGCATGGAACAAGCGCGGGAGGTGCACCTGGAAGCTTTCCCCAGGGACAAGGCTTTCCACAGGGACAAGGCTTTCCCCAAGGACAAGGTTACCAACAATACGGAAATCGAGGCCCCACGGTGGAGGAAGTAGACTAAGAAGTAATTTTATTTAGATCCCAATACTAAAGTCGATGTAAATATGTAGTTCCTTTTAAGTTTGACTGATTAGTTTTAAGTTATTTATTGCGTTTCCAAATCAACAGATGATTATGTACTGCTTAATCTTAGAATAAAGTATTTAATTAATTTAAAATTTTGTTTTCTTTTCATATACTCCTTATATTGACCAATCACTTGAAATGCATACTAAAGAGGTACTAAATAATATCTCGAAATCTACTTCAATTAATGAATTAACATTACTCTTAAATTTGATATTAAACTGTCACAATGGCAACATTACAATGTATACTGTCAGTTTACATTGCATCTGTCGATATCACATTGTTGTACTGTCAAGTGTCACTTCTATTAAAAAGTGGCAAGTGGTCAGTCGTTGCAACACAGTCATTTCGCAGTTCGGGCTAAACAATTAAAATTGAAAAGAACTGGAACGTGTATATGAACTCTGAAGTGTAAAATTGTCTACTTAAAAGTTTAGATTAACTGTTAAAGATAGTTTAATCTAACGAGCAAAAATCTACTGCTCGAGCATTTTAAAAGTGGCAGTGCAATATCTTATAATGTGTCAATTCTAAGTTGTTTCCTAAGAGTTCTATCAAATGTCCACAAGTTTATTATAATAATGGCACCAAATTTTAGTAAATTCACTTCAAGGACAGACGTTAAAATTGGTATAGCAGCATCAGCTGCTATCGGTGCATGGATTGTAAATAATGCTATTAAATCGAGGTAAGTTTTTTAAGCTTGGTTTTTTCCATTTAGAGCAACTTTGATTTGAAAGAAAATATTACGACGGAAGACTTCTATAAGTTGGGATAGTAGTTCTTAACATTATTTCCTGCCTTGACAACCGCTGTAGTTCAATGGGTGAACATGTTGCCTAGCATTGGGTTAAGAACCTGATATCCCGGGTTCTAATCATGGGGAAAGATAAATTATTTGATCACGCAGGAAACAAATGCCTGTGAAGATAATCAAACTGACATTCAATGTGCCCCATGCCCCACTGGGTTAATCAGCATTTTGCATTACAATAATGCATGGAAACTTGCATCAATGGCTTAAAAAGATATGATAGAGTTTTAACAATTAAGAAAATAAACATACTGTGTATGCTAATATTTAGTAAGCTATTACAAACTGTGTGATAATATATTATCGAGTAAAAAGCTTATTGTTAGTTTATAGAGCACTATAAGTCATAGGTACCTCTAGTTTTTGAGATTGGTGGTTTATATTAGCTGACACACTTTTAATTTTTATTTTATTAACAGTTTTAATTTTAACCTTTTTACAATTGTATTCTTAAATACATACTTTGAGTAAGAAAACATTATATATTTTACATAGCATATTTATTGTCCATCTATATATAAACCCATAACGTCCTCATAATTTTTTTTATGAAGGTCAGTTTTATTTACGATACAACATAATATGACTATTAAATCATATTTTCTACCTTCAGCAAAAAGAAAAATGTGAAACCAGGACGTCTTACACTTGAGGAAAGTGTACATTACATGATAAAGGATAAAGATAAAAAGACCCCAAGAGCTCAAGTTAATGCAAAGTTCTTCAAGGAGTTGAAAGCACTATGGAAGATCATGGTTCCTGGGTTTTGGTCCAAGGAAAGTGGTCTAATGATGATGATTGCCTTCTCATTAATAGCTAGGACTATGTGTGATTTATGGATCATTCAACATACAACATACATAGAAGGGTAAGTGTTAAGTTTTATTAGTTTGTAATATTCACTACATACTTATTGATGTATACATCTCGATATGTGAACAAAATTTAAGAATAATATACAATACGAGAAAGGAACAGCCCCGATTTTCAGTAGCCTCGGTGGGTTTGAGTATTTGACAGAAATAAATAGAGGAAGTATATATAATTTTATTAATAATTGTTGTAAGTCATGTTATACACATTATATTGAAATAAACAGCCATATGGTGCCACTGTTATTAAAATGTTTTTAGTGTGGCATTTAGTTTCATTCTTGGGCCATAGTCTATTATTTAAAGCAAGTTCACACCGGCAGTATATTAACAACCATTTACATACAATAAATATGATGGATACAATTTGTAAGTTAAAGCAGGTTCGACGCTCTACATCACACTTATATGTGTCTGATGAAAACATATAGCAATAGTTATTACTTATATGTAGTTTGGAAAAGTGAAATGGCTTGATGGTCTGCTAAGTAAACTTTCTATGACTTGGTAAATAACATTACCGAATAATTATGTTTAGTAAAAAATCTAGGTGTTGGCGTTGGGAGGGACTGTCGTTAATGACGTAATGGTAGCAAGTAAGATTTTTATTTCGTGGATTATTAAATAATATTAACAAAAATAACTATATAGATGTCTTTGAATACAAGTGTATTGAAAACCAAGGACAAAACACTGCATTGATTTAGTTGCCCTGGATTCGAGTCTCGCGGGAAAATTACAAATAAACGAATATCGCCAACTTTGTATAAGCAATCAAAACGAATAAGATAAAACCGGTTGACGCGTTTGTTACGCGGGATATTAAATTAATGTCAGCTGATGTCTATGATTGCTACACATGAGGAATGTAGTAAGTTACGCTGCGTCTTCACTAGCGACCTAAAAGGCGTTCTGTTCGCGAACGTAAACAAATTGTACTTGTTTGTTAATATTTTGTTTATCTTTTTATCATAGCTTTATTATTTATAACACATACATAAAACATATATAAGAGGAAAAATCTTACGTACATAGTTATAAATAAAAGCTGGTCTTATCGCTAAGCAGCGATGTCTTCTAGACAATTAGAAGTAGGTACAGGAGAAAAGAAAAAGACTTACTAAGTGGGTAGGTGTTAAGAATAATAAAAGCACAGGTATATCGTAAAAGTATACACAGCAAGTAGGAGAAAAACTAACTTAAGTGTTGGAAAGATAAAGTTTATACAGAATAGTCTTAAAAGAACGGAGAGATTGAGCTTTTCTGATATTAGTAGTGAGAGAGTTCCAAAGGCGGATAGTTTTTACGGTGACAGAACTATTAAAGAAAGAGGTTTCATGTTTAGTAACAAATAGAAGGAGATTATAGTCTGAACGGAGATTTAAGTGGTGGGAACTCAAAAATAACTTCTATGTATTGCTTGAAAGATGGAATTAATAGAAACTTCACGTTCTGCATATAAAGAAAACTAAATAAATACTTAGAAATGTAATTTTTAGAGACATTCATGAAGATTTGCAATATAGTATTGTATATTTGTCATGCAACAATGTTGTGATATGTGTATATTATATGTTTTTATATGTCCTATTTGCCTTTTTCGCAGTGAAAGGTCTTTCAATGTTAAATTTTGCGTTACTAGTCGGCCATGACGCTAAAAGATTATCATTAACAGGTAGTGAAAGTTGGGGAAGGGAACAGAAGGGTAAACATTGTCGTGACGTCACACATTAGTCAACTCATTATATTTATTTATTGTTTTTTACGATAGAGTAAAACTGACAACCCCCCATGAAGGTAGGTGAAATACTCCAGCCATATAACGTTTTGAGAGATACACTGTCGGCCTATTTTGTCTTTGGATATTCGGAAATCCATAGACTGAATACGAAACGCGATTAAACATGACGGCATTTTCACCTGTGGACTGTGGTTCTTGACCCAGACGGAATTTCGACCCGGCAATAAATTATCAGCCATACTTTGCTACTATTAGGCCAACTAGACAACTGGATGATTTTTATTAAATTCACCAGCGCCCTGCGGGCTGCGGCCTCACATCCCATAATTAGCGAGTCCAACATTTCTGTGTCTGTTTCCTGGTTCGAGGTTTTTGCACTCTGGTAATTGATCAAACATCTATGCCGAAACAATTTATTATATTACCCCAGCTGGAACCTAGTAATTTATGAAAATATTCCGTTTGTCTGGTGGTTTTGGACCAAGTGATCCCCAATTTATGACACCTGTCTTGAAGAACTGACATATATACATACAACAACAAACAAGCAAACAAAGATAATTCTTAATAAGTTTAACTAATATATCGCGTTTTAAACCGTTCAAGTGTTGTATTTAAATGTGTACTACTCGCGTAAACTATAGACAGTATTTAGTTAACCAGTACGGGCTGGAAAATGCAAACAAAGTTCGAAAACTAGAGTGTCTTGTGCCGAAACGTGCCCGCCTCCAAAGATAATTTCTTACAACTTAATAACACAATAAAATTAATTGTCGGACAAGCCGGATCAATGGAAGAAAAATACCTTTCTCTTCATAGAATCGTTGCTCGGGTAAATGGTCGTAAATGAATATTCACTGTAGTGATTTGAATATTTTATAATAGAGCAATTTTATGTTATCATGGACACGCTATATATAGTAGAATAAAACTGTCACTGCAGGAAAGTTGATTGATCAATTATTATAGTTATTAACGTATAATTATATATTTCAATTTGCCACTTCGCGCTGCGTTACTAGAGGACGTGATTCGATCCCAGGAAACGATAATTTGTTTCGGTCGGGCAGAGCACAGACATCTAAACAACTACGTGTTAGTCTATAGATTTTCGAATCGTGATATTTGAGGTTTGTCTGTCGTCCTCTGTCGCAAAAAATACATCGAACACAAATAAAAGAAAAAAATTAAGTCTCAAAGGTCAGTTTTCTTCTAAAAACCTGTTCTTGGAACAGTTGATATTTATATAAGTTGGTTTGATATATAGGTAAAGTAGATACCTACCGATGACGATCATATCTATGACAGCTAGATGTTTCAACAACATAGAATTAAGGACTTGAAAAGTAAAACTTACCTGTAGTTTACGCAAGTAGTACACATTTAAATAAAACACTTTAACGGTTTGAAACGCGATATATTTTTGTTAAACTTTTCGTTTTGAAAATTATTTTTAACTACGACCTGATGTTTGCGGATGCTTTGCAACAGCAGCCGTGGTCACGGGGAGACTTTAGCAGTTAAAAATTATTCTTAACTATTTTTTAAATATAACACTTTAACGGTTTAAGTTATAAGTAATTCTCGACAAAAAAAACGTTTAACTAAAATATGTCGCGTTTTAAACCGTTAAAGTGTTTTATTTAAAAAGTAAACCTTGATTTGTATCATCAATCGGTTCGATCACCGTATCCAACATGTTTTAAAACATCTGGAAACCTGGATAATAAATGGGCGGTAGGAATATCGGAATTCCGTCCCGGTCACGATTTACCGTCCACAACCTGAGATGAAACAGCCGTCCAAAGCCAATAGGTTGACAGAGCAACTCGTTGAGATGTTGTATAGCTGGGTACTTTACCTTCCATTTAGAACCCCATAGTGTTTGGCTTCTTGTATCATAAAATCGTGTAAGAAATGATACATATTTCAAATAACAATTATTAAATTTGTCTTTATTACGTCATAAGCCCATATATATTTATTAATAATAAAAACCGGTCAAGAGCTAGTCGAATTTAAGCTCAAAGCGTTCCGTAGGTACCATATCTAAATAAACACTTTAACGGTTTAAAACGCGATATATTAGTTAAACTTATTTAAAAATGATTTTTAACTTCGGCCCGACGTTTCGGATGCTTTGCAGCAGCCGCGGTCACGGGGAGAAAATGTGTACTATTGTAAACTAAACAGTATTTGTTATGTAATTGATTTTTGGTTATTATGAGAAGGCTCTCATAATATGTATATATATAAGGAACCCCCCCCCCTACCCTGCCCTGAAAGTCCATTCTTCTTTGTTGGTAGTATTTGTTGTTACTACAGCAGCCAAAATTTATTGTTCAAATTCACAATTTATCTGTATCTATCGTGGCTCTTAAGAGACAGTCTGGTAACAGACGGACAACAAATTGTTTTGTATTCTCTACTACCGAATCCTAAAAGTGGAGAGACACAATGTGGAAACTAATAAATGTTTGTTTTCCAGGTCAATTATCACAATGAACAAACTAGAATTCAAGAAGCTTCTGACACAATTTTTCGTGGCTATGCCTTTGGTGAGTATCTCCGTCCTCATTAGGGGACATCCATAAAGTACGTCACACGTAAAGGGGGGGGGGGGGGCGTCGACGAATTGTGACATGGTGTGAGCTCAAAAGGGTGAGAGGGCTCCTGAAATTCGTGTGACATACATTTTGGAACCCTCATATATTTTTTGGTACCAATTGCGTATTTGAAATATTAATTAAAGTTGTAGAACCTATCGTTTAAAATTTAAATAATTTACGAGATCTAATTTAAAATTATGATGTGCAAACAACGTGACTGCGACCTAGCTCGCTCTAGTATATTTGACCACCTTAGTAACGGGACTTAAAAAGTCGGGAAATATGTGTGATGTACCTTATTTTGAATCTTTATTTTAACTACGACGTTTTGTACTCTTTGGAGAAGCTGTAGAACAGACGTCTAAGACGTTTCGCGTTTTTAACCGTTAAAATTGGCTTATTTAAGTGTACTACTTGTTTCTCTTCTAATTGTTTATTTTTTGATTGCAGATATCACTAGTAAATAATGTACTCAAATGGAGCATAGGAGAAATCAAACTTAGGCTAAGGACAAACTTATCGCTATATTTATACGAACAGTATTTAAAGTAAGTATTTCATAGATTATTGTAGCTCAGTGTTTGATCTAGGTCCTAGGTTTGACACCCGGAGAATCTGTTATCGCCGGTTGGGCACATCACCGAAGTCTAATCAACTTGTAATTAACAATCAACCCGTGTAATAGACACAGAAATGTGTCTGTAACAGAGGAAATGGGATTAAATGTTAAATGTAATGTCAAGGAACTTTGAATTAAAGTGAAAACTTTATTTTTTAACGTGATGGCGTAATAGAACTGAAAAATATATTAAGTATGAAAACATTTGATGACAGTGGCAGGACCTGAACCGGTTCCCTCGCGTTCCGTGCTGCTCTAACCGATTAACCATTCATCACGGTATACCTCGGTGTAGTCTCGACTGCGTCGCATTTCTTTTTCAATTTAAATTGTCATTTATTTAATTAAATGACAAAAACAGTCTATAGAACCACTGCACCGTGTCGTACTACACTTAAATCGTAAAAAATGCAATTTTATTTTAACTTAATGAAAAAAAACGAGGACAGCTTGATACTTCGTTAAAATTATGAGACTTTATCCAAGGTTGTGATAAAATATTCAAATTTTGCTTTTTGCTGATATTTAAAAATATTATTATTGTTGCGTGGATAATTAAATATTTTTAACACGTTTAATTAATTCTTATGACTTTTTCAAAACAATTATATTATCTATATACAGTATTAAATTTGGAAAGGTACCAGGAGACAATAAATACACAAACCCATTAAGTAAGAAATCTGTAAAGAAAAATACGACACCAACTGACTTGCAAAACCACGGAACGCAGTTGTCGGAACGTAGGTTCGTGTTCCGCGCGTGTTTTAATATTTTTTCTAAGATAGATCTTAATTCATACGATAAACTGCCTGTACCGGAAAACTATAATTGCATAGTTCGTTAATTGTAGGGAAGGAGTGGATTAAAAATAAAATAGATTTTAAATAATAAGTTCTCTTTAGTAATATTATTTAATGTCTCCATACTTTAAAAGCTTATTGAAAAATGTTTTCTTATAAGTTGTTCTCAGTGGTAATCACGTAGTCCAACTTTAAATACGATTTCCAAGTTCGCTACTACAAAATTTTTCCACTCTGGAAAAGAACTGAAAGTGATACTGTTTAACAAAGCTTCAACCTTACAGTCAGGCACTAGAGTACCCGTTTATGTATATTTTTCAAACATTTATCTCCATTTAAATACAATATCAATGACGTAATCCCTAATTAAAGATAATTTGCCAATTAGTTTTTTCGACAGAGATACTGATCGTGGAGTTAAGTCGACTTGAGACGATTAAATAAGCCACGGAAAATACATTCAAATTATGTAACTTCAATGCCAATTTACTATATTTCATAAAAATATATATACTTCGATGTTCCGTTTCGATAAGTGGGTCACGGTGCAAACCAGTTGTTTATCCCTTACTAATCCATAATCTATACTAATATCTGGAGAGTTTGTTCGTTTGTTTGAACGCGCTAATCTCAGGAACTACGGGTTCGAATCGAAAAAATATTTTTTGCGTTGGTTAGAGCATTTATCGAGGGAGGCTATATATATATATATATGTATGTAAAACATCGCACTGTGACTAATAGAAGATACAGCAGGAAATGTGAACAAAACGGGGGAAATTTTCATCTCTGTGGGTTACAGATGCGTACGTTGCAAATGCTTCAAGACACCCAAAAAATATGTATGAAAGAATGATTCCTCTATAAACGACAAAAAAAAGGCCGCCGACGCTATATGTCTATCTTTTACGATTAACTTGCAAGAACGACGGGACGCGACCGATGTCGTAGATGAAAGTTTAAATTTAAAAAAGTGTAGAGGTGGTTTGTAAAAACAAATTTGCACGACCAAAATAACGTTCTATGCGGATGTAGTCGCTGACACAGCTAGACAAGAAAAAGGCTATCTATAAGGTCATCAGACTAGCTCAAAATCCGACTGCAGTTTCAAACTCAGAACCTATCTCACTTATCGCAATCCCTTCTAATCTTATCGAATATTAAATGATTGAATTATTTCATTAGAAACAATTATTCCAAATGAAATTTCTATAATCGGCCTTTTTTGCTGCGTAATTACGATATTAAAACTGTATTAAACCTGTATGTTACTTCTATTGTAGAACTTGTTATATATCATCATAGTATTGATTTGTTTGTACTTTGAACGGATGTGTTACGTCTCATGCTATGACGCAACCTTCGAGAATACGAGACAATGATTTTTTAGTCGTCTATAAGAATTGTCAGTGATAATCAAAACAGTTAGTCAAAGGCATTTTTAAAAAGCACAAAACCGTCTTTTGTTAGGTGAAATTAATGGCCTTGGTGATGACAAACGTAATCAAGATAAGATGCAGTTTTAGTACACAACTTTGACCCAATGCCTCATGATATATCTTTTTAATTATTGCTGTTACCCACGACGTCGGTCTCATCCCGTCTACATTGCAAGTAAATCTTAAAAGATAGACATTGGACGTCGTGGACATTTTTCTAGATCATTTGAAGAATTTTCGCAGTGCACGCAACGGGAACCGTCAAAGATGAAAAATTTTCCCCGTTTTCCCCACCGATTCCCACTCTCGCTCTTGCATAACATTAATGCTCTAGCCAACATAAAGATAATTTTTCAATTCGAACCAGTAGTTCCTGAGTTAAGCGCGTTCTAACAAGTAAACAAACTCTTCAGTTTTATATATTAGTAAGAGATAAAACTTTACAAAATATAAAAGAATATACCAGAAGTAGAAATCATCGGAAAAGTTTGACTCAATGTCCAATGGAACGCATCCATTAGCCTTGTATAAGACAATTGCAGTTATCAAGTCACCAAGTTAATAAAAATTGATTCTATACAAGTTATATTAATTAATGTATTTAGTTGTTTAATTATTAATTACATTCGAAGCGATAATTCCTGAATTGCATTGGATTAACATCGTTATAACTGTATAAAAAAAATGTTTTCAAATCATCCGACAAGCATCCACATGCGTCACTCGATGGAATGTAAAAATACCCCAGCTGTAAAAAATCTCACAACGACAACCTTTGGCTAGTAGATAGGATACTACCACTTATTTAATATACAGATTTTCAGACGAAGTCCAATGTGTTTTAGAAAAGTTATAAATTGATTATAAACAAAATCTAACCTACCCGTAGATTAGTAGCTACCATTAGCCCATCAGATGTGTTATGGCCCTTAATGTCCAATAGGGCAACGGGAAAAGTGAGCTCAACAACTTGAGGCACCGATTTTTATACAATAGTCGTGCATCGATTTTCCCGAGTCACTCCATTCTCATTAATGCACATAAAATGAATGTTAATTTAACTATTTCACATTCGTTTTGACCTCTTCGAACTGGATTGTAATTAGTATGATACTGTGGCGTGGTAATGAACGATAGATATCATATTGGAATCTAAACGAACGTTTATCTTAGGGAAATTACGTAGTCTACACTTTTTCATGTGACCCAGACATAGGTGGCATGTTGGAACGTGGTGGTATACATACGCCGTGGCACTTCGTCCGCGTCCCGTCGCTCTTGCGAGATATTCTGATATGAGTTGGATAACCCAATGTCCATAATGCGGAAATGGGTGGAATGTTTAGCAGACTGGAGAGTCTCCCGGCTTCTTCCGGTGTCTCTAATACAGAATAATAATGATAGATAGTTATACTTCCCGAAAGATTACGTCACGTTGAGTCGTTCATATTAATTACATTAAAAGGAACTTGTTTTTTTTTCATATGAAATTTCACACACTTCTAGCCCTGAAAGGACCACTAAGCGTTATATGGGAAGTGCATTTTTAAGTACGACCCAACTTAGGTCCTTCCGCCTCGCCTTGACCATAGCGGCTGCAAAAGCATCCGAAACGTCGGGTCGTTGTTGTTCCTTCAATATTACATTAGGTGTATTAAACTGTTTAAATGTTTTATTTAAAGTGTAATAAACTTAGAATATATTATTTTTGCCATTGCAGAGGTTTCACATACTACAGAGTAACAAACTTAGACAACCGGATATCGAACGCCGACCAGCTTCTCACCACCGACATTGAGAAGTTCTGCGACACGGTCATTGACCTCTACAGTTATATCAGCAAGCCCCTCCTGGATATATCCATCTATCTTTATCGTCTAACTGTGAATCTGGGACCTTCGGTAAGTTTTCCGTTAAGCTACCAAGCTGCCCGGGCTCCTAACGCTCCCAAGTCGGAATTTGTTTAAATATTTTAAAAAGACCCGGTGTCCAAAACTAAGAATATATTACACTATAGCGCCATTACGAAATCAGAAACTTACCTTTGAGATGTAAACTATAGGAATTCTAGTTTGAAACACATAATTTACGAGGACGGAATTCCGATATTTATTAAAATTATAAATTAATTAGGAAAATATTCGACCCAGTGGAGAACGAACCGGCCCTTTGGTTATCTGATTTCAAAAACATCTTATAAATTATGGACTATCCACATTCTACTGTACCATTTTATATTTCTTTTCAGACACCCGGACTAATGATGGCATATTTATTAGCATCCGGTGTTTTCCTGACATACCTTAGAAGACCTACTGGTGAGTCAATGAAAACTACACTTAAATAACTATAAAAATAACATATAATTTTTAATTTGGGTTTGAAACGAAATATATATTAGTTAAATTAATTTTAACTGTTGTTCAGTCCGATATTTCGTTGTTATCACGGCTGCTGCAAAGCAACAGAATAAGTTTAACTAATATGCCTATATCGCATTTTAAACCGTTAAAATATTTTAATTAATGTGTACTACTCGCGTTAACTACAGACGCATTAAATTGTCAAATTTTAAAGTGTATATTAATTTCACATACTAATACGCTTAGGATATGAAATATAGTACATGTATATTGACCATCTCGATAGCATTGTGTTAAATGTGGGACTGGTGGTCTAGTTTTGAATCCTGGGGAATCATTATGTTTCGGGAGGAGCACAAAGGTCTGATAAATTACTGAAACATGTATGTTGCCTTAGAAGAAATAGTTTTAAGTAAACAATAATCTTATCATACTAAATATATTTTAGCTCGTATGACCGTACAAGAGCAAAAGTTGGAGGGCGAGTATAGATTCGTCAATTCGAGACTGATCACCAATTCCGAGGAGATCGCATTCTACCAGGTATTTTTTTTAAATATAAATGTCTATAGTGTGTTTTAGTTTGCATTTTGCGTAGACAAACACACAATTTACATAAATCGTTATTTTCTCACAAGGTTTACATTGATTTGCACTAAAAGCACTTTGCGACACTTTTATATTAACACTAATGAAAAATCATCGACAATAGATGGTAGAAGTCCCGCTCATGCACGATAGATTGATCTTAAGAAATGTAAAAAGCAAGAAATTTACGTTTTACTTAGATATATCTTGAAACTAATATTTTATTTTATGAATATTAGTTATTTTTATTTATTTCTTTATTATTTTATTGGATAGGTAGTATGTTTCTTGTGTAACACAGTTGGCCCAATAAAGGCCTATTTTACTATAGGTTTCTTTTCGAATCTTAGTATTGATTTTGGAGTTAATGTGTCAAAAGTATGTGTTTATACTGTTCATTTAAAAGATGCATAAGATTTGAGTTGATCTTAGCTTTGTAATATTTATATGGACCCTATATCGGAACATGTAACTTTATTATTTCAGGGTAATCGTCGCGAACAACTAACGCTTCTGTCCAGTTTCTATAAGCTGACGAGACATTTGAGGAACTTCCTCAACTTCCGGGTGGCTATGGGTTTCATAGACAATATTGTCGCTAAATGTAAGTAACCAAGTACTTAGATCATGTTCTGGAAACAACAAAAATGAGAAACATGTTGCTTTTTTACTTCTAAAGCTCATTGGTAAACAAACCACTTACTTAAACAAATTCCCAATAACCCGTTATAATTAAAAGAAATAACTAGCTTTGCAAAGTGGCCTCATTAAATTTGTAAATAATGTAGTTGTTTAGATAAAAAATGTAATTGACTGCAATTGAAATATCATTTTAATATTTTTATTATTGAACAAAAAACAAAATGTCATATATTTGTATTGAATACAGATGTCGCTATTGTCGTCGGCTTCTATGCTGTGTCCAGACCCTTCTTTGTCAAAGACCACAATCTACTCACCGGTGGCTCTGAACAAGAGAGATTTAGGGTGAGTAGCCTCTGTTCTTCATTATTTATCCTTTTTAAACACTCTGATACTAGAAATACTAACAATAGATACTTTAATTATTATAATGTATATTAATAAGTATGATAATTTTAAACATTGTTATTATAATTAAATTACTAAGACAAAAGTTTAAAAACTTACACCTTTCAGCATTACTATACATACGGTCGTATGTTAGTCAAAATGGCGGAAGGGATAGGAAGACTAGTCCTATCTGGACGTGAGTTGAGCAAGTTAGCTGGGCTAACGACGCGCGTGACGCAGTTACGGACTGTCCTGGACGATATTAACAAAGGAAACTATGAACGCACTATGGTCGAGAGGCAAGCTAACGGCAGTGGTAAGTTTACAAAACGAGAGTCGTCCGGCACGAAGGACCAAATTTTTATAGAAACTAATTTGTATGTAGGCTTCGAAAAATTAGCTCAATAGCTCTTGATAGATTTGTTTTTATCAAAAAAGTTTATCATTTGTTGATATGTATACAAGGAAAACTATTTAGATGTATTTTGAAATCATTTATAGGGTTTAAAACGTGATCAAAAGAGATAACGTTTTTCTATAAGGAAGATAACACAAAAGCAAACGTACGTTAATGTATGCTTATATTATTTTAATAATAATTTCTTACAGCAGGTTCAAGCAGTCCACTGGCTTTGACCCCAGGTGCTGGCAAAATTATCTACAGGGACAACATTATTCGTTTCGACAAAGTACCGTTAGTCACGCCTAATGGTGATGTACTTATCAAAGAATTGTCATTTGAAGTGAAGTAAGTATCTTAGTATACTTTTTCTTGATAGAGGACGACAGACAACTATAGAGTTCCATTGATGGAAGGTAAAATACCCAAGCCATATAACATACTACTACAACAAGATCTGACCCAAAGTTTTTTAATGTCTGTCTATAGTTTACGCGAGTAGTACACATTTAAATAAAACACTTTAACGTTTCGGATGCTTTGCAGCAGCCGTGGTCACGGGGAGACCGAAACGTCGGGCCGAAGTTAAAAATCATTTTCAAATAAGTTTAACTAATATATCGCGTTTTAAACCGTTAAAGTTAGTATTTAGTAGTTTAGTTCTTACTTGATTTACATTTTTTAATGTCTTCAACAATTGTATGTTAAAGGAGATAAGTATTGTCTATAGGTCACATTTAAAAAAACCCTTTTAACGGCTCAAAACACAACATTATCGGGTAGGGTTACAATTTCGTCGAGGGTTTTAACAGTTAACTAATTTCTTCTAGCGTTTTAGGAAAAAATTTGTAATTTTCGCAAGAGATTCAAATCCGGTACCTCTAGCTCATAAAACAGCAAGTTGTGCCACAAAGAATTATCTATAAATAATCTTCGCATCTTCAGATCCGGCATAAACGTACTGGTTTGCGGGCCCAACGGTTGTGGAAAATCATCCATGTTCAGAATGCTTGGTGAACTCTGGCCTATCTTTGGGGGCAGTCTCACCAAACCGCCTAAAGGAAAGCTCTTCTACGTTCCGCAACGACCTTACATGACGCTGGGAACTTTCAGAGATCAGGTTGGTTTTGCAATTTTTATGTCAACTTGTTGGAAAGTACCCCAGGCCTCTATAACATCGAAATTAATGCGCTGTCGGCCCATTTTACCTATGGACATCTGAGATCCACAGACTGACACCGAAATACGATTACACCTTACAGCTCTTCCATCTGTCGGTATTGGTTCGAAACTAGGGCGGAGTTACGATATTCTTATCAGCCATTTAATATGAATTTACTTTTGTTAATTAGGTGGAAATCGCGTGTTTAATACGTGTATTCTATAGTATATGGAAATGATTATAAAAAAAAACATCAACAATAATTGCTTCTTTAACTACAATTAAAAATTTCCCCTGGGGGTGGGGGGGGGTTGAGGAGAAGAAGTGGGGGGAAAAAGGCTTAAGGGGTTGAAAAGGGAAAAAAATTACTAACAACAAAGCATCCGAAACATCGGGACTACTATTAAAATAAGGGTAACGGGTTCTCGGGGATTAAAATTGGTAAAAGGGGTTTATTTAAAAAAGGTTTTTAGTCGCGTTTGTAGCATGTAATTATGTTATTCTATAGTATAGAATATGATTATAAAAAAAACATCATATGATCATAGATGGTAATTTAGGTTGGGAAATTAAGGTTTTCCGTTGGGTAAAATTTTACGAAATCCTTTTTAAGGTGATCTACCCTCAAACCCGCGAAGAAATGATACGACGCGGTCGTACAGATGAAGAGTTAGGAACATTCCTGGACATTGTACAACTGTCGTATCTGACGTCACGCGAAGGCGGCTGGGACGCTGTTGAAGATTGGATGGACGTCCTCTCTGGTGGGGAGAAGCAAAGGATTGCGGTGCGTATTTTCCCCACTTAGGAGACACACAAAGGAGAAAAACCTGCTAAGAAATGAGAAAAGTTTATTCTCATCATGTTGTAGTTACTTACTGGCTTGAACAACTGCTAAATTAGTGTCTTGACTGGTCTTTGGAAGAATTTGCTAATTTTATTCATGGCTTAATTATAACTTAGTCTTCAAACTTTGCTTTAGCAATTCTAATATTTAAGCATGTTATGTTTACCTATAATTGTTTTTAATTAATTACATTTAACTTATTATTTTATTTGTATAAATATTTGCTGTGTGATTTATGTAAACTTATAAATAAATGCCTTGTATTCTGCAGTCCACTAATCAATAAACCAACGAGCGATTCTCTAAGCTTTATAGTGTATTATTTAATTAAATTATTAAATTGGTGTAATAATAATAAGTTGTATGTCGTCAATTACAGATGGCGCGACTGTTCTACCACGCGCCGCAGTTTGCGATACTCGACGAATGCACGAGTGCCGTTTCCGTCGACGTGGAGGGACAGATGTACAGATACTGTAGAGAGGTAAGAGAAAGTATAGTGTGTCTATGAAAAGATAAATTGGACTTGAAGACGCCAAAATTCTGAGTATCTGCCTGCGTGTTGTCATAATGTACAAGATTACATACAGACAGATGCCATTTATGGCAGTTTTTACGGTTTAAAACGCGAAATTTATTTTAAAAATTTTCAAACTACGAAAATTTGGGTGTTTTGAGGCACATACAATACTAATATTTTCTGATATTTTTATTTTTATCCTCTGTTTACTTGGGAACTTTAATAATCATCCTCAGTTCACGTCAATAATATACATATGAATAAAATAATAAAAACTGATGGAAATAGGATATATTACACACGTCGTTTGTTATTAAACAATACTTTTAAAGAATTTTCTGAATTACTTGCTACTTGTCTGATTGGGATACTGTTCATCTTTAGTCCTCCCATGAGTCGTAGTTTTAAATAAGTCAACTAGTATACTTCATGTTGGGAATCGTTGAAAGTGTTTTATTTAAACACGTTTTATTAAGTCGTAATTTGTTTCATTTATTTTTGTTTGCAGTTCGCTATTAAACATGTAACCACAAAGTTAGTTAGGGTAGTAACTGTGAATTTAGAGTTTTAAATTTTTACCTGTTTTGACGTTCATAAGTGTACTAAGCAATACCTACATGAATAAATGATTTTTGCTTTAATTTGATTTGATTTATGATCTCAATTTCGAAACGAATACAACTTAACTTTGTTTCCGTTGTTATTTTCAATTTTATTCATTTCATCTTTTCATCTTAATGCTGTCCACTCCACTCGCTGTGTAGAATAGTTACTTTGGGCGTCAAAATTTGTTTTTGCTAAATGTTATAGTCTAAACTCTTAAGCCTTGCTCGTTAGTATTATTCAATTCAAACCAATAGTGCCTTTCCTAGAGAATAGCGCGTTCAAACAAACAACAACACTAGCTGCGTCAGCGACTTCGTCCGCGTAAAAGTAATATTTTGGACATAAAATTTGCTTCTGACATCCTTCTGCAATCGTTCAGCATATCATTGTCTTTCGGGCTGTTCTGTTTTTTTTTCCACATTTCCCGCTATGTCTTCGCTCCTAGTCTCAGCGCGATGTTTCATAGCCTATAGTCTTCCTCGATAAATGCTCTAACCAACATGAAAATATTTTTTAAAAACAAACAAACTCTTTAGCTTTATATATTAGTATAGATTGCGTTGATAAGGAATGTTAAGTGATGTATTACTTTTTCTCCAGATGGGCATATCTCTATTCACCGTGTCGCACCGCAAGTCGCTCTGGCAACACCATGACCACTACTTGCAGATGGACGGGCGCGGAGGGTACGTCTTCGGCGAGATCGACAACACTACGCAGGAGTTTGGCTCGTGATCTTGAATGTTTTAGTTAATTGAGTACTGTATGTACTTTGACGGCACACTGAACAGAAATTATGAAAGAAGTAAAGTGTATTTTTTCTAACTTGACATTTTTAACAAACAATAACACAATTACCATTGATTTCTACTAAAAAATACTTTAAGACACTGGATTATATATTAAACTAATGTCACTACCTCAAATTCACTTAGTAAAGACCACAATATACTGTTAAATTACTAAAAAATCCCAAAAATGAATTTACGTAGATGGACAGACTCAAAAGTCTTTAGTTTGACGTGATGAGATGGGATGTAATCAAAGTCGACGACACTGAACGACAATTGAAGGAAGAAGCCCCACTCATGCACAATCGCTGCAAAGCGTTATAACGTCGAGTTAAATAATAGTAAAATAAAAATAGGTCTGTATGGGTCGAAATCAGCCATAAATGTTTGGCTTAAAGCCCATAAAATATTTATAATAAAAAAAGCCACAATTGTTGTGGTCATTTGTCAAGTTAGAAAAAATACACTATAGGAAATATTATTGTTTTTTTTTTAAATTTTTGTTTCTTAATGTCAAGGACGGTTAATTTTGGCAATCGATTTTTGCCAATTACAAAGTGTCAAGTCCTATTTAAGTCCTAGTAGGACTAGACAGGTATCGATTATTAAGCGATACCTGTCTTTCTCTAAATCACGTTTTTAGTCTTATGAGAAATACAATTTAAACTCAATACTTTTTAATACAAATGCAGTCGTTTCTTGTTAATTCTAAACTTAGGGGACTTCTACTTCGAGTGATATCCAAAGTTTTGAAGATGTGGTATATGTTGATTTACTTGTATTTAGTATTTCTATGCAATCTTGTGTTACCAAATTTTTGGATTATAGCTTGCACTGCCTGTAGTGTACGCAATAAAAACATTTATATAGTTTCAAACGCGACATATATCGTTAACACAAATTAACAACGTTATGTACAAATTCTTTTGTTTTGGACGTCTCGGAAACTTTGCAGCAGCCGTGGTCGCAGGGGGAAAGAAGATGAAAGGTATAATGATTAAAAAAATGAATATAAGTTAACTAATGTATTTAGTGTTATAAACCGTTAAGTGTTTTATTTAAATTATAAAATTGTTTATAATTAACAAAATTCGACTCTATTTAATAGATGTATTTTTACAACGGAAAAAAAACATCTTACTTCGGGGTGTTAGGCTCGATGTATAAGCCTTTTACAATTTATAATAACCTTTTATTCGATAAAATCATAGCCAGACACAGTGGCAACACTGACTATAACAACTTGTGCAAAAAGGTAACTTTAAGTAATATAGAACATTCAATATCTCAAGTAGAAGTAATTTAAGCTCAAAACTAAACTACTATACATATACTATATTGAAATCCATTATTCAACTTGATAGCGACTATCTAACGATATCCGTTGACTTGTCCAAAATGTAATTTTTTTAGATATTAATGCAAATGCAGGGCATTCAAACTTTTTAATTTTGACAACTTTAACGAAAACAGATCTAGAAGTGGCGCGTTTTCTAAAGAAAAATTCATGTGCTACTTCAAAGATTGTTTGTTTGTTTCTTTAGGTAATAATTGCAAATGTTGTGTTGTTGTATGTTGTTTATGTAGAAAAATCTATTTTTTTATCACAAATATTTTTTAGCCGTATTGTATGTATTGAAAGAAATACTGTTTTATTAAATGTGACAAATTTTTCGCACTTATTTCACTAACTAAGATTAAATCAATATTGTATATTATACTCCCAAGAAAGAGAAATCATGTGGCGAAGCCACATTTAATATTGTGATAATTCATTATTTGTTGTTACCCTTATAAAGGCATGTATTAATGGGAATGTCCACCTCTATTATGTCCCAGGCCAAATATGGACTACTATAATATTTTATTCCCAAAACTTTGAATATTCAAGATTTTTGACTCCTGTTCATAGCCTGAAATGGACATTCTTATTATTTTTTATTTAGATCAATAATTATGATTCAAATCCCAGTGATAGCTAACATGTTATATATTGTTGTTTTTTTTTTTAAAGAGTACAAAATTCATATCGATTAGTAATTTTTATGTGACACGTCTAAGCCTCAATCTAGATTTTTAACTGACTCCGGAAGACGTTACTTTCAATTGTTCTTTTTAATGAAATCATGATTTTTTATACCTTTAATTATTAAGACAGAGCTGATATTAATGCTTCGGTTTCAGATGAAATGTCGAAAACATAGATAAATATAATATTCTTTATGTACTTATGTTAATTACAATAATTCTTAATCTATATTTTTGGATTCTTTAAATACCGAAATCGTGAATCTACCTTGGTGTAAGTATTTTTTACAAAGTACATCAATTTGCAATCCTTCGCCAAACGCACTCTTTCGCCTAAATGTCTATTAATTCGATATGTTTAAGTAATATCTTTTGATGTGAAAGTTGCTGTGATAGGTATAATGTGAAACATGTTGTTTTTGTTGTGAGGTGCTGGGTTAATAAAGAAGGGTTGAGGATCATATTGCTTTTTATTTTATTAATACATAAAAATAACAGAGACCTTACAGTATAATATCATAAGAAATAGTAAAATATACAACTAATATTTCCTGACATGATATTACTGATGAAATTTATGTTAAGTTGCAAAAATATGCATTTAATTAATTATTTAGTAACTATACATACAAACGAAGTTATACGATCTTTGTATTTATTAACACAATATTCTGAATTTCTTGTTCCTAGAATCCCAATATGTTTTGAGGATTACCTAAAATATATGTAGAAAGATATGTTATTTGTCTTAATACAATTCCTTTTTTTAACTACATATTGACTTCTATATATACTTTAAGATTTAATGTTTTATGTATAACTAAACGACCAAAATCAACAAATATACTGCATTAAAGATTAACATATATACGTGCTTATGATAAACTTTTTAAATTAATTTGCCCTAAATTTTTTCCGATTTAAAATTGGCGCGTCTGAAAGGCGTCTTACGTGATTTATAAAAGTTTGACATATTTATTCCGATGAACGCAATAGTTTATGTAAAAAATAATGTTGCCTACTTTTTGCCGAATTTTATTGATTTTCATTACCCAGTATTTTAATTATAAAGTGAATATAATTTAAACTTTATCGTTACTTTAAAATAACCCCGTTTACTGTAAAAGGAGTTACTTCTTTAGTAATATTTTTTGTCTTTTAATCGCCATTTTTTATATTATCTGTGTGTTAAGGAACATCGTTAGAGCAGCGCTTCGCATCAGCTGTTATAGAAAAAAATAACGGGAAATCGGCGATGGAGATTGGTCACACAGACGGCCACATCAAATCTGGGGGTCTAGCGTGTGACCCTGTTAATTTTTTCCTACAATAAAATAGCTGTGTAATTCTAGTTAAGTTCTTCTTTGACGAAATTGAAATACGGTAAATTATAGTGTTATTTATGTGCAAAATATGGAACGTGCAACGGGAACAGAGGTGTTCGGGTGTGGCTCGACCCATTCCACGGACATAACGCTGAATATACAAACGACGACTGGTGGTAATTTCTCCATTAGCGTGAACTGTAAAAATTCCGTGGAGTACCTGAAGAAAGTTGTTTCGAGAAAATTGAAAGTGTCCAAGGATAGAATATGCCTGCTACATCGCGAAAGGTAATAAAGGAGGCGTCGGACGCCAAATCTCTATTGTTAAACATAGTTAACACGGAAATAAGTTGCGTCGACTCGATGACGCATCCGCGTCCTTTGACTCGGTTATTGATAAATGGTTCGCTCTTTGCAGACAACTTATGGACGGCACATTGGAAGAAAATGGCCTTTTGGATGGATCGCGAGTGATTTTACTGCCGAGCGTCGAAAGTGGTCTGTTGGTAAGTACGTCATACAATTTCGCAAGCCTACTCAATGTCCCTTGATAATCACGTGTTTCATAACAATGGTCAAGTAATCGTGTATATCGTTCTTCAAGTGTTTCCCTCGTGTTACAGAGTCAAAGATCAGAGAACTCGGTGATGCAAGCTTTAGAGACCCTCAATGACAATCAAGTTAATGATTTTCTTAGTGGAAGGTCACCGTTGAATCTTACTATGAGGCTCGGGGACCACATGATGTTGATACAGCTGCAGCTTTCCACCCTTAATTCTGGCTCATCAAGCAGTAGTCGTTCATTAAGAACATCCACCCCGACAAAAAGTTCTTCTGCTTCCAAAATTGACACCAAGGAGCCAGTTTCAACAGCTCAATCAGTTCCAAAGACAAATGATGCACCTTCTGAAAAACACAAAGAGCTACATTTAGAGAAACAGGACTTAGACTTATTGCAGAATGCTTTCGATTTATATAGATCTATGGCTGAAGAGAAATTTGCTGAGAAAGCTGACACAAGCAAAGAGGATGCAAATTCCTCAAATTGTACATTATCAGATATGGCTGACACATCGGGTGAGAGTGAACAGTCACCTATAAAGTCATTATCAAATTTGGTCTCTAGTCCGATACATACCTCAGAGAATAGAGAAGCAAAGGCAATTGCCAACTCAGTTAAGAGTAGTCTGCTTGACTTACTATCAAATAAATCGGGTGACATACCATCCACATGTGACAAGCCTTGCACTTCAAGTCACACGGACTCCATGAGTGACGACAGTGATAATTTCACTGAACAGAGTTCATTCCTCGCTGAGAACACAATAGATGAATACCCAATGGAAAATCTATTCAATAGTGCTGTTGACAAGGGCCTTTTCACCGAGCAAGATGAGACTATGATGGATCGAGAGATTTCAAACCTGGCAACGACCAGTCACGGACAAGAGTCCACTGGACCACTTCCATCATTCCAAAGCATAAATGAGCCATTAAAAAATAAGCGCTTCCAATACTTACTTCATAAGACATCCAAATTCAAGCAGCCAATTAGCCAAAATAAGCAAAAGGCGTTCTTGCAAGTCGCAAATAAGAAAAGAAGTATTCAAATTGATTCCCCACAACCGTCTACCTCAAAGGAGACAGTCACAAAGATTGCTACAGGAAGCCAGACAGATGTCTATGCTATACCCTCCACATCCAAACAGACACCAACACCGATCACATCTACAGATGAAAACCCGGTTATAGACACTAAAGCCCTGAAGGAAGCCTCAAGAAGTCTCACACAGAAGCTTAGAAAATTATCTAAGGAGGTGTTGACAAAAAAAATTGATCTCAAAACGTTGGAGCAGTCTGTGCGATCAAAAATAAGTCCTGGTGCAGTCATTGAGTCTATGAAGCATCACGGTCGGGGGATATACTCGGGAACATTCTCTGGCACACTAAATCCTGCTTTACAAGACAGGTAAGAACATTATAATTTTAACCTACCCTTATATATTTCTTTATATACCCACATATGTAAGTAACATACTTGAATCTTTATGAAGGTAGACATACAGTTTCACGATATAAATATCAAATGTAGTGTGTGTCTATGTGTGAATGTTGAGAAACATCCTAACTCCATCATCATGACTATCCATCACCCGGGCCCTCCCGTCATTTTAGCGAATGAATCTTAAAAGATAGACATATTATACTCTAGTAGAGATTTTTTTACATAGATTAAAGAGGGATCATTCTTTTATACACATTTTATGGGAATCTTGAGTTGTTTTCGCAGTGCACTGAACCTGAACTGAATCCTT
Organism: Leptosia nina; assembly: GCA_963661955.1. Taxonomy (NCBI): domain Eukaryota; kingdom Metazoa; phylum Arthropoda; class Insecta; order Lepidoptera; family Pieridae; genus Leptosia; species Leptosia nina. The sequence goes on along the minus strand of CAVLEF010000163.1, from coordinate 1,802,738 downwards.
CAAAGATGAATAATTTTCTCTGTTGTTTCCTTAATTCCCTGTGTCTCTTCTCTCCTATTGGTCACAGCCTGGTGTTTTATTAGTCTAAAGTCTTCCTCAATAAATGGTCCAACTAAACATATTTTGGATATTATTTTTAAAGCAATAGTTCATTTAATAATTCCTTAAATAAAACCACAATTGAAACAAAGTAATTTTACTTACAAATGTATAGGCCTTGCAATTCTTAAATGGTTTTCCTATTTAATTGCTGTTGTGTTTTCAATATGCATTAAGTATACATTGTTTGAGAATCTCCAAGTATATGATCATGAAATATGCATGGATAATAATTAAAGGCAGATAAGGATATGCCCTTCTTAGTGCTATGACTAAGTTTTCCATCTGATTTTACTTGTACCTAGAGATTTTTTATAGCAATTAAAGTACTAGTGAGGTGGTAGCGAGTTGACTTTCTGCAATTTTGGGTTCATTTTCATAGATAGTACTATTATATGTAATAATCATCTTTATAAACACATATAATAATATGTGTTGATAATGATGATAATTAGACAGAAGGAAGGCTTAGGTGATTTAGAAGTAAATAATATCATATTGTTACTGCCTTTTATGTTTTAATTGCAATTTGTTGCATGTATTAACCATCAGTGTAATTAGTAGTAGTGAGGTTGTCTCCAAATATATGTCTAAAATTTATTTTAGAACATCCAAATGGTAATTGATTTAAAAAATGTACTCTTTAATTCCTTAGAAGTCTGCAATAGTATCTATAGTTTCCATCACTTTTCGAAGCATGTTTGTGGAGTCCATCACCGATTGTTTTCTATAAAAGTTTGCATTAATCATTGTTAATCCATTAATCAAGACTTCGAATTAATAACTGAGAGCTGACGCTTTATAATAATATAAATACGCTAAGCTGTGTCGAAACATAGATCTAGTCACACTTAAACCTTTTTTGTGTAAGAGAAGGACAGACAAGCATAGAGAACTTGTTGGATAGTGATATACCAGCCATATAAAGTCTAAACACGATGCGTTGTCGACTCTTTTCGTTTTAGACATTTTTAAATGTAGTTGAATTACTACTTCTATTCATTTAATATGTTCTACTTTATCGAGGTTAATCAATTTGATATGATACTTGTGTGGAACAAAAAATGTTAAAAAAAATTACATTACTTATTTATTTTTTAAGCATTATTGCCAACTTCAGTTACAGCTCGCTTTTTTTAACAATAGAGAGGGAAATAGAGACAAAACATTCCAATCATATTTTATATACATTACAAGAACTTAACAAGGTATTTTGTCTCTTTTTCACATATTTATTAATGCCACAGAAGAGGACAAAATATTAATTGTAGAATTTAAATGTATATATTTAAATTCTAATGTACCTTTTGATGTAATTTTTTTTAAATTTTTTATTCGCCCTGTAGTTTTTGCATTGAAACAAAAACTTGGAACCGTATAGTACGCACGTGCTGACATAATACATTTTGTTCTATGACCCACATAATTTATGATCAAACTAGAATTTAAAATTGTGACATGGAGAAAATTTGTCAACCTAAAAAAAGTCATAACAATTCTCTTGACTATATAATATCAATATCAACTCGTTATTAAAATGTGTATTTGACATAAATAATTTTACATTTCAGATACGGACGACCTAAACGCGACATATCTACAATTATACACATCCTGAATGACTTGCTTTGCGCCACTCCACCGTTGGGACAGGTAAGAAATTATTGATATCCTAATTCTAACTATTTTGCTTTAAATATATTCTAACGAGCTCGTTGGTCTACTAGATGCAATGAATGTCTTAGAATCAAGGTTTGATTCCCGAACATGTTGGATTCCGTTTGGAAGTCTGGATATTAAATGGGTGGTAGGAATTCCAGTCTGGAATTTCGATTATCCAAAGCCAAAATAGGCTGACAAGCCAATCTTGTTTAGATGTTAAGTGGCTTCGGTATTTTACCTTTCATGAAATAAACCCTATACTAGTCCGTCCTTCTCTATCGTAGAAAAATTGTCTGTTACGACATCTGTTGAAGATGTATTGCTACAATTATAAACCCACTTGTTTCAACCTTTACGACCTATCCTTGAATGAGATTGGTTGATTCAACTGCATATAACTGTTCATATAGTTTACTTAATTCTTACCTTTTTAAATAGGGAGAAAAATGAAATAACTGAACTTCACCAGCTAGTTACAGGAACTATTTGTCTTTTGACGTACGTGCCTCTATTATATGAAGTAACTTGAATTAATTTTAGAACCTAATATAGGACGGTGATCACCGCTGTTGACCGTTTGTAATTATGCTAAAAGATAAAGTTTAAATTATGACTTAAATAGAGGTGTATAATTCCAGCGGGATTTGAAACACAACTGCACGAACACTAACCTTGATGACGTTAACAAATGTCCTAACTGCAGTCAAGCGGCCTGCTCCTACGGCCAGTGCGATGGTCATCCATCCACATCCCGGAAATCATGCACTTGCCCCAAGGACTGCCACTGCAACCGTTTAAACCCACCCCTATGCGTGAACTGCGAGGGTAAGGGGACGAACGACCTATGCCAAAAGTGCAGTACAGCCAAAACCCTAGCCATGGAGAACTCCAAAACCAAATGCAAGCTCGAACAGCTCAGGCTCGTGATGCAGCAGAAGAAACAGAGGCGGGAAGCGCGCAAGCTCAAAACGCTGCCCTACCCGACGCCTCCTAAAACTATATCCACTCCGGAGCAAGAAGAAATCGAAACGATTGCTTAGTAGAGCTACTTTGACTTTGACAGTTCGTGTTTCAAGGTTGGACTCGAGGAAACGTTTGTGGACATTTATTGCCGTGTCTGCCAACAGTGCGATGATAAATGCTCACCGATTCTCTTTCTACCCTCAATCGTAGAACGATTATATTTCCGTTTATGACGTTAAAGTTGCAGTGCGATGAAACCTGTTTTACATAACTATTGGGTAAATAGCTGAATCGTGGGCAGGATTTGCGCGAACAAAGAGAATAAGAGCTCAATATGCCGATAATACATTTCTAAAATTATTAATTATTTATAGAGCAGGATTCGTTCAGTTATTTTTTTTAAATAAAAATGTTACATTTTCTTCCATTCATAATGTATACGGCATTATAGTCTTGAACTTATTATCTGTGTCCACCAAAACAGTTGTTTTACGAAATGGCGTCATTCAAATTAGAAATTAACAAGATGGCGTCGTTCCAATTTCGAACAGATGCACTGACAAAATGGCGTTCTATTTTCGAACTTTTATATTGACAAAATGGCGTTTGAACAGTTGAACTCGAAGTATGTTTAAATATTGGGCAAGCGACTATGACAAAATCATTTGGGTCACTAAATCGTATTGTGTTACCATAGTAACGCATTTGTATAGCAAGCTATATTCTAAATTACCATATTTAATGAGTTTGGTCTGTAGGCATAAATCTAAGTGTTGCATGTACAAAGAATAGTTAATTAGCGAAATATTAGTTTTAAACGTATTTGTATAAACTGTTGGGTGGTGCATTTGGGTGCCGCTAATATTAGTTTTTACCGCACTTCCAATAAGTTTTTTAATGTTTCTTTTTTGTTTACCGTAATTGAGCATAATTAATATTAGCGGTACAGTTTTTGTTGTTATTTTTATTATTTAGCGGGTCCACACTACTTGTTTCTTTAGCTTCGAGCAATAAAAATGCGGGCAAAGGAGTGCATGTTAATAACGGTATTTTAAATATGCTCTTCTTAGTAGAAACAAAGTGAAATCAGTTTCTAAATTTTGGCTTTATTGCTTAATTTTTGCTTAACTAATATAATTTAATGACCTGGTTAATTAAATATTATATTTAAAAGTACTTTAAATGCATGACCATGCCATTTCTGGTTGTCTACCTTTTTATTGCTCTTAGTAATCTAGTTAATTTTTTTTTCAACTGTTGATTAAAGTACATTTTCGAATCTAAGATAACATCGCTGCAAATTATGGGTACACCTAGCATTATTAAAAAATCGGTTTGTTTCTTAGTTTTAATTGCCCCATGTTTATGCGCTTGCACATCGGCACTGTTGTTTTTATTTGTTTATTTTCGAAAAGTTTAAAAATAAATGTTTCCTTACTCACCTCACCCGTTTAGTTTTTTTTTTATTCAGTTGTATATAGATGGTATAAACTCTGGTGTACATACATCAAAATTTGACTAGTGTACAACATAATTGACACCGACACAGTGAAATTGAGACATCCTAAACTATCATTATTAAGGTTTTTGTCCACTACATCGTAACGTGACCATTTGACGTGTTAAAAATTTTCTAGTATGATGGTTTTTCGATATCGTTATCAAAGAATAAATTTGTTAACTCTGTCTTCAAACAATTGCTTTCGATCAGCACGGACACTTTGGTTATATTATGTCGCAGTGGGCAGGGATCTTTAGAATTAAAATGTATATTGTAGATAATAAGAGTGCTTCTAACTCGTTCAGATATAGAGCAGATACTATATAACAAATTATCGGTCAACGCAAGCCACCTACTACAGTGTGAAGGCAGAAAATATTTTGTTATTACTATTGCGTCGAGAATTTTATTTAGTAGCAACAGAGTATAAAGCATTATAATTTTTACCGTTTACTATCACAGATTGCCTTAGGAGTCGGGTGGGATTCAGTTTTCAGGTTTTCAGACGTTTCGGTTGTCTTCCGTTCAAATCTACACATTAGAGCCTAAGCTTATCTTGGTGGGGACCAAGTTTCATTTCGACAAAGCAATACGACATAACTCCGAGTGAAACAAGTGCCTATTTAATGTGTAGAGTTTGTGTTGTGCCATAAATGTGTATTTTAGGTTAAACAATCCTATTTTACGCCGACAGCTGGCAACCCTGACTAAAATTATATGTAAATAAACCCCTTGTTACCACAGCTAGCTACGAAATTTTTGTTATATCGAAATGAGTTTTAGGCTAATCGGTTTGAGGATCGCAAATTGTTTTGTCCTTGTATTTCGCATATAGTGAGAATAAAATTACTTAACTACGATGTTTCGTTTTAATTTTCGTTAAATGTCCGACTACCTTACTCTCGTTAAAATAAATAAACATTGCTGTTTATAAAACTTTATTGTTATAACAATCCAGTGAAAACATACAACACAAAATTTTGAGCTTAAAAATTTAGTTTGTATTTGATATGTTACTTAAGTTTAAATTGGCTTTCCAACAATAACTTAATTAATTAAGTCTTGCAAGTTGTCTTAGCAAGGTTGGAATAGACTTGTAAATAAACCTATTATTGATGACATAAATATACCCACCCGACATCATGTAAAACTACCCACAGAAACTAATCAACGCGGTTAAACATAGTCTGAGAGCTAGAACAGTACAATTGCATTATTGCCGTTTCGAGGGTTTAGTTGAGGTACTGCTTCGAAAGAAACAGGATAAATCAAAACTCGGCAAATGTCGTAAATTATTTATTATAAAGTTCATCTCATATAAATAGCACATAACCCATACTCGCACTCACGGGAACGTACGACGCGATTCTGACACACTACAACATCTTTTTATAACTAAATTCGCTGAAAATCAGTAATCGGTGATGCGGATACAATTCAGCTACCTACAGAGAGTAACGAAAATAAAAAAAAGCGAATCCGATGCAACTATTTACAGAGAAACTACGACTTACATATAACAATTGTCATTTTAATATCGACTTACAATCAAATCAGTGCGCACACAACTACGACATATCCGCCATCGCCGACACTGAAAACGCGAAGGGGTTCCCTAGAACGTTCCTACACGGTCCCGGAACATGTCAAGCACCTTCGATTGTACTAGAATGTTCGAAATTCGTTCTTAAATGTTTAAAGACCGTTCTAGAAAGTTCTAACACCGTTCGAAGCGTCTTAGAAGAGCAGCGTGCTCATGCCGCCCATCTCCGCCTGTTCTTTGACGAAGATCTCGAAGTACTGATAGATGATGGTCACGGCTAAAAGAATACCGGTTCCGGAGCCAATGGCGCCGAGGAAATCAGCGAGCACTGATAGCGCACCGATGCAGAGACCTCCGAAAGCCGCGGCGGTTGGGATGTATCTGTTGAGCTCGTGAATCATTGAGTTGTCACGGTGACCTCGCATCACCATCTGTTGCTCCTTCAGTTGCTTGGCGACCTGCGTAACAAGGATACTAATGTTTAAAGACAACAAACATAAATCCCACTTCAGAGGAGGTTAAGTACTTCATCATGAGTCAACTTTGTAAATTAATTACAAAAAAATCTTACATCCTTAGCTGATGAACCGGACACATCGATCCATGTCTTGGAGAAGAATGCACAGGAACCCAACATGAAGAAGATGTAGAGGACCGCGTGTACTGGGTCTTGTGCGATGTGTGAGAGGGATTCAGGGGGGCTGAAATAGTAGCAGAGTCCCCCGACAGGATAGGCCCTGGCAGGGCCACCGCCGCCAACATCAGCCCATACACCAAGTAGGTTTACTAGGAAGTTGCCACTGAATTTTACGGCTAACATCTGTTGAGAGAAGATATGAGTTAGTTTAGTTCGAGTTGTCAACAAATTCTTAGCTTTTATACACAAATATATATTGCATCTTATTTCTTTTTATTTATTACGCAGGTGTTGTCTTTGTTCTTTAATTATAGTTTATTTACCTGTGAAATGACGTAAAGATTGGAGACCAGCGCCGATTGAAGGATGATGGGAATGTTTGAAGTGTAGAAGAGCTTGATAGGGTAAGATGAGTATTGACCACGGTAACGGGCTGACTTGATTGGTAGGTCCACGCGGAAGCCCTGGATACAAAACATATGTTACATAGTTTCAAAGTAATATTATTATCAAATTTAACTTACTTAAAAAGTCAATACAAATAGTTTCCTTCAAACAAAAATGTAACTTTTATTACTGGTATTTGACAGAATCGATAAATTTGTGCTAAATAAAACTTTTTACTATGCAAAATGTCAACAAACCTGGAAGTATATGACTATAGCAAAAACGAGGACTGTTGCGAGCAAGTTCATTAAGTTGGGCAGGTTCTGGCGGTAGAAAGCCTCGCGGAGAGCTCTGACTTTGTCTGGTCGAGTTGCAAGCAAGTGGAACAAAGCTATCACAGCTCCCTCGAATTCCGTGCCGCGACCTTAAAAAAAAAAGAGCCATCAGTTATGTTATTTAAGAAAGAGGCTGCATAAACACACTTAGATAAAAAGAGGGTAGAAATATTTTATATAAAAAATTTCATCTTACCAGTGTTAACAGTAGCTGGTGAGAACGCCTTCCATACAATAGTTTCGCAGATGTTTGTAGCAATGAACAGTGAAATGCCAGAACCGAGACCGTATCCTAAAAAACAGATAAAAGTAACTATTTTTAACTGTATATCATATGGTATATTTTGTTTCTAAATAGCAGCAAGATTAATACTTTTAAGACAGTACAAATTTATTACACATTTAATGAGTTAACTAGTTCATTAACATTATAGACAATATAAAATATATATTGTAGATTGTTACAAGTAATTAGCGAAATCCTATCTAATGATTTCTGGTAACTATTATGCCAATATTAATCTATCACAACTTATAATAACTGAAGTAAATCATTTTGGACAATACTTATTAATATTGTTTAACGAGAATTCTTATCAAGGTAATTTATTTAAACAAATTGTTTCCTCGTTTCAAGGAAATTCTATTATTATTGAAGGAATAAGTTAAATTCTTATTTTTCTATTAGGTAGCTTCTTTAAATTTTAATTCTAAATATACTAAAACTTTTGTCACTTGTACAAATTGATTTTTGTTTGATTAATACCTTTTTGCAGCAGTTCATCCAACAGCAAGACAATGAGACCAGCTACAAAGAGTTGGATGATGATAAGTAGACATACTCCAGCACCGATTTCACTTGGTTCTCCGTACATTCCAGTCATCACATAGACAATTGCTTGACCAATTGTGATCACCATTCCGAATACTGTCAACAACAATTTATTGTGAATGAAGTGCCTAATTTTAATTGTTATTTGAAAGATTATTAATTTAAAAACTCTCATGTGCTTTTATATTATTACTACATTCTTACATTTCTGAGCTCCATTGAATAAAGCTCGATCCTTAGGTGTGTCACCAACTTCAATAATTTTTGCTCCAGCTAGAAGTTGCATGATAAGTCCAGATGTGACAATGGGTGAGATTCCGAGTTCCATAAGTGTTCCTCTGTTAGAGGCCAAGATGACTCTTATCCAGTAAAAAGGATCCGCACTGTCCGACGACATAATACCAAACAATGGTATCTAAAAATAAATGGTGATGTAGTCAAAATACTATTTCCAACTAGAAATATTTTGAGTTCTTTGTTCTGAGAATCTTAATTTATTTGGTTTACTACCATGAGAATCACTCCAGTTTTCTTTAAGTACAACTTTTGGAGCAAAAAAGATTTTGTCTTTTTAATATATGCTCATTGGGATGGTATGAAAAAGAATGAAATTTGTATACTATATAGTACATTTTTATTAGAAAATAAGTCTCAATTCACAAATGAACATGGATAAAAAGGTAACATATGCTACCTAAAAGGTTAGGCTTAGATAGCACCAAGTTGTACTTCTGTGTGATCTGTCTAGTTGGATCACCTAGAAAAGCAGGGCAAAATCACTCAAATGTGTAATAAGATTAATAAACGCTTCTCAAATATTATTACTCACTAAGTCAATCAATTATTTTCTTTAATGATGATCTTTACAAATAACATTTTAAAGAATATGTAGTCATGATAATACTTAAAATTAAGTATGTTCACTAAATTTGAAGTTAAAATCATAAAAAGATTGTACGTAGATCAAATATGTAATGATTTGCTTACCTGGCAACATACTAAGAAAATAAATAGTGTTATTGCTGTCCATAATACTTTTTCTCTAAATTGGATCTGAAACAACCAATAGCTTTTTATTTTCGACTGCTTTGTCATAAAGAAATGGTACCTTTACAGTTACATTATAGGTATGTACTTTCAATTTATTTGAGGTTACTTTCACTTATAATTTTGGGTATACTGTAATGTTGAATGTACTCATATACTCTAGATATATAATTTATAAAGTAAATTCTAACTAAAAAAGAGTTAATACAATAAGTTACTTGTATTGCAAGGTGGAGATTGGTGAAGAAAAGTTAACAATTATGACTTACCTTTCTCTCGGGTTTTGCTATTTCCGGTAATATACTGCAGAACGGCTTTATAACTTCAAGGAATTTTACTGCAAAACAATATTTAACTGTTATAGCACACGATATAACTCATTTAGCACGGGAGGTATCACCATTTCACAAAATCCTTTACGTGTCGGCTTAATCTCAAGAAATTTGGATAAATCAAAAGTATACTCACTTCCCATTTTGTATTATTGTGTTTTTATTATCCTAACTAAAATAATAACTGATCTAATCGATCAAAACCATTCAACTTTTGGTCAATAATAAGACTCCAACTCGACTTTTACAAAAATGAACCTGCGCAACGCCGCCAGCGAACCGTCCACAAATGACACGTCCACAACGTCACGTCACGTGACTTGTGATGTTGGCGTTCACATTCACAGATTACGAATTGAGTAGGAAACACAGAGTTGCTCGCTATAAATTATTACAGTATTCAGCCTATTACAGATTATCCTTCATAGAGTTGGACTAAGACAGAGTGGACAAATTATTAAACCAAAACTTTATTAATACATTTTAACATTGTTATAATATATACCAGTGATAATGGCAAATCTTTGTTTATTTAAAATATATGGATACATAATTATTAGGTTTTGTTGACAGAAATCACGCGTTCCGTCCACAATCAATCAATCCACCTGCATGATTTTCCGAAAACTGTTTCTTTACAAAAATAAAAGTCATCTGTATAAGAAGAAGGATACAATATCTATTGCAACGTTGGACATTCCAATCTTCTTCTTCATATTAATTTGATGGATCTCCCATACTAAATGGATGTTTAACCATTAAACTTACGAGTTTTTTACGAAACACAAATCTTGACGTTGACGTTTACAGTTGTATAGTGTCATTTCTTCCAAGTGTCAGTGGGTAGCCTAACCATGTGAATGTGTTATTTTTATTGGTAAATATTGGTATTTCTCACATATTAACAATATAATCATCGTAAAAATGCAGCAAGCTCATCGCCCAGGGAATTTAAAGCAAAGTAACAAGACGCATAAGTCAAGGCACCGGTCAAAACGTGGTATTGCAGCCGATGCTAAAGGTTAGAAAACTGTTTTGATATGATTTGATGTATATGAATTAGATTAAAGTAGGATTTTTCTAGATGATATTTTTCGTGCACAGGTAAAGTAAATGTGAAGGAATTCGTGCGTCGCAATCGACATATTCTCAAGAAAGACGAGCGCCGACACCAAGCCTTACAGATTCGTAGAAATAAGCGCGAAGAAGTGTTAGCGAAAAAACGTGCGCTAGGTGGTCAAAGAAATCCTCCGTTTTTAGTGTGTGTAGTCCCGTTGAACAGGCAGCTGGATGCTCAGTCAGCTTTAGTAATCCTAAAAACATGCTCTGAAGGTGCTATAGTATCTCAGTCAGAGAATGGATTTCTGCATATCGGGTAAGAAAAGAAGTTGCCATCACTGGGTGATTTTTATTATGTTTAATATCTTATAATACAGACAACACTATTGTTCATCACTATCTATAATTAATATATTTTACAAAAAAACTAGAACCAGTACTAAATTATATTATTTCATCTCATAAAAATTGTGATTCTAATTTTCTAACAAAAACTGACAGCAAATTTAAATCTAAAGTTTATATTTATTTTTAACTGTACCTAGTTACTGACTGATAACAAGTTCCACTATCAGTAATAGCATCAAAGACACCTCATGAAAAATAAATAATAACTACTTATTAATTATTGCTCAAATAAATAAAAACTGTCTTTGCTTTTCAGGTTGCCAAATTTTAAACAACGGTTCTCTTTCATCGCACCAGAAATAGACAATGATTTTGGTCTTCTTGATGCTTTGAAAGTAGCTGATACAGTATTGTTTGTGTGTTCAGCGTTAGAGCCAATAGATGAGTGGGGGGAGAAGGCTCTTGCTCTGGCCATGGCTCAGGGAATGCCAACACCTATTGTAGTTGCAATGGACATAGAAGGCATCCACCCAAAAAAGAGAACATCAGAAAAACAAATTGTCCAGAAACTAGTATCTAAGTGGTTACCAGATGAAAAAGTAATGCAGTTAGACAAAAGTTCAGATGGACTTAACTTACTTCGTAGAATTGGTAATCAAAAACGTAATGTCATTCATCATAGGGAAAAGAGGCCTTATATGCTAGCTGAAGAGGTTGAGTATGTTCCTGATAATGAAGGCAACAATGGTACATTAAAATTAACAGGGTACTTACGGGGCATGCCTCTAAATGTCAACAGTTTAATACATGTATCTGGCCTGGGTGACTTTCAAATGTTCAGAATAGATGGGCATGATGATCCATATCCCATTTTTAGCAGTACAAAATCAGATGGAATGGATGCAGAGGTAACAAAAGTAACAGTGTTACAAACAGCTGATCCAACAAAACAAGAGAGTATGGTGTCCGAAAATGTACCAGATCCTATGGATGCTGAGCAGACGTGGCCAACAGAAGAGGAAATTGCTGAGGCTAATAATGAAACAAGGAAAGTGAAAAAGGTACCGAAAGGATGGTCCGATTACCAAGCCGCGTGGATCGTAGAGTCTGATGCGGAGGATGAAGGCTCCGATGATAGTGAAAATGAAGACAATGATGAATTCATGTCTTGTGAAGAGTCTAATTCTGAGGGAGATGGTGAAGAGATGAATGATTTCGAATCTGTGACTGAATCTGTAGTAGGCCCGACAGATGAGAAATACGACGAAACCATAGATGCACATGAAGAACACGAAATGTTAAAGAAGTTAGCTGAGGCTCGGGAGGACAGGCAGTTTCCGGATGAAGTAGATACACCTCAGGTATTTAACAGATAATGTGAAATCCTTATTTAATTTAAATAAAACACTAACGGTTTAAAACGCGATATATTAGTTAAACTTATTTGAAAATGATTTTTAACTTCGGCCCGATGTTTCGGATGCTTTGTCCGAAACGTAATGCCGATAAGTTTAACTAATATATCGCGTTTTAAACCGTTAAAGTGTTTTATTTAAATGTGTACTATTCGTGTAAACTATAGACAGTATTTAATCTTTATTTAATGTCCATTTCTTTAGCATGACCTCCCCCTACAAAATAGAATATATATATATGATATGCCCTGGTATGCTATCTAGCAGCTTATTTATTATTGTATTAGATACTGTGTCAATACTGTTATTCTTCAATTTCATCGAGTCTACTATCTAAACTGTGGTGAAAAGTTGATCCCTAGTTTCTTTTGATATTTATGTTGTTAACACCTTACATGTATTTCAGGATGTACCAGCTCGAGAAAGGTTCAATAGGTACAGAGGTCTAGAGTCATTCAGGACGTCGTCATGGGATCCAAAAGAAAACTTACCAGCGGATTATGCTCGGATATTTCAGTTCGAAAATTACGAGCGTACGAGGAAGCGCGTTTTTAAAGAACTTGAAGATAGCTTGGAAAATATGGTACATATCAACATGAGTCTATAGTCCGTAGTATAAAAAAAAACGCGTTGCTCCAACGTTTCTTTGTCTAGTTCTATGTGTTTCTATGTTCTGTAACCAATCAATGGGTTATATTGACATCATGTAGTTGATTATATAAGTTTAATGCCCTGTCTTAACGAATCACATTGTGTCCCCAGGATTTGGATCCAAGACCCCTTTTAATAATCCCTTATGCCAAAAATAGTTTAAATCTAGTACGGTTTAATAGGAATCTATATAAAATTAATTGGTGAAATAACACAGTGACGCGTTTTTATGTATAAGGAATAACCTTTACTTAAATGGAAACACAATAATTTACAATATATTATATGCCAGTAATTGGTTGCAAATACTTCTCTGCTCTAATCACAAACAATGTTAAGTAATATTCGACTTTAGCTGTAAAACTGCCTTAATTTAATAAGTCAATAAATTCAAAATAGGTACGTAGTTATAACATGGTGCAACTTTGAGGTATATTTTACGTTTTGTGTCAAGTCTAGTCAACTATCTCTTACTTTAAGGTAAAATATCTTGTTATGAAATATAATATATATACTATAATTTCATCTGTCACTGTAACTGTATCGTCTTACCTTGTATCTACTTATGTATAGTTTTTACAAACTTCAAACTACAGGAATAGATACTTAATTCTCTCACTACATAAAAAAAGTAATTATTTTTCAGTACGGTTTCTACATAACGATACACGTCAAAAACGTGCGACAAGATCTGTGGAAGGTATTCCATTCAGCGAACCCAAATGCACCTCTATCAGTCTTCGGGTTATTACCTCACGAACACAAAATGTCTCTCATGAATGTAGTCTTGAGGAGGACAGGGGCCAGTGATGAACCTATCAAGAGTAAGGAGCGACTGATCTTCCAAGTTGGGTATAGGAGGTTTATTGTTAATCCTATATTCAGCCAGCATACCAATGGAAGCAAACATAAGGTAAGTTCTTCTTACATATTACTAATACTACTAATTCAAGATACTACATAATTATGCCTTAATCAACTGTACATATGGAACACATTGTTCTAATGTAACAACATGGTACCATTATATTGTTAATGATCAATGGGTCATGGACTCTATACCCACTGACTCCAACATTAAAAATTTATAACTTATTTGAAACATGTTGTGTATATCACCTTCCATGCAATTCCATGCTTGTCTGACCTCTATAACAAAAAATGTGCAAGACAAATAATATGTGTTACACAGTCTATAAAGAAAGAATGTAATATGTTTCAGTTAGTGAACATATACAATATACATATCCTATCCTGTTTCTATCGCTAAGCTAATTTTAATATTTTCAGTATGAGAGATTCTTCCAACCAGCGTCAACATGTGTCGCTACATTTTATGCTCCAATTCAATTTAGTCCATCCTCAGTACTATGTTTTAAGGTCAGTCTTTAACTGTTAAATCCTGATTTCGTGGATGTTCTGCAAATCTACTTGGGTTTTAGAGCTGTTTAACAGTCTTAATTAAGAAATCTATTTTGACTTTCATCAATATTAGTCGGTAGTACCCTTTAACATTCACGTTCTTTTCTAACAAAACAAATGTAAAAGCGATGGTAGTTGTTTATTTCCTAATTAAAATTACCGAACAAGTTGGTAACCCAATTGACTTTCTGGTTAAGTTTAACTTTTCTTATTTGTATAATTTTTTGTAAACTATGTTACTTTAAATATCTGCAAACTGGTCAGTAATTGTACCCTATAAAAATAATTATATACTACATAATATACTTTTTTATAGGAAAAAAGAAACACAAATTTGCAGCTTGTTGCTTCTGGTGTACTGCTGTCTTGCAATCCTGATAGATTGATCATTAAGAGAATTATACTTTCCGGCCATCCATATAAGGTAAAAATTATCTAAGTGGTTTAATTAAGTGATATTTGAATGTGGATGTGGCAAACAAGTGACTGTCTGTTCTTTCTAAAGAGGCTTGCTTAATTCTTTTAAGTCGAGAAAAATTTTTCAATTATGAAGAGGGAACTAATTTTATTGAAAAAGTTTTTATCTTCAGCCATGGGCGTAGAATCGCAATCCTACCCTCTATTCTGAATGTTTATAACGTAAAGTTTTTTTTACATAGGTTATTAGTTGTCCACATTTTTCGTTTTATCATCGTTATACCGGGATCCAAACTTGATAACTAGTCGAAATGGTATTAAAAATTAAAAAAAGCTTAATAAACATTTTTATATTCCAGGTGCATACAAAGTCAGCAGTCATTCGTTTCATGTTCTTCAATAGAGATGATGTGGTTTACTTCAAGCCTTGCAAACTGCGAACAAAATATGGAAGGACTGGTCACATCAAGGAACCTTTAGGTAAATTGAACTTTATTCACGTGGCTTAAGACTTGTATGTCGTACTTCGATAATATTACTAAATAATAAGAGTTAGACATGGTAATAGTAAAAAATCGATTTCAAATTGAGAAAAGATAAGACTCGGACAGAATTTAAAACGGTTCCACAGCGTTCCGTGCTGGTGCTCTAACCAATTGACCTACCGATTGCTACGCTTCATCGTGGAATTTTTTCAACTTATTTTTACATGTACATCTTGCGCAATGTAATTTAAACTACTTGCGTATTAAGTTGTAATGCCTTATGCCTTGCAGCTTAATAAAATCATTAAAGATGACATTACAAAGTTTAATGTTTGAAAACTTAAATATTTTTCACATGTTATCACTGTATAAATTAAAAATCGACTATTAATTTAAAAAATATCTCTGTTCAAGTCATGCCCGAGTCGTAATCGATAAATGTATATAGTGCCATTATGTGAAAGAAATTTAAGTTTTCAAATGGTAATAGATATATCTTAATTTTTAACATATATGCAAATATACTATATAATGAATCGCTTGACATATTTAAACTGCCCTGGTTGTGCTTAACCCATTGGCTTACTTCTTCACCTTCCCACTAAAACACACTCACAAATGTCACTCTCGTCAGAGACGAGTCGCGACAGATTTTCTCATGCCTTCATTTCCTAAACAAACAAAATTTAACAAATAGCCCATTTGGTTAGAGTATCTTTCTGACAAATAACTAAAATATTTTACCATTTTTCAGGTACACACGGCCACATGAAATGCGTGTTCGACGGCCAGCTGAAATCTCAAGACACAGTTTTATTGAACCTTTACAAACGAATGTTCCCGAAGTGGAATTACGAAAATTGTATTGTCACGGATCGAGATACTAAAGGCAGTGATATGATGGAATAAATCTGTATATAATATTTGTTGAATTCAATGCGAACCCATTAATTTATTGAGCTGATCACTTTGACGAACTCGTCAATGGGTCACGGGTTTGATTTTTATGTATTGTATGTGTTGACAGTGTGTTTAGGTTTGAGTCTGTAGGGGTCGAACTTTCCAAAGACAAAATAGGCCGTCAACGCATCTTGTTTAGATGTTATGTTATGAATTATATAGGACTGTGCTGTAGCATTAGAAGGTGCACTCGGGAGGTTATTTAAAATAATTGCCAGCCAATTCCCACTATTAACCTCGGAGCTACATAGATGAGATACACTCTAAGACCAATAAGCACGCGTTAGATTATTATTATTTCTTCTAAGTTTATGCGTTCAAAATGCTGAACGTGTTTTTAAGATTTTATAAAAGAAAACAGATTTACTTTTAAATTCAAGTTTATTGACATAATCAAGCGCACATGTCTACGCGAGTCCAGAGTTTCGCTTCGATCTAACCTATTATAATCTCTTTGAAGGCAGAGCGGGCCAAGATGGCCGCCCTCGCTTTGTACTGTCTAAAGGACAATTGCTTTTTGCAACAATTCAACCATAATGCACAATTTCTTAACCATTTAGAGCCATGCTTTTGTAAGAATATCATCAAGCATTGTTAGTTACTCGAACACATTTAAATAAAACCACTTCAAACGGTTTAAAACGCTAATTGTATTAGATGAGTTTGTTTAAAACAATGTTCAATACAATTCGCTTTTTTAAACGCTTCGGTAGCTGAACTTAACAAATATATATCGCGATTCAAACCGTTGAAAGTGGTTTATATAAATATAATCCTTAAATTTTCCATGTAATTTTAAACGCCTATGCGGATCAAGGTCAGCTACCACGCTGATTTTGAGAAAGCAAGGTATCTCTTCTTTTTGCAATAACAGGTTATGATACTAAAGGCCCGTATACCATGATATGGGGCTTAAGTGGTACGTTCGCGGACTAAAAGATTTTTGCGTTTATAGAAGTGTAGGTAGTATATAGGGTATTATATAAACTATAAATAATTGATCAACAAACCCGATCTTTCCTTCTAGCTCACTACACTACTACAGATGCAAAAACGTCTGGAAGCTAATTTGATTGTACTTACAAAAGAAATTGACAGATTTCTAATGGAAACCCAAAATGGCATGTTACACTTGTTAGGTACTCAAGCTTATTAATTATAAAAGGACATTAAAAAATACACACGAGGCACTCGAAGCGACATTTGATTTTGAGTATTGAAACAAATTTAACTTCACAGTGATATTTTGACAAATAACAACAAAATTGTACAGATAGGCGACAAGTATTTTAAGCAAATTTAAAACTTAAACATTAGCTAACAAATCAAAATCGTTAAAAAGTACGTACTTGACACCTTTGGTTTTAAACATAAATATTGCATACTTCATATAAAAAAAAATAGAGAACAATTCTACGAACTGTGGTTTGGGGCCGTTGAACTATGACGTATATATCCCCCCCCCAACCCTCTAAGGGGTAGAAGGTTTTTGTATTCTTAGTTTTGAAGAAATTCTTGTTGTGTGGTCTACATGATAATTACATCCTAATAAAAAATAATATTTTATAACACACGTCCTGTTCTTTATGTTGAAAAGGCGTTAATTTGTTTAAAAGCTAAAGGGAAAATATACATAATACTTAAACGGACCCTTTCAAATGTTGTTTGCGAGACATCATTATAAATTAAAAACATTATTACTAGCAATCATAATTAACGATAAAAAATTGCTTTGAAGACTAGGCTTCAGTAAAATTATTATTATATTGGTACTTAGTTATTCGATATTGGTACTTAACGAAAGTGACTCAAAACTTCAATCCATCTCAATTATACGCAAAAATTGGTCTTTTATTTATAATATACATTTCAATATTAATTGGAAAAATTGTAATTGGTGTGCAAATATGCAACATAAAAAACTGAGGGTAAAGGATTTTTCTCAAATAAGCTCGTGCAAAATATCATCTACATTAAAAAACTGATGATAAGTCGTCATCACCAATTTTAAAATGACGATAAATTGCAAATCGCCGTTTAAATTAAGTTCTTGAACTAGAATCGAGATTGATTTCTAGATTATAAAAAAATTGTGAGCTAAAAATTCGAGCTAGTAGCGTTGAGACTGCTATGTTTCTGCAATAAAATTTTTCGAAGGCAACTGTTTCACATTTAAATAAAACACTTTAACGGTTTAAAACACGATATATTAGTTAAACTTATTTGAAAAATGATTTTTAACTTCGGCCCGACGTTTCGGATGCTTTGCAGCACCGTGGTCACCGTGGTCACGGGGAGTTTCCCCGTGAATACATCGCGTTAAACCGTTAAATTGTTTTATTTAAATGTGTAATACTCGCGTAAACTATAGACAGTATTTAACTGTTTCACAGATAAAATGTAATTAGGCTTTAAGGATTTAAAAATCGGCGAGAGAGGCGGAGCTAACGGTACGCTGGGCGTGGCTACTACTTTCGCCTGTGCAATATTTTCAATATTTTGGGAACACTTTTCAATTTACATCTTATGTCCAAGTTAAAATCATTCAAGTACATAGGAGTCAAAGTATGATCAAAGGCAACGGTTCTAGGCTTTAGTTTTTTTGCTGCGTCGCTTTTTGGCATCAGCTGTCTCGGTGGTAGTTTGTTTCGGGTTGGCAGTGTTTGTTGTCACACCTGTCTTATTGTATAGATTGTTCAAAAACTCCTCTAGGTTCGGTTCGTGCCTGAAAAAAATACTAGTATAAATATTATTATTGATTAAAAGCTATTACCGCTAACGTAACATTTTCAAAAACCATTCAACGATTCGAGATACCTGTTGAAGATGTAGTAGATCTTCTGATAGTAATCAAGCTCGTTTTGACTAATGAAAATAAACCTTCACTTTGACGCATTATATTGTAATTAGCTAAGAGCGAGAGGTCAGTAAAGAAATATGTTTATTGTCTATCTCTTGATAATAAAATTACAACTTGTATTGAGGATATTCCAGCAAGTTAAAGAAGTTAAAAAACATAAAAATATCAAAAGGATAGATAAAATAGGATCAGGTTTTTAAGGGCACAGAGTAGGATAAAGAAGTCTTATGAACTAGTCCTTGTCTTTTAATGAGAATTATGAAGGTGCAGGCTTGACTTTACCCAGTGGAAGGTCTGTGGCTGAGGTCCGCTGCGGCCGCTTTGTTCCCGAGCACGATCCGGTATTGGACGATGTGACAGTCCGCGCGCAGTTGCTTCAAGTTCTTCTTCTGTTAATTTATACACAATTTACTGCAAATATATCCTGATATAAACATATTTTTTGACTGTACCTACCTTTAAGATTATGTTCGTGATATATATTACAACGAAATGCTAATTAACTTAAAACTTTATAATTTACAGTTATTCAGTGACTGTCTAAACTAGTTCCCTTCTGACCGAGGAAGGGAACTAGTTTGGTCCTCTGTCATCAGTAAGTGAACTACTAGGGACAATGTAAAATAATCAAGCTTATATTATACGTTATAACAAAGTATACACACCTGGCAAGTCGCCCACTGCGTTATCTGATACACCGCACCGTCCATGCACGCGTAGTACATCACTAGCAGGCCCCACATGCTGGACTCTGCCCAAATGTCACCCTGCAATACAAAATTGTTGATGTTTCATTTTGAAATGGAGGGGGGAGATGATGAGCTCTCATGTAAATCGATATTTAGGTGGACACATTATTTATATTGTAGTATAGTATGCCTTGTTGTCTCTTTGGTATCAAACAAGCATCCATCTACTCGCTGAATACACTATGTACTCAAAAGTTTGAAAACATTAATATTTTTCACATGTTATTGCACATGAAGGCACTATATAATTAAAAATCGAAAATAAATTGAAAAAATTTTCACTGGGCAGGACTTGAACCGGCATCGTCAGCTAGCCGGTTCAATCCTGCCGAGTCGAAAATTTTTTCAATTTATTTTCGATTTTTAAATTATATAGTGCCTTATGTGAATAACATGTGAAAAATATTAATGTTTTCAAAGTTATAACTTTGTAATTTCATTTAATATTTCTTAAGTGCAAAGATAAACATTGAGCTTAATACGCAAGTGTTAAGGTAGAAATTACATTGGGAGAGGTGATGTATATAAGTATAGATTTAAGTCTGCAAATTTTTAATTATTAAATTACTAAAAGTGACATTGAAAAATTAAAACTAATATGGAACAAATATTAAGGTTTTGCAAAGATACCAGAAGGTTTGAAGGGAACACACTGAGAGTTTGATAACCCAACATCTTCCGTTATTGCGGAAATGGTTAACAAATAATCTACTGATCACTTGGCCTTGTATCTTCGTCCCCAATAAAAAAAAGCTACCCCTAGATAAGAGTTTGGGCATGATTGTTCCCTGCGGCTGTCCAAGCCGTGGCCGATGCCCCCCCTCGGGGCACCCTTGGTTTAGCCGTAAAACACGGCGAGCGCTATCGCGCTCGCCCAATACGCCCGGTTAGTATTAGTGGCTCCTCGGGAACACAATACGTAAGAGTCCGTCCAAAAAAAAAAAAAATGATTGTTCCCTCATTACAGAGATAAAAACAACGCCTATTAGAAAATAGAAAGCTTTTAAACTGGAATTCTATTCTTCTTTCTTTAAAAAAAATGCGTTTCTCTCACCTCCTTAGCGGAGTGTCGTATTTTACACTGAGCGCAGTACCGCGCCGCGTAGCACGGCCTATCTGTTGCTACGCGTTTGTGTCGCCGACCGCAGTTTGTACATCTAGAAACAATGAACGTGGAATATTATCACTTGATGAAGAAGAAAGAAATATACAATTACAATGTTGATGCTAATGATTTAGATAGGAATGTATGGCAAATCATGGTCATGAATTCGATTTATGTGATTTGTACCTTAGCTGGCTTGTTTGACAATGATTATTATGTCAGGAGAGCATAAAGGAAGGACTTTCACTTATCCATTAAAAAAACTAAAGCAGCTAAATTAGTATGTTTTAAACTATTTTTCCTTTCCCAGCCATATTAGAAGTTTTCTTCTCACCTGATAGTATTAGCAGCAAACTCCATTTTATCGTGCAACTGCGCTATCAGGTCACTGACCTCACTCCACGCAGCTTCTACGTGTCGAGACTCCTGCGCTTTCCTCTCGTACTCTTCCCGACGTTCCTATATAAATGCATATTGTAAACTGGCTCGAAGGACCAAAAAGGTAAATGTTTTGTTAGAAAGCAAACCATCTTGCTTTCTAACAAAACCCTACATTTCTTATCTTATTTTAGTGAAGTATTTTTAGTAACAAGTTATTGTGTATTTATTCTTTAGATGCTCAATCGTTTGATTAACAAATTTTGATAAAAAATCTCACCTACTTGTTTGTGTATTTCCGTCATCCCATGTAAAAATACAGTAGTCTTAAATTATTAATAGTTTAGCTACACTAAAATTATGACTTGCCCTATCATATCCCTATTATATCATCAGGACCTAGAAGAACCTTTTAATACACCCATTTTACAAGTGCATAGTCAAATTTATAAAAAATACATGGGATAATAGCCTTACCGGCTCCCCAATAAGGTCGAAAGCGTGTTGAAGTATTTTAAATGCTTCCTCAGCGCCGGGCTGTTGATTCTTGTCCGGGTGTACGAGGAACGCCTGTCGCCGATAGAAACGTTTTATATCATCGTCTGTACATGTCTCGCTTACACCTAGAATGCTGCAACAAAGGGAATAAAAAAATACTTAATAGAGAAAAGAGGTCTTAGGTAGGACTTAACTACGTTATCAAAAACTGATTTTAGTTTCTTCGCTTTTATCTGTGTTTCTGCTAGGCATACCTATATGGATCTTTCCCTTGGCAGGCAAGTAACCTTTTCATTGCTTCCTCCCCTGTCCCTGGCAGTGGTATATTCGAGTTCAGCTTGTTTGTTTCGCTGTCATCGTTATCCTTATCTGCAAAATAATAAAATCATTGTTTTAAGAATCAACCATTATATGCTTAATTTTTGGACAAAAACGATTAACTAAAAAAAATAAACAGGCAAGAATCAACTTACTTGTGAAATAATTGAACCTTTTAGACGGTAGATTTATATTAACCACTAAGTTTATATGGTACCTGATGTATTTTTAGAGTGTTAATTTATAAAAACGATATCAGTTATAGCTTTAAATGCTAGGAGTTAAGATAATAATTACTTTATTTAATGTTTACCGCTGGCGTAAACCACAAACACATTGAGAATAGAGTGATTAGCGATTAATTATGATTTTTTAAATAACTATTGACGCTGAAAATAAATAATTCTTCTATACTAATATTATGAAGCTAAATAGTTTGTTTATTCGTTTAAACGCGCTAATCTCAAAAACTACTGGTCCGAATTGAAAATTTCTTTTTGTGTTTGAACATTTATCGCTGCAACCAATAGGTCTAAAGAAACAGTGGGAAATGTGGAAAAATGATTCATCTTTGTAGGTTTCCGTTGCACGCGCCTCGAAGACTTCCAAGATACCTCAAAAAATATGTATAAAAATAATGATTTCTCTTTAAGAATAACTTGCAAGAACGACGGTACGCGGACGACGTCGTAGGTAACAGCTAATATTTATAAAAATAGGCAGGTTCGCAAAACCAAATTTTGTTGTCTAAAATAACTATTCTACACAAATGAAGTCACTGACACAGCCTGTTTTAATATAACGCTGGAAATAAACAACTTTAATATATAAAAAAATAGAAAACATCCCATTAAACCTATCTGTGTTGTCTTCCTCCGACACATAAATTGGACATATTAGAAAGAGACATGTATAGTTTAAGTAACGTCATAACAAATATACTAATAAGTATTACTAAATTCTTGTCACAACAATGTTACGGATCATACAAAACACAGGCCATTTGTTCATTTGTCACTAGGAACAATCCTTAGTTGATTAGATAATGTGACTTTTATTACTTCATATTTATTGTGAGAGCAAGATAACATTATCTTGGTTACATATTATAAACAAGCACATTTTGTAGTAATCCCACATGATGATGCATTTTTATATTGTAGATATTTAAAGATATATAGATTTACATAGTGAATTATTAATAAATGTTTGTTTGTTGATAATTTCATATATATACTAATTATAAAGCTGATGAGTTTGCGCTAATCTCAGGAACTTAATTTTTTTTGTGTTGGTGGGACATTTATTGAGGAAGACTTTAGGCTGCAACCAATAGGAGCGAAGAGACAGTGGGCAATATGGAAAAAATGGGGAAAATTATTTGTCCTCCAGGTATTGCATTGCATTGCATGTGCTTTAAAAATGACACCTAAAAAAATGTTATATAACTACCAG
Source organism: Leptosia nina (assembly GCA_963661955.1). NCBI lineage: Eukaryota > Metazoa > Arthropoda > Insecta > Lepidoptera > Pieridae > Leptosia > Leptosia nina. The sequence goes on along the minus strand of CAVLEF010000163.1, from coordinate 1,779,280 downwards.
TCTAGTTTCAGTAAAATAAACTACATATCTTAATTACCTTTTCGAAGCCATTTCAATTTTCTCCAGAATGCAAATCTGGTGTGTCCGAATTTTCTGTCTATGTACAAGAGATATTTGTTGTCACGCAATTTGGAAAACCAATCCTTACTGCTCCTCCACACTGCTTGGCAGCTAACGTAGGACTGAGTAAATACCGAGGTGCATCTGGAATATAAACAAGAATATGCTGTACAGAGTTGCTGGATAAGTAACTACACAATTAGTGTTATAAAAACAGATAATCATTCATATTTGATCACAGACAAAAGCCCAATAGACTTATAAGGAAATGTCTTGGTAGTTCTTAAAGTTCTTCATCCTGCATTGAAGAAGCAGACTAAGTTATAACTTAGAGAAAGGAGACCTCTAGCCAGCAAAACAGTATGAAACTAAAATTCTTATAAAAAAAATATTTTTTTACTGTACACTATATATGTCATATCATTAACTTACAGGTCAAAAGAAAGATGCAGGCTCATGTGACAAACATCTGACAATAGATAGACGAACCAAACAAGAGCCTTCCATGTTGCACCTCCCCAATGCTCAAGGTAATTCTGTGCTAAACCAAGATATCCTGGCTTGTTACGTCTCACTTTAGTTTGTATAGGTGTCTTTTTATCTTTTACTGGTTTAACTTTATGGTAACTACGAGGTTCTTTTTTCTTCTTTGCCTTAACATCATTAACCTCATCCTGTAGCACAAACTCAGAGTCATCTTTCTTATCTTCTTCAGGCTCCGAAACTTTAGGCTTCTCTCGTTTTTCCTTTTTTGGTTTATCAACCTGATTCTTGATGAAGACAAATTGACTCTCTGTTTGGTTAGTAGAGTGCTGGTCTTCCACACTTATATCCTCAAAGGATGACCATTTACGAGACATGTTACGTTTTTTCGATTTTTTGCTAGGTTTTTGATGCTTATCAATGTCCTCTATATTGATATCACCTGAGTCGCTGCCGGATGATGGGATATTTTGCTTTTTGTCTCCTTTAATTTTCTCACTTTGAATTTTTGGGTATGGTTTATCAGATTTGTTGGGCTTACTGGGTTTACTATCATTAGGCTTTGCCTTGGTAGTTGTATCTGTATAAGTGTTCTTTGTATTTTTACTTAGAACATCAGAGTAGCTGGGACGCATAGGCTTTACTTCAGCAACTATACGCTTCTTAGTACTAGTATCAGCCAATGGACTGGTCTCATTCCTTTTCGGAGACAGATCTTGCCTTATTTGAGTATTAACCTCATTCATGTGATTATTTGTATTAGATAGTATGTTTAATGGTGCATCTGGGTGGTTTAAAGGGTAATTTTGGCCAAACGGAGAATAAGTACCGCTTGAATTAGGTTCCCAATTACCTAAAACATCCTTTAAAAAATTAGAAGTTGGCTGATTGGCTGCCTGATTCAATTCTTGGTTAAAGGCAGCATTTTGAATGGTAGCCGTCGAAGACTGTATTGGATGTCCCATGTTATATTCTTGGTTTAAAGTAAACATGTGTGGAGGCTGAGTAGATTGTAGAGGGACATCGCATAAGCCCTGCTTGTTACTGAATAATTCATACTGACCAGACATAGGGAAAATCAACTGTTGATTGTTCTCGTCATAAAAAACGCGAACCAGTTGTCCGTTACCTAGATTAAGCATTGCATTGCCGTAGCCCTGCCTCGAAACGCGATTTACATTGGGCATCGCGGTAAATGGAATATTTTCCTCCTTATTAGGCGCTATGTCTGCCGCTTGCATGTTGTATTGATTCTGGTAAGCGTCTTTATTAAAATTCGCGTTGGTGTACAGACTTTCATTTAGAATATTTGTGTTATGCGATAACGTAGAGTTCACATTATTTACTTCACCGGTTTCAGCGTGATAATTCCATGCAGTCTCGCTAAATCTCGCATCATCCTTCGACGACCTTGCCATATTTGTCTGATGTCACTGTATACACTATTGCCGTTTTAAGTGTGACACGAATAGTCTAAAATATGGCCCAGAAATTTACCATTCTTTTAACTTGAGTTTTATTGGGATAAAAATAAGATTTGAACGCGTGAAATGTGAATGTATTTTTTATTAAAATATTGACAGCTGACACTTGATTTGGTTGGTTTGACATGACATTCGACTGATGACAATTGACAGTAAAATATTAGGCACAGATTATAACAATATGAATGAAGATGCTGCTTCCATTATATGCCATAGCACTGTGGAAGTATGCAAAGTAGACAATTTTAGCAGTCTTGATATCTGTAATTTGAACGATCGATCTGTAAGTCGAATCTTTTTAACAGCGTAAGCAGCAGAGCGCACCTTGCCAGCTACATTTCTGATTTCCATTCTCCACATCTTACTGGATCGCAAGGTAAAAAACAAGCTAAAAAATCAAATATTTAAGTTTTTTACATGCACATATGTATTTAAATTTATTTAAATGTATCTCCAATATTTCATCATATATATATATTCATACAAAAATTCATAAAAATAAAATAGCGTCTTTAACAAACAAAACAGAGTCAACACACGTAACCCGACCAATTAAAGTGACATGTGCTTAGTATGAATTAATAGTCTCAATTAAAAAGACTGTTACAATCTTTTTAATTGTGTAGGCAAATATCAATCACTAGTCCACCATAAACGAAACTTGGGAAATGTGTTTTTAGCTACTGATTACTGTATTTCATGGAAATTTCAGCAATTGGGGATTTATATAGGTAGTGAGTATAGGAATATATAAAAATAAAGTTTTAATAAGATATTATGCTTTAAAACCATGTTAAAGTTTGGACATGTCTTGTTTGATTGAAACTAAAAGCATTATTCGGAGTTTGAAAAATACCACTATGGACGTAACGGGTATTGAAAAAAGTACAGGACTTACTTGTTTTGACAAATCCTATTTATCCCGTATTGGGTTGCTTCATCATAATATTTTACTAAACCGTAAAATAAAACACAGATTTTTTTATTACCATGTAGTAGTTTAATTTAGTAGATTAATAAAACAAATCTAAGATCTCGTCCATGATTATTTATTATGTCTTCTTCCCTGTCACCAACTAGTTCTGTTACTTTGCAAGATATTTGTATAATATTTCAACTGAGGGATGTGATACCAGTCAGTGCCAAATGTTTTGAAATATTTTTTTTATATCTTCTAATGTTATAGAAGGAACTATGTCAATCATTTGAGTATGAATATTGATCATACTTTTCCTTTTTCTAATAACGAAGCACTATTTCGTTTATACGTTCGTATTCGATAATACGTTTACAATATTTACTTATCTCAAAATGGAAAGAACCTTTTAAATGATACACACACACATACATACATTTTAATAGAAAAAAAAATATAAATTAAATGTTTAATTCTTTAACATTTGTACAACCCTGGTTTTCAAAACGTTAACGGTTGCAACAAACGACTATTATTAGGTTTGTTTTACTTTTTAGCCTTCTTTTCGACATTATTCTTCTTAACATTTGACACATACATCTTCTTTGCTTTTTCAGGATTCAGCACACAAATTCTTACATTGTTTATGATTTTCCCCAAACAATCTAATAGACGACAACGAAGTGTAAGTTCTCACAACAATCTTCTAACTAACAGCCATCTTGACGCTATAATTTGCTGTGAGTGGTCAATGTGGACTTACTTGAGTTTGATTTTAACTCTATAGACATACCGCAGTTTGAAATAAATGTCGATTTTAACCTTCGTTTTAGTATTTTTTGGGGACTTACCGTGATTTGGAATAAAGATCATAAAAACAAGTAATTTCAAATTTAGCGCCATTCATAGTTCAGTTTCGACTATGGGTGTGACTTATCGGGGTTTGATATTTACCTACACAATTGAGACGGCTTACAACTTCTGCTATTTATTACGATTGAACTAAAAAAAGTGTTTTTAAGTACAATATATTAGTATTTACCATACAGTGATAACAATTAAATAATGATTATACTAATACTTACCGAAAATAAGAAATTCCATCCTTTTTCAGCGTCCTGGAGGTCTGATTTTTACTCTTTTTAAACGAGCCCTGAGGAACATTACGCGCGGCAAGTAGGAATGCTACTAAACTAAAAGAGCATCCAAATGTTCGAACGGGCTCTTTCAGTGAGGACGATTTTTGCTACTGATTGTTGTACTAGTTTATTAGTGATCGATGGCTAAACAATAATAATTAATCACCTATGAATTGACGATACGCTTTTATTTATACCAAGTACACAACAGAACACTTTGCTTTTAAAAATTTCCAGGCTTTATTTTGTTTAAAAAATTGTAACTCGTGTATTATCATGTTAAGCCGAATTAACTGATTATGTGCAAACTTTGTGCAAATTTTATCACTCCACTAGTGACCGGGCCCGGTCTCGCATGGGTGTAATAAAATAACAAAAGGGGTAATTAGGGGACATCATTAAGAGATAGACAAATACCATCGCATAATTTGTTTACCCTTTTAAGGCGGACAATTGTGTATATTATTTTGATACATATCGTGGGATTCAATCAGCGTTTGCAATGAAAGCATAATAAATGTATTCATTTACGACATTACATTAGAAACCTGTAACTTTATCAATGTTTCTCTAAAATACTACGCATGTCTTATAGATATAATGTTAAATCTTTCTATCTCTTAAAAATGCTATTATGATATAACATTACGTAGTTTTTAAGATTCAAGTAGACGGACAGAGCAACAGCGACAGCGACTTTGTTTTGTAATATATAGTAATTAAGTTATTAATATCGTTCTTGCATAAGCCTAACTTACAATTTTTTATCGGTCTATTATTGTATTATACACTAACACAAAGTTAATTATTCAATGCGCCCTTCTAAAAAAATTAACGAAATTAAAGATAGATTACGATAATTCACATTAATAACTTTAATTACAATTATGAGTGAAACTTAATTAAGAAGCCATTCAGTATCGACTAAACGTTATTTGCAATACATAGTCAAAGATGTTTTGGTTTATTGTTTTACTATTTTCTATGCTAGTGGTTGCCTATGATGATGATCCTGCACAGCAAATCGAGGTGTTTAGAGAGAAGACGAAGGTATTGTAATTCTATTACAAGTTCGTCTGCAATCTACATCATTAAATATTTAAAATTTGTTTGCAATTTGTTGTTTTTAATAATATTTCTTCATATTAATAAATAATAAAAACGTTCTATTTAACATTTTAGTTCACTAAATAAATAATTTGGGTTTGTGACAAGCCTACTTCTATTTTTTTAAGATGATATATAGGTACTGTCTGTAGTAGTACACGTTTTTAGTTAAACTAATTATTTTTAACTTCGGCCCGACGTTTTGGGTGCTTTGCAGCAGCCGTGGTCACGGGGAGACTAAAGACGAACGATGTCTCTGACGTCAAAGTAAAAATTGCTACACTAGCGCCATCTGTTCTGTCGAAGTTGGTATTTGGCATAACTGACCGTGTCCTTACAGAAACAGGCCGGCCAGTTAAAGTGCTTGATTTAAATGACATATTGATGTTAATTGTCGACTTTTATCTTCTTACCATTATATTCTTACTTTTACAGGGACCAATTGGTGTTATGACCACCAGTAATGGAGTACCGGTTCCTTTACGTGAAACTACCAGTACACTCAACACAAGGTTACTCTTCAATGAATACTTATTGGATTCGATCACACACATTTTTCGTGAACGAATACCAGAGAGGGTCGTTCATGCAAAAGGTGCGGCCGCTTTTGGATACTTTGAGGTCACCCATGACATAACGCACATCACCAAGGCTAAGGTCTTCAGTGAACTGGGAAAGAAGACACCAATAGCAACCAGGTTTTCGCCCATAAACCCCGAAAGAGGGGGAAACGATCTGATGCGAGATGCTAGAGGCTTCGCGGTGAGATTTTACACAGAGGACGGTAATTTCGACATGCTAGGCTTCAACACTGAAATGTTCTCCATCAAAGATCCTATAGATTTCACCATGTTCACCCATACTCAGAAACGGAACCCGGCCACTAACTTATTTGATGAGAATATGCTATGGGATTTCGTTACGCTTCGACCGGAAAGCTTGCACATTTTCTTGAGGGTATTCGGAGACAGAGGCATCCCAGATGGCTATAGATACATGCCTGGGTTCTCCATACACACTTACCAGTTTGTGAATGGAAACGGCGAGTATTATTTCGCCCGATTTCACATCCTGCCAAACGGAGGCATCAGGCATTTGACGTCTGAACAGGCGCGGAAGATTTCGAGCGAAGACACAGATTACAGCATACGAGACTTGTACAGAGCTATCGAGAGGGGCGATTATCCATCTTGGTCTGTCTCTTTGCAAATATTATCTATGGAAGATGTGAAGAACGCCGATATAGACGTGTTCGATGTGACCAGAACTTTACCACTGGATAAATATCCCTTGCATCCCGTCGGTCAGATGGTGTTAAATCGTAATCCGGTAAATTACTTCGCTGAGGTGGAACAGCTGGCGTTCAGTCCATCTAACTTGGTGCCTGGAATATTAGGTGGGGTTGATAAAATATTTGAGATGCGCCGCTTGGCGTACAGGGACGCGCAGTACCACCGACTTGGGGCTAATTTCAATAAAATTCGCGTTAACTGTCCGTTCAGATCGTTAACGTACAATCGTGATGGTGAAGCGCCAGTGAAGGAGAACGAAAGGGATGTGCCGAATTATTATCCGAATTCATTCAACGGCCCCGTTCCTTACGTGGAAAATTCCAAGTTGATTCAGATAATTGAACACGAACCGTATAATTTCGATCAAGCGCGAGAATTATATGAGAAAGAGATGAGTGCTGGTGAAAGAGAGAGATTGGTGGATAACATTTTGTATAGCTTGGGCACTGTGACGAAATTCCTTCAAAAGAGAGCCGTGGAATTGCTCTCAATTGTATCCCACGATCTTGGAAGTAGAGTTGAACAGGGTCTGTTGTCGAATGTGACACGTTATCATACAGAATATAGAAAATAAAATAAATGTGCATGTTTCATTTTTTTATCTCAATCCTTTCATTACATTACATTCGGTACCTTTATGGGTGCTTACATCTGGAATTGCTTGAATTTTATATTTAACTGTTTACGCCGTAGCTGATGCATTTAATTATTGCAAATAAATTATCAAACAGGACAAAATCTAAACGTTCAGTGGGAATTGAAAAAGATGAAATAATTATTTGTAATCATTGTTATAATTCAAAGAATATATAGTGCCGGTTCAGTAGCTATTAAGTAAGAAGTTAACCAAGCAAGAAAATATTGCACTATCTAATTGAGTAAGTACTATCCAGATGTCGAACGTAATATTACTAACTTATAACAATGTAGATTATGTGAAAAGGTATTGTCTTTAGAATTGTATAAACGTACTTGGATTAAGCCTTTATTGATACGATTATACTAAACTTATACACTAGTAGTACTGTGTCCTTCGACAAAGGTCTTTACCATGGCCATCCATATAGCTTTGTAATCCTACTTCATTTTTTTTTAATTTCTCTGAACAAACGTTTACTCCAGTTACACTTCAATTCAGACATATTTTGTCCGCGTAAAAAATTTAAAAAAATATTGCCAATGGTTTGCGTGAGTTGTAGTTCTTATATACTTTATGCTATTATCTCGTTATAAGTGTTTAAGTAAGTATATTATTTTATTAACACTACTTTTCTTAACACCGCCTTCGTGGTTTAATGATTAACGCAATGCGAAGAATTGCGATACAAATCGTGATAGATCTTGGGTTCAAAAACATATTAGACTCATCTTGGATCAATGAAACAGACTCAGAATTGTTTCGCCTTTTGTTTTGTTCGCCATGAAAAGAAAACGGATTTCACTTTTCTGGTTTAGAACGACACCTATACTGTTACACTTGACAATACATTCTTTAAGTCCATCAGAGAATGGTTTAAGAATGATCAATCGCTTAGAATCAAGTAAAAAAAGTATTCGGCCCTGGTGACATAGATTTTCTTTATTGGCCTACTGTAAACTTTAAGGTTAAGGTCTGTGACAACATTGTACATAAAATACTACTTAGTTTTTTTTTAAATCACATTCTCGACTTATAGTTTCTCTCTTCTCTAAGTATCACTTATGTCTTCTCGTGTGAATAGAATTTATTTCCTACATCAGCACAGCGTAAACTTATTTTGACGGTACTCCTATCCTATCGGACGGTACTTATATCCTCCTTCAATGTAGAACACTAATTTATTTTAAAAATGTCACGCACATCTTACCATACACACAAAACTGAAGGTTTAGCTAAAATTTAAGAGTGTCTAAGTGCATACAATGTGGTCCTTTGAGCCGGAAATTACGAACATCCATAATAAATAAAATAAAAAAAGCCTTTTATTACGAATACTACACTTTGGAATTTACAATTTTAAATGTTTACAATGTTTATTTTGTACTAGTTTTCTATCTATTCTGTTTTTATAATAGATCCGTGTGCGGATCGGCAAAGGCTCCTTTCTATCTTGGGCTACTCTATTCCAAGTGACTCTGGCCACTTTCCAAATGTCATTTTCCCATCTTTTCCGAGGTCTTCCTCTTTTCCTTTTCCCTTCCCTGGGATACCATTCTGTTACTTTCTTATTCCATTTCTCTTTTCCTCTGACATCTACCTGTCTTTTTCAAGCGTCAACGATCTCATAGAGCGTCTTAGGAGCAGTGGTGTAGGCTGCTCAATAGATCGAATAAGTGTGAACAAGATTAATTATGCTGATGATATGGTGTTGCTAGCTCCTTCGGTGAACGCCATCCGAAAGCTATTAAAAATCTGTGAAGACTTTGCTGATGCTCATGGTCTGACCATATATATATAGCCAAATAAGATACAAGATACAGCCAAAAGTAAGTTACTCGTTTTTTAACCGCGCGGTGATAAGATAGGCGTGGTTCCTGCAATAATGCTCAACGGTGTACCACAACAACGAGTAACTAAATATAAGTACTTAGGTCATTGTGTCACGGAGGGCCTTTCGGATGGAGCTGATCTGGAGAGAGAATGGAGGGGGTAACATGTTGGCCCGGAGGTTTGCACGAAGCTCAAACGATGTCATAATCGTCTTATTTAAGGCTTACTGCCAATCATTCTACTCGTGTAGCTTATGGGAGTCCTTTACTCAGAGATCATTGAATGCTATTTGTGTGCAATATAACAATGTTTTCAGGTCGTTATTGGGCTTAAGATACTGTATTGCGCCGGGCATGTTTGAGGATGCACGCACGGATGGTTTCCACGCCATCATCCGCAAGCGTGTAGCTTCCCTCATGTATCGAGTTCGACAAAGCACCAATGGCATTCTGGGGGCATTGTGTGAAAAGTATACGGTGCTGCTAAATCGATGGGAGTGACGTCCATGCTCCCTGTATACTCTGTCCATACTCTGTATAATTCATTCTGTCTACTTAAATTTAGTGACTAACACATTCTAATATACATTTTAAGTTAAAAACTGTTACCAACCCAACTTACACACTTTAGAATTAATTAATTGTAATTTGTGTATTGTGTCGAAAAATAAATTATTATTATAATTTGCTTTTGATATTCGTATGAAGTTTTTATTTTTCATTGGCTCTCTCAGGCTCCAGTATCTTTTCCATCCGTGTGTAATTCTTCTGTTTATTTCTTGTAGTATAGGTTCTTTTTTGAGTTATAAGCTAACCCAAATAAATGTATTCTTCTGTGTATTTAATTTCTACTTCTTCTATTTTTATTTTATCTTGTACTCCATTGGTCATCAGTCTCGTTTTTTCTGGGTTGAGTTTCAGTCCTTGCAGGCAACGTGAGGTCTTCAAGCATTATATTGATCGCTTCCGATGTTGTAACAAACAATACAATATCATCAGCGAATCTCAAATGAGTTAGTTTACTTTAATGCCCAAATCTTCCCAGTTGATTTCCCTAAAAATTGATTCTAAGACCGCTGAAAATAGTTTCGGAGATGATGGGTCGCCTTGTCTCACGCCTCTCATAATTTTGAACGGAGGGCCCTTTCTTTCAAGTTGTATTCGAACGTATTTGTGTTCGATCCCTTGTTCAACTAGGGCTTGCCACAAGTTGTTATGGAACAAAGAATCTAACGCTTTACTGTAACAATTTACTCAACAAATGCTTTATAGTATGTAAGTTGGTATTCAATATATTCTGGCGAACTACGTGAATGTGGTCCATTACGGAATATTTACATTACGTTCGTGTAAGCCATAACAAATCGATAAAACAAATTGCACGAAATTTGTCTATCGACTTTTGTGATAAAAGGTTCGCAAAGTATTTAATTTATGTCTCGAATAATCCTAACTTTACAATTCCGTAAGAATACTAACTGATTTGTAAAACAATCGCGTGCACCCTTCAAGTGGTAAAAATCACTTAGTTTTTGCTTTGCTTGTGTTCGTCACAGTCGGTTAATGAATATAATTTGTGATACTGAAATTTTTCATTAGCTCAGTATGTTAATCGTACAAATAAAGTACGAGTTTAAGTTAAGCAATTATGTGGACCCCGCTTCAGCTTCTGTAGGACAAGGGGCAAGCACGTTGCTTTGTCCGTTCTACTTAACGATATTAATCAACGGCACGTGACGAAATATTGCCCGCATTCGAACCAAGAACCTTAAAGAGTTTTACCTTAATTATTATATTTGTTCGTTTGACAAAGTATTTTTTTTAACCTCTTACACTTAATCGTTGAGTCACGGGCCGGTCGTTGTTGCCCGATGTACTGTATTATAAATATTTTATTTAAATTAAAAATCTATTTAGATAAAAATATACAACTGGGCCGGAATTCACTGCGTAATGTTTTGCTGCTCTACTCAACTCTCTATATTTTGTTTCAATGTTTTTAAAGTTTGCAGATATTCAAGAAGGATTAGAAGTATAGTAAGATATTTGCTTTTAAAAAAGCTTTTTGACGTCTTCATGCATGATAAATTAAAAATAATGTTGGTTATTAAGTTTATTTTTAAATGTATCATTGCGACGGACACATTTATAGTAATATTTGCTTATATGTTCAATTTTCTATATAAATGAGGTTTATTTAGTGATCGTTGAAATATCTTAGTCATAATATATCATCTCAAGATGATGCGCTGTCGTTCTATTTTGGCTTTGGGTATTCGGGAATCCACCGAATGAAACCCAAACTTTGGTTAAACTTCACGAGTTTTTTTAATGAATTTTCCCATCATCCAAATTAATATTCAGATTTACAAACGTGTTCCAGGAAAATTATAAATTGATTGAACACATATTAAACCCAATGGGGATCGAACTCGCGTCCCATGAATGATTACTTTCATTTCTTTTTTTGTCGTTTGTTTCTAACATATTTGTCTCAGTGTTTTACTTTAAACCTGGAGTAACTTTTAAAAAGTGTATAATCCCTAAACAAGAATGTAGTTGTTGACCAAACTAAGGAAGAGAGTTTGAATACAATCAGTTTCTCTATAGTATATACAAACATAAATGATTCTTGGCAGATTAAAAATCTATTTAACATAAAAAATACAATACGGGCAGGATTTGAACCGGTATCCACAGCTTTGCTCTAACCAATTGAGCTACCGCTTCGATGTCGATTTTTAATCTATATAATCCTGTTATTCGCAATAACATGTGCAAAAATATGAAAGTTTTCGCTATTCAGCTACAAATACATTTAAGGCGTAGAATCAATCAATTTTTTTGGCAATTTTGCAATACTGTAACTTGGTCAGTTCAAAAGCAAGGTTACAATGAATAGATCTCTATAAAGCCAATCACTGACAAAGAATACAGTTGTTGCACTTTGGGCAAAAATGTGATTTAAATTTAATTAAAATGTACAGGTCTCTTGTAAGTTTAGTGGTGATATATAATTTAGTGAGTGCTAAAAATGATCCCGCGGCGAATCAGCTTATTATGTTCAAGGAGAAGACATCAGTAAGCTAATTAACTTAACAACATTCCATATAGTATACTGAAATATCAAATAAAAGTTCAAAGGGACGAGAGGAAGCGATAAGCAAACACATTACTAACAGTCTTGCAAACCCAATTCTATAGTTTTTAATTTTGTATACTTTTTCTTAATCATTAATTTGAACATAGATTATGTTGCATACAAACAATGTAATATGATATTTAATTATTCTTTCTCTTCTATTATATGTCAAGCCTGAAACACTAAAATCAGCGTGGTTTTATGTCTGTTGTAGGTACATAGGTAGTTTATGCAAGTAGACCACATTTAAATAAAACACTTTAACGGATTAAAACCAAAAACAGTCTCCCCGTGACCACGGCTGTTGCAAACACAGATCACCTACGGGAGAAGGTAATATGTGCTTGCAAAGCATCCGAAATGTTAATCATCTCCAAAAAAGTTTAACTGTTTTATTTAAATATGAGTGACGTTTCCCAATATTATTTATTTTGTTTGAATTTATAATTTATTAATCTATTATGTGCAATAAACAATTTTGAAATTTGAAGAAACCAAATATATTTATTTATCCCAGGGACCCATAGGCATTATGACAACGAGCGCTGGAGCTCCAGTGGAACACAAAGACACAAACACGCTAAACTCTAGGCTTATCTTCAATGAATATTTTATGGACTCACTCACTCATACAGTAAGAGAAAGAATACCTGAACGTGTAGTCCACGCTGTAGCCGGCGGTGCTTTTGGCTATTTTGAAGTTACTCATGACATAACGCACATTTGCAAAGCGAAGCTATTCAGTCGGGTCGGTAAGAAGACCCCGGTTGCAGCAAGATTCTCCCCTGTCGTTGTCGAACGCGGCGGAAGCGACACGTCAAGGGACGCCAGAGGTTTCGCTGTAAAATTCTACACCGAAGAAGGTAATTTCGATATCGTGGGCTTCAACACGCCCATGTTTCTCTACAAGGACCCAGTCATCTTCCCAACATTTGTGCATGCATTGAAGAAAAATCCAGCGAATAATCTGTTCGACACTAACTCCTTTTGGGACTTCCTCACTCTACAACCGGAGACGTTCCATATGTTTCTCTTGGTATTCGGAGACCGCGGCATACCAGATGGCTATCATCATATGCCTGGGTTCGGCATACATACGTTCGAAGTGGTGAACGGACACGGTAGTAAATACTTCGTCAGATTCCATTTTGTACCTGACGCTGGTATCAAGAACCTGCGATCTGAGGATGCGAAGAAAATAAGCTCAGAAGACGCCGATTACAATACTAGGACGTTATACAGATCAATTGCAAACGGTGACTTTCCTAGCTGGACGGTTAGTTTGCAAATCCTATCTCTGGACGACGTGAAGAATGCCAGACTAGATGTCTTCGATGTAACTAAGGTTCTGCCTCTAGATGAGTATCCCTTGCATCCTGTGGGAAAGATGGTTTTAAATAAGAACGCTGTAAACTACTTCGCAGAAATAGAACAGTTAGCTTTCAGTCCAGGTAACTTAGTGCCTGGTATCCTCGGTGGACCAGATAAGCTATTTGAAGGACGTAGATTAGCTTATAGGGAGGCTCAACATTATCGTTTAGGCGCGAACTTCAATAGGATCCCAGTGAATTGTCCTATACAAACCAAAGTGTTGGAATATAACAGAGATGGTGTACCTCCATTAAAAGACAACGGTAAGGACATACCTAATTACTATCCGAATTCCTTCAACGGTCCTGTGCCGTATAAAGATCATAAAAGAGGCGAGTTACTACAGATTTTCGAGGAAGACCCAAACAATTTCGAGCAGGCAAGGGAATTGTACATCAATGAAATGACGAAGGAGGAACGGAGTAGATTAGTGGAAAATGTTTTGTACAGATTGGGCCCGGCTGCTAAATTCCTGCAGGAGAGAGCTTTGAAGATATTTTATATTATACATCCAGATTTGGGAAGTAGAATAGAGCAGGGATTACTTGCTAATGGGACAAAATATGATTGGAACAGATATTAAACAAAACACGATGCAGGGCAAGGTAATTGATAAATAAAATATAAATTATAATTTCTAATCCGTGGCATTTAATTGCATGATATGTTCCTTGACTGTACAAAAGAAAACAAAAAAAAGGGCCATTCTAACGTGTAACGAATTTTATGATTAGTAAAATTATTTATCTTGGAAGTTGCAGTAAGAAAATGTCGGTCAATTTAAAACGGAAATATAACTAGTGCATAGATCCGAGAATACGATCTTCACAATTAACAGTCAAGACTAATTTTATATTTTTTTCCTAAAATGCCTTTTAACGGAAATAATTACTTACAAGGATGAATGTTAACGGAACAAAAAATAACAAAAACAAAGGTTTTTCTTAAATAAAAACCATGATTTGATAAATGTCTTAATCGTTAACAGCGATATACGAGTAACACTCTTTACTAATATTTCTTATTAATTGTATTTTTTTATTTATAGACTTGTTTGTAAAAGATTTACTTTAGTAAGCATATATTAAATATTGGCCTTTTTTAATACACACATGTATCTCTTTAATTTTAGTTTTGCAAAGTGCCTTTGCAGGCTGCATATTTAATATCAAATACCTAAAATAAAGTAAAGTATTAGAGTATTTTAATTAAAGTATTTTTTTTGTTTGCATATAAAATTACTAAATAATGTATGTACAAAACGATAATACTATATTTAGGTGTTATATAAGTAGCAGATACCAAATGAAACAGGTCTAAGCGGAGCCAATCTTTAATTTGTATTTCTGGTTTTACTGCAAAGGGTCAATGATCTCTTTAAATGAATGAAAAATATGGCGCAATAATACCATAATTATATAGGAAGAACCACAAAGAATGGTTGTAAACAAATAAGTACTTACGAAAGTTTTATTAATACAAAAAAAATGACCAATTGAGCTTCCCGAAATGAATCAACATATAATAATTTTTAAATGTCGTGATTTTAATAAAAAACATGTGATAATTATAATGATTTTTTTTGACCCGACAGACTTTATTTTTCCTTATACGTTGCACATTCTTTTAAAACATGTTAGACTTCGTCTAGATATTAAATGGATGGTAGAAATATCGAAATTCCGTCTGCGTCACGAACCACAGACTACAGATGGAAAAGCCTTGAACATCTATCGCTTTTCCGTGTCCGTCTGCAGCTTTCCGAACCTCTAAAGCTAAAATAGGTCGACACCATCAAATGAACACCGCGCTGATGTATCCTCCTCTATCTAATTATTTATCAGTTACGTAGAAATGCTTAACCATATAAAATAAAGTCGAAATTGTTATAATCGTCGCTAAGATAAGCAACGAACTCGTTTATAAAATAGGTAATATATTATGTAAAGTCAATGACATCTATTTATTTTATAAACAGATTTTAATTTAAAAAACGTGGTTTGTTCAGATTTTTTTATATTCTTATTAAAGGAAAACCTGTCTATTATAAGACTTATTAGCAGAAAAGTGATTGGTTCAACCTAACGAGGATATTCACCCTCGGGTGTACAAAGGTAATTTTTTAAAAGCACAACACCTGGATTTTTCATAATCGTATAAAAGCAAATCAAGATTGCAGGTTGGTACATGGAAACGTTTTTAATAGGAAAGCACATTATTTCAATATTTAAAAATAAATGATATTAAACTATTTAATTGTAGATTAATTTCGTGATTTTTTTTTATCAAGCAGTTAGACATTTAAATACACAAAGGTATTATTATTTTATTTTTTTTAAGTATTGTATTTTTTTATCAAGATTAACGTAAGGCAAAACGAAGATCGGTTATATCAGAAAGAGTATCGGGAAAAAAACAGGTGAGTCGTTGCGGGAGGTATATAAGTACAATTAAGTCTTCAATTAATTATTAAATATCATGCGCATGCGCAGAAATACATATAGAATATAAGACTAATAAAGATTAAGTAATTAAATATATTTTCAAACGACACACGGCTTCGTGAATAATTTAAACACAGAACAAACAATAATTTTTCCGCGGTTGCACAGCGCGGCGGACGTCACTTGAATTTAGAATAAAAAAGCAACCGTGCGCCGGCGCGTTATTTATTTACTTTTTTTTTAACTACTGAATATTTCGCAATGTTTATGCTGTGGTGATTTACGTCTGTGGATAACTGTAGCAAATTAGATTGGTGCGGGTTATAAAAGCGACCGCCGCTTTGTACATCGTGTATGCTCGATTACTATGTTTCGCTCAATTATCTTGTTAATTCCCATTGTGACAGCTGCTTACGATGACCCCGCACAACAGTTGGTCGCATTCAAGAACAGCACTCAGGTAAGATATACAAGATTATATGAAAATGGTGCAGGGCGGATTTGCCAAGAAAATTAATTATGTTCCTATTTTCCCCGCTAATGGGGAAAATAGAATGGGGAGAATACTTTGCTGTATCCGTTTCACAATTCATTTTTATTCACGTAGCTGTGTAGGCTTCTGTACCCTGACCTCTCTTGCTTAACGCAATGCTAGGCAACACGCTTAAGCAGAAGCTGTTTCCGCAAAAGCTTATTTAAATTTTATTGCTGGGAAGTCCCATTGTTAAAAGGGCATAAAATTTACTTACTATTGTTTTGCTAGAATTATCGTTGATAATTTAGATTTGAAATTAAGTTCATTACAGCCTATTTTTTAATTGTCACTTTTTTGTTTCAGTCACTTGTTGTCTAATTACATTTTTTTTTGCTATAAGCAATTCTATTATATTAGTGTAACGCATATATTATTACTAGCTGTGCCAGCGACTTCGTCCGCGTAGAATAGTTATTTTGTGCATCCAAATTCGTTTTTGCAAACATCCTCTTCATCTTTATAATTTTAAACTGCTATCCAACATCGACATCGGACGCATCCCATCGCTCGCGACCTTTCGTTTGGGTCCCATCGTTCTTGCAAGTTAATCTTCAAAGATAGACGGAGAGCCTCGCGGACTTTTTTTTATATCATTTAAAGGGGAATCATTTTTTTATATAAATTTTCTGGGTATCATGAACAGTTTTTGTAGCGTACGTATAACGATTAATAATTTTACCAATTTTTTCACATTTCTCGCGGTATCTTCGCTCCCATTAGTCACAGGGCGATGTTTTATAGCCTTCCTCGATAAATGTTCTAATCAACACACAAATAGATTTTCAATTCGAACCCGTAGTTCCTGAGATTAGCGCGTTCAAACAAACAAATAACTTTCAGCTTTATATATTAGTATAGATATCATTTATAATTTCTTAGGTATACATTTGAAAACTTTTATATATTATTGCATGTTATTGCATGATGGCACTATATATATAAAAAATCAATTATAAATAAAAAACAACTTAGGACACGGGTCCACTTTGAACCGGTAGGCATAGCGTTCCGTGCTGTTGCTCTAACCAACGAACACGATAGCTCAATTGGTTAGAGCAACAGCACGGAACGCAAGCAAAATGAAATCGATTTTTAATTTATTAGAATAACATGTTTAAATTACGTTTGCAGGGACCCATCGGTATCATGACAACTAGTAATGGAGCCCCCGTGAAATACAAATACGCAACGGGCACTCTCAACAGTAGATTGTTGTTCCACGAGTACTTTATGGATTCCCTAACGCATTTCTCTCGCGAGCGTATTCCAGAACGAGTGGTCCACGCAAACGGCGCAGGAGCATTTGGCTTTTTCGAAGTAACCCATGACATCACGCACATTTGCAAAGCGAAAATGTTCGAATCAGTTGGCAAGAGGACACCTATAGCTATCAGGTTCTCATCTATATTTGGAGACAGAGGTGCCAGCGATACCCTCAGAGACGGAAGAGGCTTCGCTGTAAAGTTTTATACTGAGGAAGGAAATTTCGATATCGTCGGTCTGAGTGCACCCGCCTTTGTTATAAAGGATCCTCTCTTCTTCACGACCTTCGTCAGATCAATTAAAAGGAATCCGCAAACGGATCTTCTAGATGCCAACCTCATGTGGGACTTTTTGACCCTCCGACCGGAAAGTTGGAATACATTCATGCGCGTTTTCGGAGATAGGGGTATTCCTGTCTATACGAATATGCCTGGCTTCGGGATTCACACCTACCAAGTAGTGAATGATGCAGGGATGAGTTATTTCATCAGATTTCACTTCGTTCCTGATACGGAGGAGAAAACGTTGACGTCGGAGCAAGCGAGAGGGATCAACTCTGAAGACGCAGATTACAACAAGCGAAGATTGTTCAAGGCCATTTTGAATGGAGACTTCCCATCTTGGACGTTCTCGATACAGATATTGTCCGTGGATGACGTAAAGAACGCGGATTTCGACGTGTTTGATGTTACCAAAATCCTGCCCCAGGATAAATATCCATTACATCCTGTTGGTCGTATGGTGTTAGACAGGAACCCAGATAATTACTTTGCTGATATAGAACAGTTAGCTTTCAATCCAGCTAATTTGGTTCCCGGAATATTGGGTGGTCTTGACAAACTGTTTGAGGCGCGTCGTCTATCATACCGGGACGCTCACTACTATCGTTTGGGTGCGAATTTTAACAATATTAGAGTTAATTGTCCATTTAATACTAAACCTTTGACGTATAATCGAGATGGTCACGCACCAGTCAAAGACAACCAGAAGTATCTTCCGAATGTTTACCCGAATTCCTTTAATGGACCAGCACCAGTGGAACCTTGGAGGGACTTTTCGGAGCCGGAATTATTGCATATAATTGAAGCGGACCCGAATAATTTGGATCAGATCAAGGATTATTACCAATACACATTGACTGACGGTGAAAGAAAAAGATTGCTAGAGAATATATTGAGTAGCTTGGTTTCAGCTACGCAATTCTTGCAGGACAGGGCGATTGCTCTATTCAATAGCATAGATCCTGACCTAGGTTATAAGGTTGCATCAGGTCTTGCTTTAAACACAACTATGGAAATGCATTATTTAGGTCTAAAATAATAGTCGTTTCTTACATATTGAATAAAATATACTGAGGGAAGTAGATTTGTTTTTGATCCTAACATGTAACTCACGAATATTTCAGGCAAACCCGGGTATATAGCCAATAACTAGCTCTGTCAGCGACTTTGTCCACGTGAAAATTATTTTGATCATCATATTAGTGTTTCAAACTTCAAATCTTAAAAGTTAAACATATATCGTCGCGGACATTTTTTAAAATCATTTAAAGATAAACCCGTCTTTCAAACTTATTTTTGGGTATCTTGAACCAGTTTCACTACGCAACGGAAACCCTCAAAGGTAACTTTCCCCGTTTGTGCCACATTTTCCTCTGTTTCTTTGTTCTTTTTGGTTACTGAATGCTGTTTTATAACCTGAATCCTACCTCGATAAATGTTCTATCTAACACAAAAATACATTTACGATTTGAACCAGTCATGGGATTACCGTCTCAAACAAACAAACTCCTTAGCTTTAAAATATTAGTATAGATTATCCTAATGACGACTTTACGTTATTGTTTTATCAAAATTATTGTGCTGTATTAGTAATTAAGTAATTAGCTGTACGTGTTATCTATATTATAGCTGTAATGGAAAATATAATAAACGAAACAGGTTCGTATTTTTTCCATTTAATGGCAACCTTGAACCGGAAACATTATTGCGTTGATGATTTAATTTAATTCACAAAACATTGCAGAAACGTATAGGTATAGAATTCACTCTCAATTAGGTACTTGCATTTAATCTATACTAATATAAAAAAGCTGCAGACTTTATTTGTTTGTTTGAACGCGCTAATCTCAGGAACTCCTAGTTTTAATTGAAAAATTTGTGTTTTGTAGAGTATTTATCGTTGAAGGCTGTAAAACATCGACCTGTGACAAATAAGAGAGAAGATACAGCGAGAAATGTGACAAAAATTGGGAAAATTATTCTTCATTATGGGTTTCCGTTGCAAAAACGGTTCAAGATACCCAAATATATATATATATATCTTTTAAGATAATTTTGCAAGAACGACGGAAAGGGACGACGTCGTAGGTAACAGCTTAAGTTTATAAAGGTGAAGGGGTTTGAAAAACGAATTTGGATGCCCAAAATAACGATTCTACGCGGACGTAGTCGCTGACATAGCTAGTAAAGGATAAGAAACTAATGAATACGTAGTTAAATGACTCAGACATTACACAAGAATATATTATTTGTTGTTTGATTAAGCTTTATTTAGATCTGTTAAAAACTACAAACTCAATTCAATTAATATGGTAATAATGGTGAATTAAAATTCCGTTTCAACTTGCATAACATTTTGGGCTTCGTCTGGAAGTCCGTCAGTGTCACGAGCCACCATACACGGACGAAAAGCCGTGATGTTCAATAATGTTTCGGTTTCAATCTGTTGGATTTTCTAATATGCAAAGCCAAAAAGGTCGACAACACAACTTGCTTAGGTGTTATGTGACTGGGGTATTCCACTTTCCATCAAGTGAACAACATGCTTGTCTGTCCTCAAAGATTTGAAAATAGGTTCTTATTGGTATTTTATTTTGTTGTGGCATCAACAGAACAACAAATGTTTTGTAAAACTTCAACTCTCACGGATCGCCAAACTCATTACAAGCAGAAAGACAGGCACACTTAAGAAAACAGGCTGGTTTTACTCTGATATAGAACCACAGAATCTTTGCATTTTCAGGGTAACGCCTTAATATCTAATCGAGCAAAATTGATTAGTTTCGTTTTAGCATCGATATAATTGATTTCGGAAAACCAATTTCTATGTACAATACAACAAATATTTTAAGATGATAAGTACGCGAGAATACCTTTTATTAATTTTGGTATTTTAAAGATAGGTAGAAGGAAAGCAATAAAAAAAGGAAGTAACTAGTGTAGTCTAAACTAGTTAATCAAGAGATTTCACGTTAAGAAAGATAGACAAGACAATACACATTCAGAAAAAGTAAGTTTTTGTTACAATAAACAGTTTGATCAAAGAAGTTTGAAGTTAAGGAGACGGACATTATACTTAAAAGTATGTTTTCTTTACGATATATACAGTAGCGTGGTAGATGGACAAGGGCCTCTCAAGAAAGAATCGATCCTCTTCCCCTCTTTTAGCATAACTTTAATTAAATGAACCTCCAAAATTATAAATAGCAACAAGAACGTTAAAAATCCTTTTCTTCTACGCTTATATCTTCTCAAAGATAAGGTTAGAGGGCCCCTAAGTTCCGGGGCCCTGGTGCACTGCACCACGTGGTCCTACGATAGCTACGCCACTGGATATACTGTTTCAGCAAAAAAAAATAATTTGAGAAATGAAAACCTTTTATTTTATCTATGCCTTTGCTCTTTAATTTAGTCAGGAGTGGATTTTTTTATCAATAAAAATGTTAATTACAATAATTATAACATGCGTGTTTATAACATTTATTGCAAATAAAAGAATAAATTATTAATACGAAAACGCAATGTGGTTTGTAATGCCTCAAAACGGGTCTATTACTTGATATTTACATATTTTATGTAACGTGAAATGATTGACAATATCATTACAATTAGTAATTAGAAATACCCCATTGCACTTAAACAGGACGTTGGGAAATTATATTGGCAAAGTTTTTGTTAGACTGGCCGTGCATGGCTGAAACTTTGTTGCGGTACTGAGATTGGAACCTAGAACCGTTCTTCCTAATGTGTATGTTGAGAGTGAGCAACTGATGTAGACAAAAACATGTTCATAATCTTTATACTGTATGCCGATAGTGGGTTCGAATCCTGACTGTAGCAAAACTATATTTCGCTATAGTCACACTTTTTTAGCAAAGAAAACATACTTTCAAGAAGACATAAACTTATTATCTTAATTATTAGTTTTTTAATGTGTACCTTATATAAACGTGTTTTTTTTTCAATGACCCTGTATGCCAGTATTGAGTATATACTAATTACGAGGTACAGACAACATATTCACATTGTAACGCGTCAATCACAATGTTTCCGATTATATCTATTCGCTTTCCCTGCCATCAGTACTTACAGATATTCAAGATTGGGGAGTATTGTTTTTGGTAATTACATCTAATGTTACACGGTGTTACGTACAGACAACATATATGTATTTCAAAATTACATATGAATGCGTGTTTATAATTTAAGTGAAATCTACTTGGGTCTATCATCTAACATTCATCTAACTTCTGTTTC
Source organism: Leptosia nina (assembly GCA_963661955.1). NCBI lineage: Eukaryota > Metazoa > Arthropoda > Insecta > Lepidoptera > Pieridae > Leptosia > Leptosia nina. Next base: position 1,757,037 of record CAVLEF010000163.1, on the reverse strand, counting down.
GGGGCACAGAGGAGAGGAATCTTTGAAAATGAGGTATATTATTTACCATATTGTTTTATAAGTAACTGACCTGGCAAACGTGTTTTTGCCATATCAACTATTTCCACGAAATATAATATGATTTCCATAAATGCGGTTCTTGAGAGTTAGACATACTACAATAGGCATTTTATATTATTATTCAAAGAAGCATAATTCATTCGTACTTTTTTTAGGTGTCTTGAAGCGTTTCGAAGCGAACGCCACGGAAATCCTCGAGGATGAATAAATTTCCCCGTTTTTTTCCACATTTCCTTCTGTTTTTTATTCGTCGCAACCTGAGGTTGCGGTGTTGATTTAAAGCCTAGATGTGGTAGCCTAGGTGTAGATTTAAAGCATCGAAATGCTCTAACCAACACAAAAATATTTTTTCAAATCAAACCAGTACTAACATTAATTTAACAAACTCTTCAGTTTTATTATAGATGCATATTGTATAGATGAATTAATTGAACGCCACTTAAGAATCAGAGAGATAATAAGTATAGCGTTTTTTTACACTGTGATTTCTAACTGGTTATACGAAGTTTTCGACTACTTGAATTACATTAGTAATATCACGAAAAAACTCCAGACGAAACATTAACTTATATTTTACGTATAAACTTGTATACCTAACGTCATATTCATTTACTGGTTAAGCCCGCGACATCGTCTGTGAGGGCTAGTGTCTTTAGTTTAGTAAATTGTTCAATTTGTATTTAAATTTGATTAAACATTGTACAATTTAGTCTGCTGGAAGCAAAGTGGCCTAATAACAAAACACACGATTTTCAATAAACTTACATTTTTGTAAAAATTATGTTATCAATTTTCGGTCACTGTGCTCTTGACGATTATAATTTGTAGACTATGAAAATATAAATAACTCAAGTCATATTGCTGTTAGGCTACTATGCCTCAAACGGCCTCAATTATATAATGTTTAATCAAACTTGAATACAATGTGAAAAATTTACCAGAGACACTAGTCCGGACAGATGATGTCGCGGGCACAATCAGTAAATTAATATTGCGTTATACAAGTTTATATGGAAAATATTTCTTAAATTCGATAATGTTTCTTTTAGGCTTTTTCGTGATATTACTAATTTAAGTCAAGTACTCGAAAACTTCTTAGAACCAATTGGAAATCAAAGTGTGTAGCTAGCTATACACTTAGTTTTCTAACTGATGGTCACTTAAATAATATTATAAAGTTGAAGTGTTTGTGTTTTTTTTGAATGCACTTATTTAAGGAACACTGGTTTGAATTGAAATATTCTTTCTGTGTTGGTTAGACCATATCATAAACGCGTTGCAATAAGCTAAACACAAAAATATGGCTACGTAAAGGGAATGCGGTTTCACTTTTAAACGGTCTCAAATTGTTCTAATAGGATTGTCTCATTAGAAATAACAAAGTCGTGCGCGCAAGTACGTAATAACAATTGCACGTTGTTACATTCGTAAGGTATTGATATGGCAATAGGCTCGAGAGGAGATTATGTCAATCGCATTGTGTAACTGGCAACACAGTGTCAATTTGACGACGGCGATAAGGCCTTAACGCGCTAGCTGTGCCAACGACTTCGTCGGTGTAGAATGGTTATTTCGGGCAACAAAACAAAAAACAAACACACCTTAGCATTTATTGAGAAAGGCTATAGGCTATAAAAATCGCGATGTGACTAATAGAAGCGAAAAAACACCGGGGAAAGTGGAAAAAACGGGGAAAATCATTTATCTCTAAACTATAGACAGTATTTACTTTAAAGTCATATTGTAGATTTGATAGTAATTAAATTCAAGGTTGTTATTTTAAATATATTTTTATGTGGTACAAAACATCGTTTGTCCAAACCGTTTCGAGCGATAACAAGCAATTCTCCGCAGCTGGGAATTAGCTTAAAGCCTTTTGTTTTTACACACTATTGTTGAATTAAGGTTAATACGAGTTTTATGTACGCGTAATACTTTCTTTGGTGAATTTTAATTCATGCTTGTGAACTCAAATTAAAATATTTTTATCCGAAGCTTTTAAAATCAACTTTCAATATTTAGGTAAACTTACGTTAGGGACTCCCTGAATCATCAATCATCAGTCCCTATGTGACCACGGTTGCTGTAATACATGCGTAACGTTGGGCCGTAGGTGAAATACATTTTAAATAAGTTGACTAATATATTTGACGTTTTAAACCGTTAAAAATGGTTTTATTTAAATGTGCATCAGCGAACCACAGCCTAGAAGCGAAACGCGGATTAATACTTTATGGCTTAGTCGGTTAGTTGCGATATTTCATTTTGTAACCAAATTGTCTAGACGTAGACCAACGTGTACCCGGAAATCGAACTCACGACCGATGAACCAACGAGAACATCAAAAGTGTAACTATACTAATAACTACTTAAAGAGAAATTGAATGATAGATCAGCGCAATGTCGTTTTGTCATAAATCGTGACTACATTTAGCCACGATTAAATCGTATAATCTTATCAAAATGACAGTTTAATACTCCGTTAATTGGGATCATACAACTTATTACCAAATCACGATGTTCTTTACGTCTGTCAAATTTGACAAACGTGTTAATCTAATAGCAAATACATAATTGTGGCAATGTATGGCTTATAAGTTATAATGAACGGGTCGCCGACTTCGTCTGGAAAGCTAGATATTAAATGTGGGTTGATGAATAAGTTTCCCGTAAAGTTTAATCGCGATTCGGTTTCAGTCTATAAATTTCCGAATATACAAACCAAAATAGGCCGACAGCTTATCTTGATATGTTATTCGGTTGGGGTATTTCACCTTTCATTAAAAATAATTAAACTAGTTCACATTAATTAAAATAAGGTTTAATAAATTTAAATAAAACACTTTAACGGTTTAAAACGCGATATATTAGTTAAACTTATTTGACAATGATTTTTAACTTCGGCCCGACGTTTCAAACCGTTAAAGTGTTTTATTTAAATATGTACTACTCGTAAACTATAGACAGTATTTAAGTTTTAATAAAAGTTACCCCTATGCGGGGGGAAGACAAACTTCTGTGTTCGTTTTTCAATTTAGTTTTAAACAAATTCAATTCTTGCTTCAATTCTCTTCAATGCCTTTATTAAAATCATCTAGCAGATATAAGAAAACGTTTGCCCCACAGGGAAAAACGGGATGCAATTTCGCCTTGTCTGAAATGGTTATTGGTGCTGGTAACTTGGAGTAGTAGAAACGTGTTCCCAAGGCACCCTAGACAACTTCGTAGTGGGCTGGTGGTATGTTTAATGGTTCTGGTCGACTCTTGGCTCTGGTATGCTTAGTATTATGTATCAGCTAGAACACGGAGGCGGATTAACACCACACTTCTCATGTCAATGGGAGAAACTGAATTTTTCAAACTCGATAAAATGTAACAAAAAAATAAGTCAGCACCATAACATTACATATACAAACGTTATCCAACATCTAATTATAGTTAAACGATCGTTTCTGTCCCAATACATTAATTTAGAATGGCCAATAAGTTGACGGTGTTGCTAGTTAAATAATTCGTTAATCAACTTCTAATACCACAGTGACATAACAAAACCACAATGCATAATGCTGTGTTTATACTAGAGACATCAGCCTATTAGGATATGACGTGAAATATTTATTAATTTTAAAGAACAAAACCGTGAGTTCTTATTAAATGTAAATAATAAACTAAGAAACTAAACGAAAAAACAACAATAATAAAAAGTTATATAAAGGAAAATTATATAAAAAAAAATAATTAGTATATTATTTCAAAAAACAAAAATTTCTAACGATTATATTAACGAAATATTAATTTTTTTTGGACCAATGCAGGAGATTAGACATATTGCAAAGGTTAATAAACGTTTTAGGAATTTTTAACCTTCTATATGCACCGCAAACATTGCCTTTTATTCTACATAATTAAAAATGTATAAACTTCAGTGGAGAAGTCAGGTTACTTAGGCTTATCTTTTTTTTAGTCAAAGTGATTCTATAAACAGATTAAGATTATTTGCGTACTTGTTTCCAACCGTACCCTTAGTGTAGACGTAGCTTTATATTTGATAAACTATATTATAATATCGGCATTTCGGATTAAGTTTCGTTCGCACTTCCTTTCGTGTAACACGACTCCTCTGGCACTATTCTCATACTCAGTGTTTAGTTTCATCATGAATTTTAGCTTATTCAACATTCGACACGTCATAAAAGAAAATACACCTAATATTAGTAGTAACATTCTTATCTACATTATTCCAACTTCTTCAGTCAATCCCATATCAAGGTATTTGCTGTCATGTTCCTTTATGTTGCATATTCGTATAGATCTATACTAATATATAAAGCTGAAGAGTATGTTTGAACGCGCTAATCTCAAGAACTACTGGTTTTAAATTGAAAAATTCATTTCTTTTAAATAAAACACAGACTACGCGTCGCTCAGCGTGCGATGGAAAGGGCTATGCTCGGAGTTACCCTGCGCGATCGAATCAGGAATGAGGAGATCCGTAGAAAAACTAAAGTCACTGACATAGCCCATCGAATTGGCAAGCTGAAGTGGCAGTGGGCTGGGCACATCGCTCGAAGAACTGACGGCCGTTGGGGCAAAAAGGTTCTGGAGTGGAGACCACGTACCGGACGTCGAAAACCTGGACGACCTCCTACCAGGTGGACCGACGACCTGGTCAAGGTAGCGGGGAAACGCTGGATTCAACTGGCGAACGACCGGTCGTACTGGAAGTCTATGGGGGAGGCCTATGTCCAGCAGTGGACGCTGAACGGCTGAATCGACCGATCGAAAACACTTTAACGGTTTAAAACGCGATATATTCTCACGTCTCCCCGTGACCACGGCTGCTGCAAAGCATCCGAAACGTCGGGCCGAAGTTAAAAATCATTTTCAAATAAGTTTAACTAATATATCGCGTTTCAAACCGTTAAAGTGTTTTATTTAAATGTGTACTACTCGCGTAAACTATAGACAGTATTTAAATTCATTTCTTGTTTGTTAGAACATTTATCAAGGAACGTTATAGGCTATATATATTATAACACATCGCACAGTACCTACAGAAGCGAAGAAACAGCGGGAAATGTGGAAAACGGTTTTTTTTTATCTTTGTGGGTATCCGATGCATACGCTGCGATTACTGTTCAAGATTCCCAAAAATATGTATTACATCATTGACGTTTTGACAAGCTTTCGATAAACCTACAGTTGTGTACTATGTTTTATGTAGGCACTTATTAAAAGACACGAAAATCATTTTAATATTTATATGCATATAAAAGCTTATATTTTGTCAAAAGTTACAAATAACTAATTAACTAACTAAAAATATGACATAGGCATTAGTATCTGTAGGAGGTATGAGTAGAACTGAGAGGAACTGAATTTGATCCCACTCAGCCGAATTTGTAAAGATCACTGAACCAATAGACAATTATAGGTGGAACTCGACTACGACCATTGTCCACACTACAGCCAATATCTAACTTGGCTCTGCATAAATTTCTTCTTTCCATCATTTTTGTTAATTCATATTTTCTAGACGGAGCATTAAATGCTTAAAGGTATGTAGAAATATTTAGCTGTGCACACGACTTTGTCCGCGTAGAATAGTAATTTTGGGCATCATAATATTATTTAAACATCCGATTTAACCAATATAAAAAGGTTTTTTTTAATTCGAACGAGTAGTTCCTGAGACTAGCGCATTCAAACAAACGAACTATTCAGCTTTATAATATTAGTATAGATCGACAAAATAGAACCCACGACCACTTATTACATATTGCGGCCAGTGGACCAAGTTCGCAAAAGTGTTACCTAATAAACAAATGTTTGTGATTGATGCAATATTCAAATTGTTGCCATACACAAAATACACAGCCTATTTAATTATCGTTTAATTACTCACTTCGCATTGTGAAAAATACTCGACATATTGTTATGTAACGAGATTTGTGTCAAAATGTTAAACAGTTAAGTTTAATACTTAATAAGTTACAATGTAATAAGTTTGGTCGTATGCCAATTGGATTTAAGAATTATTGCAAGTTAGCTCATAGTATATTTGTGTGTAAATTCAAGCTATACAGGAAGACAACATCTATATACTGATTACGTGGGTATTATATCGGTATATTGTTAAATGCAAATAAACTCTTTAAACGGTTTAAAACATTAACTATATTAACTACGAAGCGAACAAGCGAAATTTATTTGTGAATTGCTGCTAAAGTTGTCGTCGCTAAGTTGTTTCATTTATATAGTTCGCAATTTGATTCGATAAAAGTGTCTTATCTAACGAAATATATTAATTATTATTTAAAAGTTTTAACGGTTTAAAACAATAATGTTTTTACTTATTTCCTTTTTTTTTTGTTTCGCATCCAAAACTTATTTTGGCCAACGCCCGGTTTTGGATGCTTTGTAACAGCCGTATGCCGCGTAACCGAGGGTTATATATTTCGCGTTTTAAGCAGTTTATATAATTTATATAAACTAGATCTCATTTAAAAGAGCAGGGACAGATAGTGTCCAATAAAAGTTTCTCTTCTGAATCTAATAAAAATCGGTCACGCATTTTTCGTGTATGTACACACTACGCTATCTGCCAATTTGCAATTTCGCGAATGTGTAACAGATTTAATGGGTTTCGGGCTTCGATGCCCGCCCGAGGCAAGCTATCGTAATAAGTATTTAACAATTTAGCTTAAATAATATTGTGACATAATAAATGTTATGTCCGTTTCGTTTGTTTAAGAAAGTATTGTAATCAGGCTGTGCCCGCGATTACCTCCGCGTGGAAGTTATTTATTTGTTTACAACTAACTTCTACTGCTACTTAACTTAAGAAACAAGTTTAAAGGAACGCAAGCCGTTGTGAAGAACCATCATAGGCGAAAACAAATATTAACCGAAAGAAAACCACAAATTGTAAAATCTGAGTGGAAATGAACGTATACATTGAAATAAATTAAGGTATACGTATATTAACGTATACAGTAGTATAAAATAAAATATAATAATAAAAAAATAGGATATAACGAAAAAAAATATTTAAAAAGCTTTTTTAAAAGTACCTATACATTTTGACTTAAAATTTATTTATAAGTAATCAACGCAGTTCGGTGTGTTGGGCGAATCTTTAGAAATATCGACAAGGCCACTGAATCTGTTCAGAGTATGACTGAGTCTAGCAATAGGGAAGTTTAAGCCGTTTACTATCGAAAACCACTGATTCTGGTAGGATTAGTTTACGGGAAATCATACAAAAGACCCGTTGATTATTAACCATTGCTAACATTACACCAACGAGCCCGCCTTATGGAACATTTTGTCGTCTCTAAATTACGTTCTTAATAAACCCAATTGGGACCAGAGAAACGTCCGCACCATTCTCTTAATAATAGCGTGTAAATCATTAATTACCTTTATAAATCTCTCGAATAATGTGATCCCTCGCGCATTAATCATGCGCGTACGACTCTAACTCCTTTATTCGTCAACGGTCAAACTAATAGGAATTCTATACAACTCTGGATTAGCAATTTCTTAGCAATGTTATCAACTTGTCCTATATCTAAGTAATGTGTTTTCAGTGTTACAAAGTATATCTTAAATTTAACATAGGGATTCGAACCTGTTAAGAACTGAGCTTTTAAACTATGGAAGTAACTAACTATAAAACGCAATATGTTGATATTTTTTTAAATATTTTACCCATTTTTCACGTGATAGCAAATCTACGGACTGACACCGAAACGCGATTAAACTTCACAGCCTTTTCATTTGTGGACAGTGGTTCATGACCTGGACAGAATTTCAATATTCCTACCAACCATTAATTATCCAGATTTCCAGACGAAGTCTATGTTACAGAAGACTTAAAAATTTAGTAGAAAAATTTTGCAACCGGTGGCGATCGAACCCACGACCGATCGATTATTAGTCACATTGCAACAATTACACAAGCCCGTCAACATATTTCAATCTCAACTTAGTATTTATTGTCTTGAGCACTAGATGCCCTGAGTGAGCATCCCGAAGAAGTAGTACATCACTGTGCCCCGGTCAGGCGGAGCACAGTGATGTACCAGACACAGATATATGTCTGCCATCGATATGAAACGGGGTTTCATAGTGTGCAATTAGCAAACTAGACACTAGATAATTGCAAGCGAAAATAGGTATCTATTGCATTCGTAATCTCGATAGTATCGCTTATCTGATATCAAATATTTAATCGCAAATATTGTAACACGTAATTGGCGAGACATTGGCATGTGTTGGCCAATGGCTTATGCCAATAAAATGCCGTATTGACATGTTGCGTGCCCACCTTTCGCTCGTAACAGTTGACTTTCGACCCGGTCGATTTGTATTAAGATGTAGGTAGTTGTGGAAATCTTTGGGGACTGATTGCGAAAATTTTACCAAAAAAACTGAAGTATAGAACGCAAATTGTTTTATTACTTTCTGCAAATACTAGTTACGAAGGAACATATTGCAGCAGTGCTGTCTGCAGTTTACGCGAGCAGTACACATTTAAATAAAACACTAACGGTAACGATATATATTAAACTCAAACGGGGACTTGACGGGCAAAGCATCCGAAACGTCGGGCCGTAGTAAAAATAATCTTCAAATAAGTTTAACTAATATATATATAAAATAAATTAAATTGTACGCTGTTTCTCAACTCTATTGTGATCGTTGAATTTCTCTTACCCAATATAATAATAATACACCTATTACAAGATGTACTTTCAAATCAAATCATTTAAAACCTAAATATATTTCTAATTTACATTCAATAAGCGTTTAATACTTTACATACCTCCGGTCCAGCGGTAGTCCTTGAAATATTTAATTATTGCGGCGTGTAAGTCTGCATCGTAGCTGGGATCTAAGGGAAAATATTTAAAAAACAAACGGCGGTCGAGTATGAACTCACACCACACTGATTTTTCGAATAACACTTTAAAAAACGCACTGGACTCTTGGAGTCTTCAATCACAATATCTAGAACTCTTACTTAAAAATTTATACGTATATACACACATAATATTTCACATTTTAAACGTTAAACTCGCGTTAAAATTGTTTTATTTAAATGTGTACTACGAAAGCGTAGTAACTAAATAATCAAAACTGTGCATGAACAACTCGCATGTACCGCGTCCAAAAGTGTCTGTCACCGCGCGCTAGGTTCGTTCGGCCGTTTTATTGAAAAAATGAAAATACCCCCAATTTTTTTTCGAATAATTAATAATAATCTTTTACATAACAATCCTGGCATACTTTAAAAACTGTGGAAAATAGCTTCTAAATAAAATTTACTTTTAATATTATATGTAGTTTAGCGAAAGACAGATGTAGTAACGCGAAATATGTCCCCGTAACTACGGCTGCTACAAAATATCTCCAGTTCAGTAAACGTTGACCCGTAGTTATATTAAAAATATATTTCGGTTTGAAACCGTTAAAAGTTTTCATTTAAAAAATAATAATAATTTTGTCTGTAGCATGTATACTTAAGGCTATACGGTGTTTTTGTTGTCCGTACCTTGTGAAAATTAAGGTTTTGAGCTTGATTACTCAAAGTGTAACTTTCTGCAAAGTGATAGTACAGAACAAGTAAATTACGTCCCAGATAACGTTAATAATCTTATTCTTTATCTGTGCTTTGGGTGAACCGACATCAATATGTCAGATTTGAAAATCTGGGACATATTTGTAACTAAACCGTTATAACCCTTTCCAATCGCAAACATAAAATGTATATTTTAAAGTGTTTTTAACTTTGCAACTGTAATTCACTAAATTTTGTTTTAAGCACATTTTGCAAGTTAATTTTATGCTCGTAATGTTGTGTAAAGCTAATTATTTAAGTGCTGCTAAAAAGTAGTTCAAAAGGGATTTATAATTTAGTAAATGTTATTTTTTTGTTTGATAGCATTTTATTGGGTTATGTGACGTTTTTTTACAAAAACACTTATTTTCTTTCATATTTTTACCGACTTATACCGTTTAAACCTTAGTTTATTACAAAAAAAAAAATGTTAGTAAATAAAAGCGGATTAGAACGCGATCGAGAAAATTACGTGAAGTACGGGGAATGTCCTCTTTGCAAAGCATCAAGAACCCTAGTTATTAATAATTAAGTAAATGAATACATTTTGAGTTTCAAACTGTTAAAAGCTTTTATGTTAGTTAGATAAACTTCACACGATACTTAGTAAATAGCGATATAGTACTTGAAGCAGTTGTTTTACTAAATACTTTGTTTTTGGGTAACTATCTCTTCAACTCAAAAATAAATACTTTGAATTGTAAGTTTTGGAATATGAGAATATAAATTTCTTTGTCATACATTTCTTAAAAAATTCAATATTTTGCAAAGGTTTTTGGACATGGTTGCATTATAGGAATAAAAATATATTATACTAGCTGTGTTCGCGACTTCGTCCGCGTGGAATTTTATTTTGGGTATCATATTTCTTATTTTTGTAAACAACTTCCTTATACTTTTATAGCTGTTACCCACGTAGTCCGCGTCCCGTCGCGTCGGTCTTCCGAGTTTATCTTAGAAGATAGAGATATCCTGTCGCGGTCATTTATTTAGAGCATTTTTAAAAGGAACATTCATACATAGTTTTTTGTTTCCTTGAATCGATTTCGCAGTGCAAGCTACGGATGACCTCAGCGATAAATAATTTTCCCCGATTTTTCCACATTGCCCTTTGTTTCCTCGCTCCAGTAGGTTGCAGCCTGATCGTTAAATGGACCAACCAGCATAAACTATCTAACCAAGACTATCTGGTAAATCGGCATAGCCGCTCTCAGGTCCCACCTAGACAAACATATACACATATATGTACTCTACTGTAACTAAAATATGTCTAAAGGCACTCAATACCTAGCACTTAGGTAATACTCGTAGACGTTGAAGTTTTCACACGCCTACAATCATCAAGAGTGCCAAAGTAAATACGACCTCTCGCGGCATTAGCATTTATTTGTTTATTTATCCTTATTGAGATGTAGCAAGGGTTTTGATTGCGTGTCTTGTGGGTGGTGTATGTACAAGTGATAAGAAATATATCACTATATATAAAGCCGCCGCAGCTGCCTTGACAGCCAAATGGGTAATCGTATTGCCTCGCATTGCGTTAAGCGCGAAAGGTCCTGCGTTTGAATCCCAGAAAAACAATAAAATTGTTTCGGTCGGGCAGGGCACGGAAGTCTGATCAACTACTTGCACAAACAACACAAATGTGTTCACCTCATGCAAGGCGACGGGGAAACGGAATTTCACAATACACTACTATATACAAAGCTGAAGTATTTGTTTGAATGCGGTAATCTCAGGATTTATCGCAAGAGGCTTTAGGCTACATATCATGTCACGATGAGATCTATAGATAAAAGAAAACCAAAAAAAATGAATAAATTAATATGGTTATAATTTGTAAAACTTTGGAGGTTTGTAAAAATACATTTGGATGCCCAAATTAACTATTCGACGCGGACGAAGTCACGGGCACAGCTAGTTATTAAAAAACTTATATCAATCTGTGTCTTAAGGGTGGGACTTTTAAATTTAGAAAAACAAATATACATTGTTAAGTTTCTATATAATTTAAATTGCCAATTACATCTTAGCATTATGGGTCCTAATCCATTATACACAGAGACTATTATTACATACGACCTACTTAAATTGATTAATATAAGTTTACTTCTAATAACTTAATCTCATTAAAACATATAGTTACACGCGATTCGATCATTCCATTACATAGCTAAAAAAGATACGCAATTATAGATCATAAAACAAGAGCGTTATAGAGTATTATTCTTTGATGACAATGCGAATCGGTGTTATGTAAATGAACTTTTATGACCTGTACGGTGACTAGAAAACGAAAGGACCGCAGCGCATCCGCGATACGATAAGTCGTGTCAGTTAATATGATATTTAGGCTGTGTGTGTGTCAACGGAGTTTATAGCCTTTATATTCAATTAGGCTGTTTAATCTACACTAATATGTAAAACTAAAGAGTTTGCTTGTTTGGTTAATCTTAGGAACTACTGTACTGTAGGAAAACGGTAGCTTGATCTAATCGTGATTTTTATTCTTAGTCAAAAATGAGTCATGGTTCATATACTTATAATTAAGAATTCTCTATGTGAACGTTAAATAATACGTGAACTATATTTAAACATTTGTTTTGAAAATTGAAAAAGGTTGGATTTGTGCAAATTTTTCTACAGGGAGGTAGGTAGATAAGAATCTGGCAAATCGTATTTTCAGGTGAGAAACATTTTTAACATAAATAATATATAAAATGAATAATCAATTCTCCACTAGGGTTTTATGACCCAGATAATTGTTAATCTGATCACGTTTTAATTTATATAAAGAAATGTCAACGGTTTTAAACTTGAAATACATTATTTAAGTTATTCCTAACTACAAGCTGCATCTGTCGCGTCGTAGTTTTAAATAAGATAACTCTAATACTGTCTATAGTTTACGCGAGTACATTTAAATAAAACATTTAAGCGGTTTAAAACGCGATATATTTTAGTTAATTATTTTTAACAACGAAGTTTTGGATGCTTTGCAGGAGCCGTGGTCACGGAAACGTCGGGCCATAGTTAAAAATAATTTTTAACAAAAAAAAAAAAAAAAAAAAAAAAAAAAAAAAAAAAAAAAAAAAAAAAAAAAAAAAAAAAAAAAAAAAAAAAAAAAAAAAAAAAAAGAATATTGAAGGACTTTTAATTTCACATGATTCACACGTACGTCATCAATGCCTCTTTTGCCAGCCGCTATAGTAATTCACAATTATTTCAAACCATCTAAATTCTAAAGTATATATTAAATTGTGTGTGTGTAGATCACGATCACTCCACACGTAAGATGATAGAAAGTGATCATCAGCGATTTATGCCCGAGTCGTTGGGGCGATGAAAAATGTCCCATTATTAAATCTTACATTTCCTACGCCGCGGGGCGAACGCGGGCAATTTGTCGATCTGTAGAGGACGTAATCTATGGTATGACGTTTAATTGTCTTAAATATATCGCTTATGTAACTGTTGACTGGCTTAAAAGGAAGTACGTATCAATCAGAAGTTAATTGCGCACCGTGTAGTGGAAATGCGCGTGAGTATTATCGCTAAATGGATTTCAATTAGTAGTTTGTCGTTACGTTTGATCGATTATATTAAAAGAATATAAACATAGATTTTTATGAAAGGAGTTTTTGGTGGGAATATCGAATTTTCCGCCCGTGTCGCGCACCTCCGTCCACAGATGAAATAGCCGTGAAGCTTAATCGCTTCGGTTTGCCGGTTGTTTAGCTGTTATAGACTGGGGTATATTATTTACCATCAAGTGTTGTCCATTCAGGCTTGTACATAGGATGCCTATGTCCGTCCGTATGTATTGTATCTAGTTTACACGAGTAGTACACATTTAAATAAAAAACTTTTATTGGTTTACAACGTGGAATATAGTGACAAACGGACACTGAGTTAATTCTGTAAGGACCCATCTAGTTTCAACAAATATCAGCTACGACAAACAAGGTGACGCTAGCGTAGCAGATTTGATTATGAAATCAAGGCGACCTTCACTTTGAGTCCCCCCTTGGCCACGTCTGCTACAAAGCACCCGAAATGTATATGTTAATAATAAGTTATCTAATATATTTTCTACGTTTCAAACGGTTTAAATGATCCATTTAAAATGAAACACGAGTATCTTAAAGCTATATTTAGTTATAATTATTACTTACATAGTTTAAAATGCGGTATATATAAATTAATGTATTTACTATGGAGGGAGCTACTAATGTCAATGTTAAATCTGCTACGCTAGCGCCATCTGTTTCGACGTACTTTGTATTTGGAGAACATAGCTGGGTCCTGAGATAACTATCACACGCTGTCCTCTCGTTATATCTAAAACTATTTTATTTCAAAGTTTAAAGCCAGTTCCGCGAACGCTTAATGCCCATCTAAAGGTTAAGATATGCTCGTGCGCCCGTATCTAGCACCATTCGTCATTATAATGATGGTCATTTGTGATTTTTGCGTTATGTCATTGCTGAGTCGTGCAAAAAGTTACGCCTTGGGGAGATTGTATAATTTGGTTACATTTGACTTGTAGAGATCGTCGATGAATAAACCTAATAATTACTAACTGTATTAATGCAATAATTTTCGTAACTTTGTATCTATAGGGTTGACCTGATGGACAGTCCAATGCAGACCTTATAACTGACTATACGTCATCATAAAGGGACTCAGCTATAAAAATTTCAGTTGCGTTTTGAAGCTTGAAGTATTTATAATTAATTTAGATCGGTTAGTCGTAAGAAAGTGTTAGATAATTTAACTGTCTTTCCTTCCTCCGAACTTCTATTAAGTATTATACATTCCATGTTTAATTTAATGGCCGACAGCGCATCGTGTTGGCTGGGGTATTTCACCTACTATCAAGTGAACTTCACGATAGTCTGTCCTCCTCTATCGTTAAAAGAAAACACTTTTAACGGTTTTTAACGTGATATATATTAGTGAACAAATTTTGTATTTATTATAACTACGGTTCTACGTTTTAGATCAATCCTATAAAGACTGTCTCCTTGTGTATCCCACTGCTTGAATCCACTGTTTTCCAGCTGCCTTGACCACGTCGTCAGTCTACATCCGTCCTTTGTTTTATCCGTAGCTACAATATTAAGTTGAATTAACGGAATCGCTTTTCACAAACGCTTATCAATTTAGAAATCGAAATGAAAACTGCGTCAATCAATGAACACTAGTGTAATTATCCGTTTCCACTTGCAATTATCAGGTTACTATTAGGGTCCTCGCACACAAGCTATAAAACGCCAGTAGCATTTTTCGGGTAGTTTTTTCATATATATTTTGTGGTAGCGGGTGCTGCTCAGCAGCGATAAGCGTCAGCAGCAAGTCCAAATAAGATTCATGAAGAGTACATAAATATTATGATTATCTGTTCCTTGCACAAGTATTACATATTTGAAAACTTTAATATTTTTCGCATGTTATTTGCACATGATTATAAATAGAAAAGAATTACGACTCGGGCAGGGCTTGAACCGGCATCCACAGCGTACCGTGCTGTTGCTCTAACCAACTTGTTGGACTTGGTAGCTCAATTGGTTATAGCAACAGCACGGAACGTGGGCCCTGAACCGGCCCACGTTCCGTGCTGTTGCCCTGCCCGAATCGTATTTTTTTTTCTATTTATAATCGATTTTTAAATTAAGTAGAACACAGTGGATTTAAACTTCATTTTTTACTATGGCCCGCTGTTCAGTCCTTGCTCTTTAAAACCCTATTTAAAATAAGTTTTTAAAACTAAATTTTAAAAAGTTCATAGGTATATAATATGCTGCTGACCGCTTTTTCCTGTGGACGGTGGCCCTAGTCCATCTATATTTGATATTGAAAGTGAGCTTAGATTCTTGATACACAATTATTTCGCCTTAAACGTATTTAAAAGGTTGATGTAACCTAATTAAATGAACTTAAAATGGACTTAGTAAGAACCAATTTTAGGAAAATGAAACTGATATCCTATGATCATTATAAATGCGAAAGTTTGTAAGTGTTGATCAACGTTACTTTTTCACGTTCAAAAACTGTACTACTCGCGTAAACTATAGACAGTATTTAATTATACGAATAGAGCTACCGTGCCCTACATATTATCGTATATTTTTTTTTATTTAAATAAATTTTTATTGACATAATGCCATCATGTGAAAACTAATAAAAAAAGTTAAAAATCGAAAATAAATTGAAAAGTTTTTCGATTCGGGCAGGACTTGAACCGGCCTCACCCTGTGGGGTCCGAGTGCCCTGCAGGGGGGAGTTGCCAGACTTCCACCGGGCGCGTCCCCAGGTGGCGGATAGGGGAAATGTCGTCAGATAATGGCGACTATCGGCAGTTAGGCTGCCGGCGCGGACCAAATCTGGTGGGTTTCCACGGGCGTACCCTAAACGGCCAGAAAGGGAGCGTTTCATCGCTCGGGCGCTCAGCGCCTTTTGTCGTCGGGTCTTCGGACCCAGTGGTGCTTCGGCACGGTGGATGGCGTGTCTCCAAGACCGCGAGGTGAAAGCTCCTGATTGGTTTTCAATAGAAAACCCTACAGGAGGCATGGTGGTGAGGGCGTTTTCGCCCGTCTTAGGTGTTTTTGCCCTGCTGGGCAGTGGTGTCTTCGGGCACGTGGGACGGCTGACTCCAAGTCAGCGTGCTGCCTCCGAGGTGGCGCGGAAGCGGCTTCGGCCGCTTTAGGAGAGCTGCAGCTTCGCTGCGGCATTCGCCAGGGTGGGTCACGTGGTTAAGGCTCTGCTGATACCGTGGCTCATCCTTAAGCGATAAGACGGCGCAGTCGGTTTTTAGTGCGGTATGCCCACCTCTTTCGAGGTGGGAGAGACCCACATAACCCCTCGCAATTGCACCGCGCCGCGAGGGGTATGCTTAACAAACTCCGGGAGTGGACTGCGGCCATTCGGCTGTCTCTCCGCTGGCGAAGTGTGGCGGCATCGTCTTCCGCAGTCTCGCGGCACCCCTCCCCTTAAGGTGGTCACGGGCGGGCGACGGCCTTTGGTCCGTGTCCACTGGGGTGTGTTAGCGCAGCATTTAGGCCAAGGAGACAGGCTAGCTCGCTTTCACATATGGGCTGCCGCTTGAGCAGTCGTTAGACGTGTCAGCTTAACACAGAGCCGTACCCAGGGAGACATTTTCCGACGGTACAAAAAAAAAAAAAAAAAAAAGGACTTGAACCGGCATCGTTTCGTGCTGTTGCTCTAACCAATAACTTTTTTTTCAATTTATTTTCGATTTTTAATCTGTATAGTAGCATCATATGCACATGTAAAAACATTAAACTTTTCAAAGATTAACTTTAAACTTTTTTTTAGCCTCCCCGTGACCACGGCTGCTCAAAGCTTCCGGAACGTCGGGCCGTAGTTAAAAATAATTTTCGAACCAGTTTAACTAAAATATATCGCGTTTTAAACCTTTATTACCATTATTCATTATTACCATAATTCATGAAAACCTATCAAATCTAGAAGCCAATTATTGAGGTTATCTATTATTGCAACTTGTCTGATAATTAAAAATGATCAACTGGAATACTTCACGTAAATAACGATCTATTAATGGAAATAATTACAGCGGTCGAAAGAGTGATAAGGTGTTAGCTAAGACGGCACAAATCTAAAGGTTTTAAGGGCTAGTGCGATCGACGAGACCTGTTTATCGTCAACAGTCCACCAGACTCACTTAACCTGTCAAACTGCACCGCTAGGGTGACAATTTTGTCAAGGGAATCTATACTAATTATAAAACTGAAGAGTTAGTTTGTTTGAAAGCGGTAATCTCAGGAACTATTGGTTCGAGTAGAAAATTGATTGATTAGAGAATTTCAGGTTACTAGTTTAAATTGATTTTTTTTTTTAGGAAACCTCTACACAAAACTTAAATGTGGTTGCGACCAACAAAAGCGAAAGACAGAGGGAAATGTGCGAAAGACAATTTTTTCTTTAAATAATCTAAAATAATTTCCACGACAATATCTTTCCTTTTAAGATTAACCTACAATAAACCTTTTATGGTAATCAAATGTCGTCGGAGTACGACATATCGCAGAAAAAAATTTGCCAGGTCAGCTAGTATATAACAAATGTATCGAGAAACGAAAGAACACCGTGAGCCAGTTCTGTAAGGACCTAACTAGTTTATCCAAATACCACCTGCCACCTCCATGAAAACAGATGGCGCTAGCGCTTTTGGCTCTGACGTTATGGACACATTTCATCTTCAGTCCCCTGAGCCGCAAAAATATAAGATAATCCTTTGCAACATCCGTCAGGACGTAGTTATATATTGTAATTAAGTTAAAGATTATATTTAGCGTTTTAAACCGTTAAATGTGTTTCATTTAAATGTATCGTGTTGACGATTTTTATGTTCTTAACAACAACTACAGATAATACAAAATAATCGCTATATTTATTTATTATTTCAGACATGTCCCAAATAAATATAACACGTGGTGAACCTAGGATCAATCAAGAGGTGTGGATCGCCTTGCTAAGTATTAGCGCGTGCGCAGTATTTAATTTGTTGATTGAAAAGCTGTTTAATGAAATACAATTATAACTTCCCTTGCCGAGGCTGTTTCATGGCTTCCAAGGGTAGCAATCTACGGGTTATAATCAACGGATTGTGGGTTCGATGTCCACCGGGTTCAGAAATATTTCTCATAAATCAATCTGTCACGCGGTAGCTCAATAGTTACACAGCACGGCACATTGGGGTCGTGTATTCGAATTTCGTCCGTATTATTCTAAGCTTAATTATTGTAAAAAGAACTACTTAATAATATGTAAAACAATTATATTATTCTACATTATGTGCATGTATTATGTTTGTTCAAACTAGTTATTTAACTTTATATTTTTATTCTTAGTGGGAAAGTTCACAAAATCAATAATTATAAATATTGTAATTTTTTTAATAATTATTTATTAATTTGAGTGGAATCCTACAATTTATTGGTGGCGTAGGTCATTTGGTTGTCTACCAAAGAATCGAGTAGTAAAAAATCTTTCCTACGCGATCACAGGATAGGAACTAAGTTTTCGTTTCGTCAGGTTCAAAAACAATAGTAAAGAGGTACATATTGCACCTTTTAAGCACTTAAACTCGCAGACTAATGGAAGGTGGATTTCCAGACGGCGCGGTTTTCAATTAGGGTATTTTCTAGAGATGGGCCGAGTACTCGGTATTCTGCGTACTCGCGGGATAACTCGCTTATACTTTATTTGATAACGAGTATACGTTGTTTAAGAAAAGCTTTATATTTAGGTAGATATCATTAAAACAACAGTGGTAATGCAAAAGTATTTATTAGTAAATTGTGTAAGGCTTTACGGCCATCGTTCAGCATATCATTGTCTTTCGGGCTGTTCGGCCGACGTGAGCGAAAAGAGGTTCTCGACGTTTCGCCATCACGTGCGGACGGCATCATCAGGCGATGTTAACTCCTCGATTGTTCGAAGAATTATGAACATAATTAACATCTCCTGATGATGTCGTCCGCACGAACAGCCCGAAAGACATGCTATGCATATGATATGCTATATTTATTATTATTATATATTTACGGAAATCTTTGAAAGAAACTGGTACGAGAAAAACTCGGTATTCGTTACTCAGCATAAGTGTTACTCGGCGCATCTCTAGTATTTTCATTTCAATTGCTTTGTCGTATTATTTAAAAACGACAGTTGTTTCAGCTACTGTCGTTTTTGCCCTTAATTATTTTATTTATAGTTAAGTAATGATACTTAAAAAGTGAAAAAGAAAAGAAATCTAGATTCCATTTTCCATTGGACGAGCAAGTAGTTGATCAGACTTCGTTGTCCCGCCTGATCGAAACAATTTAATCTTCCCCTGAGATTCAAACCTTCCTAGGTTGAATCTCAGGGGAAGAGGTTCTCCTCTCGCGATTAACGCAATGTTTTCTTTAACCATTTAGCTACCGAGGCAGTTAAGTTAAATTATACTGTTATAACGTATTACTCATCATATAGATTTTATTGTTTAACTAAACTGTTCTTTACATAATACTAAAGTATCCTTAGCAGCCGAAACGTCAGGTCCTAGTTCATCATAGTAAACTTATATTTCGTGATTTAAACCGTTAATTGTATTTCAATTACAATAATCAGCGTCCTGTGAAATTTTACCTTTAAAAAATCTTAGATTTTTTTTTATTAATTCTAGTCATTTCGCTGTACATTTTTATATAAAATGAAATTATAGGTTTTAAAGGTTCCGACCAATAAATCTTCTAATAAATGCCATAATTCTCTAAGAAATTACAATAAGGTCGATACTGTCACACCCTTTATAGGCGTTGTAAATGCCAAATATCAGGTAAAGACAAATTATATCTCAATCTATCTTATTTACAGGCGAAAGGCAAATACGTTTTTTCCGAAACCGAATAATCGGCTTCGGATCGAATAGAACCGAATATGAAAAAGTTGAACTACAATCAACTAATGTTATGGTAGTAATCATTTGCATGTGGCGGAAAGGTATCGGCACACCACCATAACGTGATTTTTACTTTAGAAAAATAGAGATTAAGTATATCTAAAGCCAAAATTGGTCGACAGCACATTTTGTATAGATATATGGTTAAGGTATTTCACCTTCCATCAAGTGACTCCCATGCTTGTTCTGTCCTCCCCTTGACAATCAAAAGGCCTATAAAAATTATATAAAATAAAAAATGGACGAAGTTTGGTTACAATAAATGTGATATACTGATTTATGTGTTACTGTTTTTTTGTATTCTGTACTGGTCCTAGAAATTGTTTTTTGTTACTGTAGAACGAAAATTGCTAAATAAACATTTTACCAATGTATGGCTGATAATCAAAGGGTCGCGGCTTCGATCCCCACCGGTCCAAATTTTTCAAATCAATTTAAAATTAATCTAAAACTTGTTGGTCAACAACACCACAGCGTCTGGAAATCTGGATATTAAATGGGTATGAATATCGAAATTCCGTCTGGGTCACAAACCGCCGTCCTCAATTGAAAAAGCCGTATAGTTTAATCGCGTTTAGGTGTCAGTCTGTAGATTTCCGAATATCCGAAGCCGAATAGGTCTATAGCGTATTTTGAATTTGATGCTATATGGCCGGGGTTTTTTCGCCTACCATCAAGTGAATTCCAGGCTTATCTGTTCATATAAAAATACATTTTGCATTAAATCGAAATAATAAAACTTATATTTAACACACTGTATACTTCTGAAGACTGAAATGAGATGAAGACTTCCCTCAATATACATATCTATAGTAATATATAAAGCTGAATAGTTTGTTTGTTTGTTTCAACGCGCTAATCTCAGGAACTGCTGATGTGAATTGAAAAATCTTTTTTTGTTGGTTAGAGCGTATATCGAGGAAGGCTATAGGCTACACACGCGCTGTCCCTTATAGGAAAAAAAACGTGGAAAATTATTCTACGTGGGTTTCCGATGCGTACACTCTGAAAACGATTCAAAATACCATAAAATACGTATGAAAGAATGATTCCTCTTTAAATGATCTTAAAAAAATGTCCACGACATTTTATTTATCATTTAACATTAACTTGCAAGAACGACGGGATCCGACGCCGTGGGTTACAGCTTAAATATATAGTAAGCCTTATAAAAAAGCTTTTTTTATATTCTTTTTTCTCTTGTACTTCAGGTTGCCTGGAAGAGATCGCTGCTTAGCGACAAGGCTGCCTTTTATTTATAAGTTAGTATTTTATCTTTTGTAGTTTATGTGGTAATTATAAGTAATAAGGCTAAAATAAATAAATAAATAATAATAAATTTATAAAGATGAATAGGTTAGCAAAAACACATAACTATCCTACGCGGACGAAGTCGCTGAGCTAGTCATACAAAACGAAAGAATATTAACATAATTCGAGCAACCCAGATAATGGCGTTTTAATTGTATTACAGAGTGATAAAATTATTATGTAACTTTTATAGTTGGGCAAAAGGAAGTAAGTACATGGAAGATACGATCGGAACATCTCCATGACAAGATAGGATCTGCTTAGAATTCTGATGATGCGAATGTTTTTCTTTTATCGTGTGGAATACAATGAGGAACTAGCACTAATTGTCGTGGATAACCGGACAATTATGTGTCTGACATACTAAAGTTAAGAGTGTCAAACATTAAGGAACAGGTCAGATTGCACTAAAATATTTCACAGTAAATAAATTGAATATTAGTTATATCTTTATTGGTGTGATAATTATTAAAGATTAAAAAATTAAAACTTGAAACAATCTAACTAACCAAATCTTAAATATGTTTTAGATTGCAAATGAATAAGACGGACGGGCCTGGAACCCAAGTCATTCTACCAACTTATCACAATTAGAGTTATTCTTATCTTACTTAATAAATTTAACCACTACCTTTGCTTATTACTAACTTAGCTACTTACTCCCTTGGTGCAGCGGTTTCTAGGCATAAATAAATAAAATAAATTTAAGTATGTATTTTACAGACAAAAACCTAAAATGATTTCAAAATACTGTCTATAGTTTACGCGAGAAGTACACATTTAAATAAAACACTTTAACGGTTTAAAACGCGATATATTAGTTAAACTGTGAGTTAGCCCGTGACGGGCTGCTGCAAAGCGTCAGAAACTCACCGAATTAAAAAATTTAAAAGTTTAAATAATATATCGCGTTTTAAACCGTTAAAGTGTTTTATTTAAATAATATCATATGAATCATATAATAGCAATGTAGGGCTAGCAACGATTAGTAGGTTCATTCCGGGTCCAACATTTTTTCGGGTTACGAACGACCGTATGACCGACAAACGAAAACGCCGTGAACTTTAATCTCGTTTCGGTTTTAGCGGATTTTCCGAAAACCCCTTGCTTGTCTGTCGTCCTTTAATATAAAAAATAGTACTACATAAATGCATAAAAGATATTACAATTCACCGAGATATACAATAAACATTTTACACTTTAGTCCTCCAATCGCTGGCGCCGTGTGTCACGAAGCTTTCCACAATTAGCACGAGACTGCATGAGAACTGGACAATTGTTTGGTAACGAATCCCACTACGACACCATTTTCGTCTGTTTCAACACGTTTGCCGGCCAAGATGGTCGTGTGTCGCAATAATTAGCAGAGACTTACTCAAATTACTTAGCTAGCACGCTAGACCTGTATATAGATAGTAATTCTTGTTTCTTCTGACACTAAATGATTACTAAAATAAACTGCCTCATTCGGTATACTCTATATACGGTATAGGTACAAATGTTCGTTGGTATTTAGATGTTTTTAACACACCTTTCTCATAACTCACTTTTAACGGTTTAAAACTTGAAATATATTATTATAAGTAACCCAATTGACTTCGCGTTTAAACCGTTAAAAGTGCTCCATTTAAATGTGTACTACTTGCGTACGGACAATAACTTTGTGACAAGATTTTTTTGAATGTAGGAAGGTATCTTACCCAGAGCTTCAGGAAGCTTGCTAATCCTGAAGGTCAAAACAAAATTTTATGGTGGTAGTCGTCATTGGCTACCAATCTCCACTGATACTGCGGGTCTTAGCAAAGCCACTTTATGTTTTATTTTCCTCATTTAACCCGTTATCTCTTATTTAATTTAATATGGACGTAGATGACAATCGTTCATTGCCATCACCAAAGATCAGTGGCAAATAAAATATGTTAGGTAGTGTTAAAATAAATAAAACAGTTTTAACTGTTTAGAACGAAATGTAATTATTGGCTAATTAATTTTTAACAATGACGGTGTTTTGACTGCTTTACAGTAGCCATATGGGGGGACGTCCAAAATAAGTATATTATTTACGTTTAAATCCGTTAAAAGTGTTTTATTTGCTTTAAACCATACTTATTATCGATTCTTGGATGTGTAGCGTATATCATTATATCCGAATTACAAATTAAAAAATATAGTAAAACGGCTTAATTTAATTACCAATTTTACTACGATTATTGTGCAGTATATTTCTGTTTTTGTATTTTTAACATGAATTGTCAAATTATTTACGTTTAATTTAAAAGTGTTTTATTTGTTTTAAACCATACTTATTATCGATTCTTGGATGTGTAGCGTATATCATTATAATCCGAATTATAAATTAAAAAATATAGTAAATAAAAATTCAAAGACCCAATTCGCAACGCAAATAGACGGTCCTAATTTACTTTTGACAATCAAAAAGCGTTCAACGACGAAACAGCACGACTTGTTGCAAAATAAAATAGTGTCGAATCACGTTCAACATATAAGATACGGACTCATTTAATATATCATGTTTTAATTTGGAAGATTAATGATTTTTAACAACAAACGCATAAGAGCAATTGAATTATTATTAAAATAGTTTGAAGACTTACATCATTATTGCTATCAATCTTTGTTCAATGTTATGATCGTTTATTTTTAAAACCTTCAAGAGTATTCATATTTTTGCGTTAGTTTCCGTGACCTGTTTCTATTTAGAAGCTAGAACATCCATACTTATTATTACTTTCTTTCGGGGACACCTGTGACGGGTGATCAGTCCACATTATCAGCTGACCATTTCACCCATTTCCCCATTTTCCTTGGAGGTTTGGCTCATCCAACTCTCCCCGTGTCCCCTTCAAACCTTCCGGTTTGCTTGCAGAATCTTATTATTTTTTCCATCTGTAGTTCTTTAATGTCATCTTCTGTAACTTTGTCCGAACCCATATGTATCTGCCTTAGTCTCGAGTACTTCAGTGAGAAGATGGAACATCCATACTTACTTTTAAATTAATCTAAACAATTATTTTACTTTTAAATAAAACACTTTAACTGTTTAAAACGCGATATATTCGTTAAAATTATTTGAAAATGATTTTTAACTTCGGCCCGACGTTTCGGATGCTTTGCAGCAGCCGTGGTCACGGGGAGACTGACCCGTGATCACGGCATAAGTTTTACTAATATATCGCGTTTTAAACCGTTAAAGTTTTATTTAAATGTGTACTTCTCGCGTAAACTATGACAGTATTTAATTATTTCTCTTATTTTGTTTTCCCAGGAATTGAACCTAGAGCACTTGACATGTTATGGGACTAACACATTTACGTTTATGTTTCCATTTTGGGTTTTATTTGCAAGTGGTTGTTCCGAGTCTGTGTCCTGTTCGACCGAAACGATTGAATGGTTCGGTGAAATGTCAGGTCTCGAACCCTGAGCCTCCCAAAATCTTATTTAACTCACTACAAATAACTTATAACTCCTAAATAAAACCGTTTTAAACAGGTTAAAACGAAAATGCGCGTCACCGTGTTCGAAGTTAACGTTAACTAAGTAAAATTGTTCGTGATTGAATTAGGTTAAATTTGTTTTATTTAATGTGTTATAAAAACCTTCTCTCATACGTATTTGTGGGTATGTTGAATTACTTTCGCAGCGCACGCAACAGATACTCTTAAAGATGAGTAATTTTCCCCTTATTTCCCTCTGTGTCTTCTCTCCTATTAGACGGAGCCTTATGACTCATAGACTAAAGCCTTCACCAACAAATGCTCCATCGAACACGAAAATAATTTAATTCCAACCAGTAGTTTCCTGATCTAGCACGTTCAAACAAACAAACAAATTCTTCAGCTCTATTTATTAGTATACATGAATATAGAAACGGCTTAATTTAATTACCAATTTTAATACGATTATTGTGCAGGTATATCTCTGCGTCTGTTTTCGCTATTTTTAAAGGCATGAAATTGGTCAAATATAACAGCTTCAAGAAACTCGGTAGCTCAACTTGGTAGAGCAACAGCACGGAACGTTGACGATGCCGGTTCAAATCCTGCCCGAGTCGAATGTTTTTTCAATTTATTTTCGATTTTTAAATTCTAGAAAATAGTTATTCCTGGTATTCGAACCGCAGCCCCCTTGCTTAAAGCGTTAACTATTGAGCCACGATAAGGGATCTACTATGGACAATAAACCTTTAGGGCTATTTGAAGAAATAGTTGTGATCTCCGAGGTCCGGGTTATCAGCTTCTAAATGTTAATCGTGCGAACTAAATGGAAGGGACCGTGCGAATACTTGAACATTTCGTCACAAATCACAATTGTTTTGCAGCGGCTCTGTCTTGGCTATTTGCAGAGGTCTTTCACACTATTCCTACCGTCACATCACGTGTACTATACCGCGGCCGTCAAATGACCGGTCTTTCACAACCTATATTTTTCAATGTTGAATGCAGACCAAAGGCCAACTTACCAGTATACAAATATAGTTTCTCTTATTCAAGAGTACATAATCTACATTTTGTTCTTTTAATTGTATTTTTACAAATGGACTTCTCAACTGTACATTTTCCGCATACGTACTTTTTACATTTTAAACAAATTTTGTTGGCCTTATTATCTTTACAATACCCTGACATGTTTTCCGTTCACGAGAACCTTAATTGACTTGGAATGGGTATTGGTTGATTTTCCTTGCCGAGCTCTTGTTGGTATTCGATGGCAAGTTCTTCTGCCAATTGAAATAACAATTCCTGTCTTGTAATTTCTCCTCTCGTAGTTTCTTTATATAACACCCATGCATTTATTATAAATTAAAGACCCATATGAGGCTGCTAAAGCCAGAGTGGCCTAGAAACAAAAAACACGATTTTCAATAAGGGGGAAAATTGAGCAATTGACTTAGAGGAAAATTAATTTGTACTATTATTTGTGTAAGAATTATGATAAGAATTTTCAGTCACTGTGCTGTTTTACGTGTTTAAAATATAAAAATATGAGTAAGTCAAGTCATAAAATTGCAGTTACGTTACTCTGGCTCTATAGGCCTCATATGATAGAGCTTACAAGTGATTCCATATCATTTTGAGGTTATATATATTATTTACTTATTACTACTACTTCGGGTTAAAATTTTTTGCTATGTATATCAAATCTGTGCAATGTATATCATAGAATGATGTTATATTTTACGCCGGTAGCACCTACACATATAAATAAAACACTTAACGGTTTCAACGGGAAATATACAAATACAATTTATTCAGAATTTATATTAAATAAAATAATAACTTAAAAAATAGGGTAAGGTAAAATTTATCGACAGTATCTACCTACTAATGTAAAAAGCGGACGAGTTTGTTTGTTTGAACCCGCTAATCTCAGGAACTACGGGTTGGAATTGATTTTTTTTTTGTGTTAGTTAGAGCATTTATCGAGGAAGACTCGAGGAAGGCTATAAGGCTATACGGAAACCAAGCGACGGGACGCGATGCCGATGTCTTGGGCAGCTTAAATTAATAAAGATGCAAAAATAAATTTCGATCCCCAAAACATCTACTCTACACACACAGCTAGTCTTAGTTCTATCTTATATATAAAAATGAAAATGATAATATTAAATAATTAATAAGTAAAAACTTTTATTAATTATTCATCTTTTTTTATTTTTATTTTATTAATCAACGAGATTCTTGAAATATACTTAAGTCAAATAACATAAACTCTATATTGTATGTGTAAAGTTTTGTAGGTAGGTATATAAAGAATAAGTGAACTTCCGCGTGTAGCATGGGGAGAACATATTTTTGAGTTCGTTTTACTGATCTGTTTTATTATATAGTATGTATGTTATTGTAAAGAAGTTAATCAGAGCTCTGTGCCTTACCAGACCGAAATAATCTATTGTTTATGGGATTCAAACTGCGAACCTTTCGCGCTCATATTTTTAGCTACAGAGGCGGTCGTATAATCAGTTGGTTGAATTAATTTTTACTAGACAAACATGAATTTTAACTCAGTCTCTGTAATACTTTTAAAACCACTAATGTATCCACATTGTCGAATGAAAAAGAAAATAACACGATTCCAAACCTTTGGCAGTCGTTTTTTTTTAAATATCCTCATTAGGTAGGTAAACATGTGAGAACACGTTTAAAGTCGATATTTTCACTCTTGCGCATCACAAATATTCATCGAAAGCTTATTTAAGTTCAGCGGCCTCATAAAGGGAGCGCGGATTCCATAGGACTCCACCAGACGGCGAGAACAAAAAACCAATTTCATAAAACTATGCACCGACTGCATGTAGGGTCATAACAATAAATGAGCAAACCTACAGAACCTGATGCCGGGTTTGAACGATCCATTTGTTAATAATAAAACTATTACCCAGTTATATAATACATTGCTGTATATCAAATGAATGAAAAGTTCTATGGTAAATAAAACGCGCGATGGATGTGTGTCTATAAGCTTCGTTCGAACGCTGCGTGTTGTAGTACAGGAATCTGCAAGTTCCTCACTCACACAGCGGCGCGCGTGACGTAGAGAAGGCTTCGGCGAGCACACTAAGCCAGTTACTCGCGTCAGTATGTTTTGCGCCGTCGCCGGGTGAGCACGTAACAGCGTACACCGCGCCGCCATTCCGCGGCTCGCGAAAAAAGTTTACAACACACGAAACTTTCCTTTCGACACGTCCAAGTGGTACTTCGCGCCAGTGACAACCGGAATCGTTGGGAACGGGTTTCGGGCAGGACATTCGTGGAGTGAACCTTTTTCAGTGCTGTGATCAGTGTGTGGATTATCCATATTCCTCGACTTTAGGCCGGCTTATACGAGTGCTGTCAAACGTTGCTGTAAGTCGAACATTGATCGTTTCCTAGCGATAACTAACTGAATATCACTTTGTAGAAATGAATTCATCTATAAGATTGCAGTTTTGCTCTGCTTCTGATATATAGAGTCTACGTTAATATACAAGCGATAGTTTAGTTTAACTATGTTTGTGTCATCTATATTATATATACAAAAATAGTTTTTTAATCTATACTCCTAAAATTACTTGTAGATATAGGTTATGTTTAACTATTTTGTTCAAGTTTAACTTAAGATTATCTAATTAGATTTTAATGCAAAATCGTTACATTTACTTTAATTTAACACTGCAAAATATAAATCGTAAGTGACTTAATTCGGCTTAAAATAAGCGTTCGTGCTGTTCGCTTGCATAATAGTCCTTGCCCTTGTCAAAATAGAACGGTATCAAAAAAGCGGTCCCACAAGGCGCAAGAAACGGATAAATAAACACGATAAAACACAAATAAATTAACCAGTATTGTATGTTTTTGGTGTTATAATAACATACTAATATAATAATACTATATATCTCCTATTTAACGACTTAAAAATCTAGATTATTCGATATTGTACGCATAACAAAATCGCAAATTATGGGAACAAAAACAAAATACGACCGCCATCTTTTTTGGACGCCATTAGTAATTTTAGGACAATTAATAATAATCTATGAAGATTAAATTTCTCGTAAGTTTTCCACTTATTTGAACGGTTTAATTAGTTTTGTGATGGTCAAAAGATAAAACAGATGTTCCCCCGGGATTCAAACCCGAGTTATCTTGTTCTTAATGTTTTTCACGTTAAGCCATTGCGGTAAAAGTTCGTACGAGAGGTTATTTATCAAGATTGTCAGATTAGATAAATGAGAAAACAATTGAATAGGAATTGAAAACGCAAGAGATCGAGATGTAAGGCTAGACAATAGAAAATAAATGTTACGCGAGAAGTGTTTACGTAAACGGACGAAAAAAATCATAATATGAATATATTACTTACCTACTTATTATGTGCTTACTTCCACCTAGTATTATAGAGTTCAGAGCAAGAACTAATAAATGATTTTCCGTCATTCAAAATGGATTAAGTTGGACTGACTTAGATAATCTTACTAGAACTACACGAACAAAATAAAAATATTTGCTATTAACTTCTTTTGTAAGAATTGAACACAATCTAATTTAGGAAATATATAAGCATATTTATTGTCAAATTGTGTATAATCTGTGGGAAAACGTGCGTACTTTAGTGAAAGAATTATAGACTTCCGATAATTAAAAATTTAAACGAGGACATAATGTTATATTTCTCGTAAGTACGTCGAGAAACATAAGTTTATGTTTCTCTTCTTAAATATTTATTTAAAAAACCGTTCTAGTCTGGTAAGTGGTTGGATAATACGGGTTACAAAATTTGCATATTTAGATGATTCAAGACAGTTTGGCCTCGACCGTGGCCCGACGAAAGTCCACAATCTCGTTTCGCGACCAAAAAGATGAGTTCGCGAATCTTTTTTTAATTGTTACAAAACTCACTCTCGAATGTAAGTTTTTATCGAGTGAAATTCACTCACTCGCCCGAACAATCGTGAACTTTGGTTTAGTGGACCTCGCGTTTTTGTTACGGTTTTTTTTCGACCTCGATCAACACCTTTGTGTTTGATATTGGATTTAAGTTTTCATTTCATAACTGTTGTTCGTTCTGCTTCTTGCTCTTGTTCATTGGGCTTTAATATTTCATATTATAATCTATAGAGGACTACATTTTTTTGCTTATTAGAACAGAATAATAAAATTTAAACGGTTTCAAACATAAAATCTTGTTATAACGTATCTTTCAATAAGCCTTATTTAAAATAAATAACTGTCTAAAAGTATATGACCGCATATTTCTCAAGAAAAAAAGACGTAAACTATAAATACAATTATTTTTAATTAATACAAACTTAAAAAGAATTTAAAAAGTGTCTTAAACCAATTTAATGACACTATATTTATTAAATTTCTTTCTACTATGAATGTATGTCCCTGAAAATAAATATTTACTTTTTCAATCGAAAGCAATTATTAAAAAATAACATCTAATTATAGTACCTATAAATAAAATAACAATATTTATACTGTTTAAATAAAACACTTTAACGGTTTAAAACGCGATATATTAGTTAAACTTATTTGGAAAAGTTTTTAACTCGGCTCGACGTTTCGGAGGCCCCGGGGCCCCCGTGACCACGGTTGCTGCTGCAAAGCATCCGAAACGTCGGGCCGAAGTTAAAAATATTTCCAAATAAGTTTAACTAATATATCGCGTTTAAACCGTTAAAGTGTTTTATTTAAATGTGTACTACTCGCGTAAACTATAGACAGTATTTAATATTTATACTAGTCTAAAAAGATACAACCATAGCCGCTCTAATCTCGATAGATTATATAAGATGCCAAAAATGCATTATGAATTGTTACATATATCCTTGATCGTGACGAATTTAAATATTTTTATCTGTGTTTTTTATAGATAACTAAATAGCATATCGACTTGTCGAGATTATCTTGATGGTGTAACTGTAACAGATATCGTTCGGAACATGAACATGAACGGTTCACCAAAGCGAATTTTATTTGCGGAAGTGAAGAGTTAACTGGGTGTGCTGTTATTTAACTTTTAATAAATCTTGTAACTGAATATTCTGTGGACTGGATTTTCTCTTTTCTAACTATTAATTTGATGTATTCTAGATGCCAATAGAATATTCACGTGTATGAGTTAAACTTAATAATTCTAGTTACAATTATACTATAGGTATATGTCTTTTTATAGGAAAGGAAAGACTAACATGTGTTTTACTTGATGGTAGATGAAATATGTCAGCCGTAAAATATCTAATCGAGATGGGATTTCGTTCTATTTGGCTATAGATATTCGGGAATCCACAGACTAAAATCGAAACGCGAGTAAACTTGACAGTTTTTTTCATGTGTGTAAAGTTCGTATTGACGAAATTCCGTTATTCCCACCTCCAGGATACTTGTGACAAGTCTAAAAATTAAGTGTGGTGAGGAATGATGGGCTTTCAACCTATCTTGCCAACATGCTTTAGATATTCGATAATCCAGAATGATACCGAAACGATAATTAAACTTGACGGCCTGTTTCTTCTGTGGACAGTGGTTCGTTATTTTGACGCGAATTGACATTTCCTACACAATCTAGATATCCCGATTTCCAGAGAAAGTCCAACATGTTTCAGAAAAAATATAAACTTATATGAATAGTTTTGAATCCGGTGATTATTAGCCATATTTGGTACCATTACATCAACAGGCCCGTCATACAATCTCGCTGTTCCCATGGCAACCAGGTGATAAATAAAGTTTCGTGTTCTGATAATTAATTAAGGCAATGCACTTCTTTCGCCGGCGCTACGAGATGATTCATTTTAGTTCACCATAATTCGGCTCTTTTGTAAAATCAAAGTTACGCTAACAGAGTTGGCAACACCGGCATCTAAGACCATTGTTCTTGCTCGTGACCTTTTCAATTAGGAGCTTATTGCATTGTATTTTGAAAACTTTTGGAATTCCGCCTTGTAATGCTGTTGACAAAACTATCAGATGTAGATTCAGCGCAATTATTTCACAAAGTCGACAGTACATTTTGTTTAAGTGTCGCTTGTCTTTTGTTGATGCCCCATGATTGCTTGACTATCATAAAAAAAAATGTTGCATAATTGGGATATTTACGATACTGAATAGAGAACTGCTGAACACAACCAAGCATCGTTTTTGTATTGAACTTGACTCTCCCTTTTTCACATTTATGTTTTTGGTTTGAAAGCTTACAGTAACAATTTGTACGTCCCATTTCTTTATATGCTTAATTAACAATAGAACAACAAAATGCTAGTTGTATTGCAGCTTTCATAAAGAGCTTTTAGTACCGAGTCTAGGAAGCCCAGAATCCTTGCAAGAACAAAGGTTGCTCTCCTTTTGAAACCACTCGGGCTTTGTTTATCCAAGAACACTCAGAAAGCCACCTAGATACATACGGAATATTAAATGTCTCATCATTCTTTGTCAAACTACAGTGGAACTGAAATAACATATTTTGCTTTTTGAAATAATTTATAAAAAAATAATATCCAAAGCAAAAAGGTTATATGACTAAAGTACTATGCGTTGTGCGTACTTTTCTATCATAAAAAACACACCTTGACAGGGTTTTTTTTTTATTTCTATCGCAATGAACATGGCTGTTCTAAAGCATCTGACACGTTGTGTCGTAGTCGTAAAAATTCTGTGACTAATATTTTTCGCGTTTTAAACCGTTCAAAGTGTTATTCGAATGTAGTACACATCTCTCGCGTGAACAAAGAGTATTTTTTGTTTAGTAATTTTAATGATTTATATTTGTAACGTCATTGTCTTACTTAGAATTCGAACGAAGACCTTTTCCATTGCTAGGCAAGGTATTATATGCTGAGTTATGGAGATGGTGGAGAATGTAATTGCTAAAATACTTAGCTATTAAATTCACTAAAGCTAAATGTAAATTATTCTTGTATCTATAATTTGTTTATTCTACCAACATCTTAATAAGCTTGTTATAAGGCGTTAACACATTGTGAATTGAAAGGTATTATCTCTTAATACGCCGATTTGTAATGACGCAATCGACAATTAAAGCTTAGCATAAAATTACATGTAGGGATGGTCCAACATTTCGTGCAAATTCTGTGGACGAAGAATGATTAAAATAAAAATACTTATTAAAAAAATTATACAATCACATAAAACAAATTTAAGCCTTTACGTAACTGTCGCTTTGGAACTACTGTCTGTTTACGTTTACTTATATGTTTTGTAAATAAGTGTTTTATTTTAATGCTCAGCATTGTACAAACGCGTTCTAAGCTTTGGAACTACTTATAATAATATTCTTCGCATTCAAAACATATTCCGACTCGTGTGATGTTAAAAAAAATCCACGATGACATGTAGGACACGGTAGCTCAATTGGTAAGTACAACAGCACAGAACGCTGTTCAGGTTCGGTTCAAGTTTTAATGAAAAATAGTTTTTAATTTATATAATGCCATGCCAATGTGCAAAATTAATATTTTAATAAGTTTTCAAATGTTTCTTTGAAATTCATCTAAACTCGGACTGACTAAAAACCGAAATTCGGTTTCGGTTAAACGTACATTGGCCCATCTCTAATTACAAGCAAATACGCACGGCCTTGTGCTTATTATGGCACTTATTGAGAAACTTGTCGTTTGTATGACAAGTTGTTCCATCGTAATTACACGCCTTGACACATGCTGTGTGACTTCCAAATATTGCTCACACACGACAATCAAATCAACCTTTTTGACAGATAATCAGCTGTTTTAAATAACAGGAGACAAGACCTTTGTGGAAGGTGAAGTCCAGCCATGTAATGACGTATTTTTTTATTTTTTGACATCGTTAAAATATATTAAATTATATCTTTTACTGATTTTCCTCCACAAGCCAAAGCGGATTCCCTAAATAGTTGAGATTCAAAATCTAAAAAAATTACGTCTCGGGCAGGAGTTGAATCGGCATCCTCAACGTTCTGTGCTGTTACTCTAATCAATTCAGCTACCGAGTCCTACACATCAGTTGTTAGTAGTAATGGTTGAGATTCATTTTGAAAAGACGAAATGAAAAGATAAAGGCCATGAAATTTAAAACCATTCACTTTAAACTTTATCAAATTCGATTCAGCCGTTTGTGATTAAAATTTGAAAATCTAATAAACCTTCCATCCATCACCACAAACTACCTCTTACATTATTGGTAGAGTCTTCGCTATCTTCAATATAAAAAAAATTAAGCCATAGATGGAAGTTTGTTTCACGGTTCTTGTATCTTGAAACATATGTGACCTTCGGTTTCTACGTAAACTGTGTCAATATTGACGTACTCCGTTCTAAGGGTCTCTTGACACTAAATGAAAAGAGGTCGGTTTAAAAAGCCTCGTATCGAGCTTGAATGCCAACGCATAGTTTTCATTAATATGACGGAGTTCTACTGTATATTTTGTTTGGCAATGTTTTCCATCGCCCGAATAAGCTAGTCTTAGTTCTTCGACTTGGGATACCCTCCATCTTCAGTCTCCCCTTGACCACGATTCTGCAACGCATCTGAATGTCGGACCCCAGTTAAAATGAATTAAAAATAAGTTCACTGACTTATTTCGCGTTGTAAATCGTTAGAAGTGTTTCGTTTTGTTTATTTAAAAAAATGTCTCAAAATTTATAAGGGAATTATTTCGAAGGGAAATATGTTAGACCGTGACTTGAAAAGCTGGAATCCGATGGTACGGAATATTGAAAATTCATCCAGATCGCACCGCCTATAGAGGAGCAGTGAAGTGTTAAATTCGCGTTCCGGTTGTAATGCGTAGATTTCCGGGTGGCAAAAGCCAAAATAGTGCCAATTAATAACACGCTGTATAGTTCAATTGGTAAAGAACGATCATGTTTTTAATCTAAAATAAAACTAAAAATTGAATCTGTAACTTTTAAAAACTTTTTTTAATTGAATGATGGTATAAAATTAAAAATTTATTTGGATATTTTTGGTCATTACATTGCGGAAGAGATGTATGTATCATGATTTGAAATCTCGAGGAGGGGGGGGGGGACACGGTGCTAATCGGTTAGAGCAACAATACTGAAAGCTGTGAATGCCGGTTCATGTCCCGCCCGTGGCAATTTTTCACTATGTAACCAATAATAATAATCAGGATTCCCTCCAGTCACCTTTCATCGTTTCCTAATTGAGCCGTAAATTACTATAATACAATAGTGCCATAATGAGCTTTCGTTTGATTGATTCGTCCGTCCGTCTCCGTCCACAATCGGTGAAATTGTCTTTAATCGGTGAAAGTGCTAAGTTTCGTCCGGTCCTTAGTCAAAACACTGTACATTTTTATCGGAAGCGTTGTGTCGATGTAGAACAATATGCCTATAAGACACAAAAAAGTGACCAAGTCGTTCAGGGCATAGACCTAATGTCAAAAGTGCTACGCTAGCGCCATCTGTTCAGTATTGTGTGACTTCCGCATTTTGTAACGCTAGTATTGTCACAGCTATCGAGTAAACCCCTTGCTTGTCTGTACTCTTCTATCATAAAACTAAAACTCCAAAAAGCATCAAAAACTCATGCAAGAATCTCACCTTCAAGAAAAAAAATAAAACTAACATTTCGCGTTTTAAACCGTTTAATATTTTTTGTACCATTTATAGATATGTATTTAGACTTTTTACATATTCGTACTTAGCATTTAAGAACGAATGTCATTAAATTACTAAAATATCGTTAATGTCTAACTAAAAAAAATCTTCTATTTCATAAAATTTCTTCTTTTAAACAGTTTTTTTCATTCGTGCAAATACAACCTGATTTTCTCTATTTATTATTTCAGTTATTACCTTCAAAACGTTGACTGATTTAAACTTAACCTTTATCGTTTAAACGTTTTGATGCAACTTTCGTTGCATTTATTTTTATGCACTATGAAAGCCTAAGGTCACAATATTATGCCATCTAAAACACTGATTAAAGTATAAATGTTACTAATAAATTTTGATCATATATGGACAAGTATTTCTATAGAAACAACAGCACAGTAATGTAGGTCAAGATTAGGCTGTTATAAATCTATTTTTTACTAGCCGGTGCGACTTCGTCTACGCAGGATTAGGATTAGGATTACGTAGTATCGCGCATTTAAACTAAATGATGTCTATCATATCATACATTGCATAATTATGTGTAATTAACATTAACGTTTATGGCAGCGCACGCCAGAATAGCTCGCAGAAGTAGAGGTTTTTTCCTAGTTACTTGACACTTAATGTCATATTTTGGACAGCTCACACAATATCTTTATAAATTGTAGCCTATGTGTTATTCTGATGTATAAGCTATATTATTGGAAAGTTTAATTGAAATCCATTCAGTACTTTTGCGTGAAAGAGTAACAAACATCCATACATACCAACTTTCACGTTTATAATATTAGTAGGATTGATAGAATCCTTGTCTTTATTTAATTTCTTAGTTGGCTAAGCTTAACATGGTGTCAAGCAAGATGAATTTAATTGCAGATTCATAATTGTTTTACTAAACTTCTTAAATTCATATCAAACTTAAAACATAAGTATATAGACATTTCATTGATCGATCGATAACCGATTTTTCCGTTGGATTCGAACCTTTCTGCTCAGACTGACTTAATGAATTTTCCCTTGCAGTTTAAACCTACCTCTTTCATGCTTAATGCATTTTGTCCTAAAGCCGATTATGAATAAATTGTTTTTATACGGTTTAAAACGCGTATTATATAATTTAACCTATCTGTTAAATTTTATTTTACTACATTTATTGTAAAGAGCCAAACAATTTAATTTGTAATTCAAGTCAATCTCATTGTTTATAACGGTCAATTTTTGGCACAGGGTTGATTCTCACGCCAATTTCCGATTAGGTTCAGGGTTCGATTCCAACCTTAATTAAAGCTATAATGCACCATAGCGCCGTTAATTGTACGCTGTGGTATTGTTCTCGCTTCCCTTTTGTCCAATTATGTTTTTGGTAACTTGATTAGCACCTCCGGGACTGGAAGGAGGTCGCTCAGAAAGAATGTGTTATATTTCTCTTCTTGGATCAATAGCATTGCGTTTAACCGAGAAGACCTGGGTTCGAATTCCTGTGAAACATAATTGTTTTTTTTAAATAAAAACATTTTAACGGTTTAAAATTCAAAATTATTACTTAAATTAGTCTCTCCGTGACCATGGCTGCAAAGCATTCGAAACGTCGTGTAGTAAATAATTTAAATAATAAACTTCGCGTTTTAAACCGTTAAAAGTGTATTATTTATATGTCACACCTAAATAAAGCCATGTGCAAATTGCCTCCCTAGTCATTGATCACTTTAATATGTACTGTATTATTTATTTGTTTTTTATTACGCCAATAGAAATAAAGCCTTATTTTTTGACCTTCAAGTATTTGTTGGTACACGACTACACGCTTGACTGGTCCTTTTAAACGCACATTGGATTTGCTACAGTTAATCAATATTAAAGTATACACGATATATTATTATAATACTTATAGAAGTTAAAAAGAATTTAAAACACATTTTAACTGGTTGAAATACTACCTCCATCCTACTTATAAGTACTGTGGATTTATTACAATAAATAATTGTTAATAATTAATTTCGTCCAAATGAAATTACCATAAAAACGGTTCTTGCGCGATTATTTTAAAAGATAGACATGTACTGCATCGGACTGTTTTCAGATCGTTCGATCGAAAGAGGAATCATTATTTTTTTAGTTTTTTAGTTAGGAAGTTCCGTCCGCAGATGTATGTTGCTTTTTTCCAATTGCCCACTGTTTCTTCGCCCTAATTTTCGCATCATGTTAGCCGTATATCGGCCTCCATAAATGGTATATTCAAGACAAAGTAACTAGAATTATTAATTTAGTAGTTCTTCTTGAGTTTAAGCGCGTTCAAACAAAGTCTTCAGTTTTATATTAGTATAGATAAATTTAATTTTAATCCGTTCACATAAAATAATCTCAGTTTGTCGCAACGAGCTAATTGCATTAAGATATTACTTAATTCAAGCTGACCCAATAAAAGTACAAGGTCAGATTTACAATACAATGATTGTCTTAACAATGACCCAATCTGGGTAATCAATTGTTTGGACAAATTTGTACTGTTTACAGACCACCTGTAGATTCAATTAATTTTTAGTGTTTAAATTTACGTTTTTCGTTTTTTATAATTTTACCGGCCAGCAATTTAAACATAATAAGATTATCACAAAACATTTTTCAATTTGAAACGGTTAAAAGTGTTTTTAATTAAGTAAGAAACCTTGTTTGTATGTTTTTTGCAAAGTAGACAGCTAAAGTTGAGCAAATATTAGAGTGTAAAGAAAGTGCAATAACTCAAAACCGTTTTATAACTTAGGTAGGTAATACTTAAAAGTTTGTTTACTTTAGGTACTTCTTTTCTATAATTCTACTGTAACATTGTTTGAATAATAATAGTACAACTTATTTCTTTACTTAGTACAGTATGATGGGGCTTACAGTATGTCGCATTTAAGAAAAACACAACATATACAAGTTTTTTACTCTATTGAAACAAGATTTAAATTACTTCTCAGTCTTACATTACCTGCCTACTTGATCCTATATTAGTAAAGATTTCGTTGTGTTAAGAAATTCTAAGTAGTCTAGACATAATAAAATTATTTCCGTAAAACTAAGTCTTCAATATACAACAGACACCGGTTTAAAGTCTATCACTAGATGTCGCTGAAAGTAGATTATAATCTGTGGATTAAATAAGTGTTATACATTTATTATGCAAGCGATAAGCATGTGTAATTTGTTACTAAATATTTTGCGGAATATTGCTTTAATTATTGCGTTAGTGGCTTAAGATAATTCGTTGTAGTTGGAAATGTTCTCAGAATTGTACGTAACTTAAACTGTTTAGATTAAAGAACTTTGTTGGTGTGAAGTTGGTGAGGAACAAAAAGGGGGGGTTCAAAATATTTATCAAGAGAACACCATGCTTTCTGTACTAGAAAACCATATTCACAAATTATCGTCGAGACCACGGTCGCTGTAAAGCACCCGAAACGTCGGGCTCTAGTTAAAATAATGTATAAATAAGTTTGTTGTATAGATTTCGCGTTTTAAACCGTTAATTTTTTTTATTTAAATATGTGCATCTCGCGTAAACTAAATACAGTATTTAAAATATATTTTTTGTGATATAACATTACGATGTTCCCGTTTGTTTCCTGATTCCTTAAATATAAACAAACTTACTATTTATTTCATGTATTTAGGCTGACATTTCGTTTAGATACAACGACCTTGGTAATGAAACGATCCAAATCAGAAATGAAAGTGTATCCGATCTGTTTTCACTTTTAACTGTTACGTTTGTAGATGACTTAACTAATTCTAATAAAATCCAGCATCGCGATTCTGTCTGCTTCGATGGAAACGACTCGCCGCTTTCAACAAAAACACCGATTTTGTATCTAGTTATTATACACATTCTTCATTTCTCTATTGTGCTGCGTTCACAAAGGTATACCAATATTAATATCGAATTATGCATTATACATAATAGGTTCGGTCGGGCAGGGCACAGAACTGATCAATTATGAAATAACACACTTTTAACGGTTAGGAATGAAAAAAAAAGCCTTACAAAAAACACTACAGTTTAAAACGCATGCAGCTCTGGCCCCCATCCGTAATGTCGGACGGTCGGTTGAATGACTAATATATTTCACGTTTTAATCCGGTAAAAGTGTTCTATTTAAATGTATACTACTCGCGTAAATTACAGTCAATATAGATAGAGTGTTTTATTTATTGTGTATCAACATACACATGCGTTTCCCAAACAACACAGAAAATTCGAGAACGAACACTTCCGAAAGCTTCGTGTCGTTTCTATTACTATCAGTAAAGAAGATATTGTTTAAGATATCATAGATAATACGTTTTTAGGCCACCTACTTATTGTTACCTACCGTGTGAGTTTAATAAATCCTTATCAAAAGGTTTCATAAAGCTTACTGTTCTTAAGCTAATATTGGCGTTGCATGTGAAGTAAGCCGTGTCAAGTAAACCTTAAGGGATCTTATCGAGTTGATAAGAGGCCGAGAATAGAAAAATAGGTCGGTATTTTTTTGAGAGAGATATTGTGTTTAACTTAAATCGGGATTAACTAATTAATTTATTTAAAATAGGATTTAATTAAAGGATTACTTTAATTAAATCCTATTTTAAAACTTCTGTACGTTAGTAATATGTAGTTTCGTTTATGTATTGTTCTGTACGTTTTATTAATTTAGACAGTAACATATTACAGAATTAGTAGTAGTAGAATTATTGTTCTCAAAAATTAATAATATTACGAATTTAACAGTTATTTTGGTTTGAAAATTGTCGCCTATTTCAGTCCAGATTATCTAGAGATTCAAGTGAAGTCCAAATTATTTCAGATAAAAATTTAAAAATTTTAGAATTATGATGGACACGGTGGGGATCGAAGACGACTCCTTGATTATTAATTCATTAGCCACATATTGCTACCATTAATCTAGTAGCTAGAAGTTAGAACAAAGTAATTTCAATAAAAGCAAAAGCTTAAACCAATATTATAATATTGTAAACAGAGGTCGTCGCCTTCACGTCAAGGGACCCACGCGGAGACTTAGCGATATAGGGTTGCCACCAGCTACTAAATTCCACAATTCTGGGGAACCTGTTCAGCACTGCTAGTACTGACTGTGCGGTTCATTTACGACATAACTTTGATTAAAATTTACATCCAGACTGTAGTTACGTTGCAGTAAAATCTTTTAATTAGTTAGTTCACTGAATGTCTGGAAATTTGTTGTAGTTAAAATTACAAAACGATGATTAACAACCTTTTTAGTGCTAGTAACTTCGCGTATAGATGGACAAAGCCCTGGCTCTTAAATTTAATTTATATTGCTTGTACATAACACATTAGTAGTAATTTTTATGTTACGTGTGTTTTGTTTTTGTCGCATAATTCTCATTCAACCCGTAAAATCAAAGGGTCAAAATATGAGTTAACTTTACGGGACGATGTATTAGAATCTTTAGCATTATTATTCTCATTTTTCAAAGCGACTTCTATCAAATACTGTCTATAGTTTATAAATAAAACACTTTAACGGTTTAATATTGAAAATTATTTTTAACTTTGGCCCGACGTTTCGGATGCTTTGCAGCAGTCGTGGGCTCCCCGTGACCAATATATCGCGTTTTAAACCGTTAAAGTGTTTTATTTAAACGACCTTTATCATTTTTTTAAAGTTACTTATCACTTTATTTTATATTAGTAAGGATCATCGTGACAACATCCGCAATATGGCACACTAAACTTCAGGTCAGGGTTTAAACCCATTAAAAGGGTTTTATTTAAATGTATACTGCTCGCGTAAGGATTAAGATTAAGTACTGCCTGCTGTACTTATATTATGAACAATAATTGTATGTTTTACTTAATAAGTACAAAATATCCAGTTACCAAATTGCGTACATAACCTATAACTATTTACGAGTACAAGCGAGTGGGCGAACAATAATTAGGTAATAATCTGTCAAGTATATAATAACAATGTATTACTGCATAAAGCCATTCATTAATTTTCTATGACCATTGATTTGCAAGAGCCATAAATTTTATATGACTTGTCTTATAGTTTAAAATTGCAAAAGCGATTTTGAATAAAAGCTGCTCATAGGGTTACCAGTGAACAGCTGTGGAAACTTTTTATTAATATAAAAAATTAAAAATACTAATAATTTAGTATACATGAATTATGTCTTATTATTACAGAATAATACATTCATAAATAGCGTAATTTTTCAATTGCTTTCGTGTTAATAGAATAAAATTAGATTTTTCACAATCAACGATATGCAAATGTCGGTAGTGACAGCCCTAGCGGACCCTATACACTTTACTTTCTTGGTTAAGAAGTCCGGATTTA
Source organism: Leptosia nina (assembly GCA_963661955.1). Classification (NCBI taxonomy): domain Eukaryota; kingdom Metazoa; phylum Arthropoda; class Insecta; order Lepidoptera; family Pieridae; genus Leptosia; species Leptosia nina. The sequence goes on along the minus strand of CAVLEF010000163.1, from coordinate 1,715,077 downwards.
TCTGTTTATGGAGAGAGATTGTAGTAGGTAACGTTCGGATTAATAATAGTCCGGCTATTCTCAATTCATTACGAGTGAAACGATTTGAATACCTTACAGTTAATTCACGATTTCATACTTTATCCTTGTGAGTTATTGCGTAACACTCAGGGCTGGCCTTTCTTTTGTGATAGAGTCGAACATACAAGCACGGGGTTCTCTTGACAGTAGGTTTAATATCCCAGTCGCATAACATCTAAACAAGATGCGCTGTCGGCCTACTTTGGCTTTGGATATTCGGAAATACAGACTGAAATCGAAGCGCAATTGAACTTCACTGCTTTTACTCTGTGGACGGTGATTCGTGACCAGGACGGAATTTCGATATTTATACCACCTATTTAATATTGAGATCTCCAAATGAAGTCCCAAAAATTTAGAAAATGATAAATGAATCCAACCTACGACCGCTCGATTATTAGCTATAGGTACATTGCTACCATTAAACCAACGACCCCAGCTTTGTTAAGAGTTAAAAAAAATTATGAATGGAAATTATTTGGATGTTTTGAACCGTTTTCGCAGCGCACTTAACGGAAGCCCTCAGAGATTAATATTTTTTTCCAACATTTACCTCTATTTCTTTAAAAAAATATTTCTTCTATTCGAACTAGTAGTTCATGAGATTAGCGCGTTGAAACAAACTCTTCAAACAAGAAATATCAGCTTTCGTGAAAACCTGTCAGCTTTATTTTTTATTTGCACGATCTTTACAGCCCTGTGTCCCTTCGCTTGTTATAGGCACCCACTAACTGAATCAGTAGTCAATGCCCAGCTATGGCATACCTTTTTGGCCACTTCAAAGCCAGACGGGCAAAAAATTGGTTCTGTTGATACGTGTTGAATAATAGCTGCGCGTTGATTGGGGAGCTTTTTATGGTCAATAATGTCTGCATCAGTCGTCCATTTAGGTCTTTTTATTTTTAAAATCGAAGTCACTTAATAATTATATTTTCAATATCCTATATAAGCATAATACAATGTTTATGGTTATGACAGAAAAGGACAGACAGGCAATGGGTTCTCAGGTAGGTAAATATCCCAATTTAACTAAGTTGCGTATTTAAATAAAACACTTTAACGGTTTAAAACGCGGTATATTAGTTTTTTCTTACTTCGGCCCGACGCACGTTTCGTGACCACGGCTGCTGCAAAGCATCCGAAATGTTGGGCCGAAGTTAAAAATCATTTCCAAATAAGTTTAACTAATATACCGCGTTTTAAACCGTAAAAGGGTTTTATTTAAATGTGTACTACTCGCGTAAACTATAGACAGTATTTAAGTTGCGTATATTTTTGACTTTAGACGTTCGGAAATCACCCTTATTCTATCTGTGGTGGTTGGAATTACAAAATTCCTACCACGGACCCATTTAATGTTCGACATATACGATGAATGATTTTCCTTCATCAGCGGTTACCTGTCCGTTGTGTTTGGTTTCTGTGTTATTGATGCAACAAATGCTTCCATTTAGTAACAGTGACATATAGATAGGGGTTCGATCGATATATTTATCATATTCGACGTATGTATGACGCAATTCTTGATTCTCCTTCTTCTGCAATAATTAGATCTTATACTTTATATGTATAAAATGGGCAGTAGATAGTAGGTAGAGATGTCCAATTGGTTTAATGGAAAATAATATGCATTTTTTAAAATTCAAGCGGTTGTGCTCCGTCTGATATCAAATCGAATTTTTAATTTATATAAAAAGTACACACATAGCCCTTAATATGTAATAAGCAAAGAATCCATCGCATTGGACCTTGCTTGCAAACATGTAGTTAAAGTATGTATTATTTTATATTTGTCAAAATTTTTTTTGTTTGTCTCTCTGTTCGTCGAGATTCTACAATGTGTTCGAAAGAGCAACATAACTGAGAACACCCAAGAAACTCAGTCCGGCTTTTTAAAATATGTCTTATAAACTAATACATTTTTGTAAATTTATTAACAGGCGCTATTCATACTACTGCCAGGCGATCTTGTCATTAAAGAAATCGATCAGACAATAATATGCCTTTTGAGACAATCTAAGTTTTATAACTTTTTTAAATTTATTTACCGATGAATTTAAAATTTCGACTGGCAATGCATACGAATACAATTCCCCGCAAATAAATTAGATATTTCATGGAGCCTATAATTGGGGATAGCTAGTTTATTCTTATAGGCATACAATACATTTTCATAAATATACTGCGAGTACACAGTAAGTATGTCGATATTTTTAAAGGTTTCTCTCGTGCTAAACGCAGAGCTATGCAACGCCTGGACCAGGGATAACACTAGGTATGATACTGTAACTGCTAAGTATGATTGAGATAAAACACATTTGAGATTTAAAACGCGGAATATATTAGTTACTTTATTTTAACTACGAACCGACGTTTCGGATGCTTTGCAGCTGCCGTGGTCACAGGGGGACTGAAGATGGAGGGTATCACTAATGTTAAAGTCAAATTTGCTACACTAGCGTCATCGTTAGGTTGAAAGTATTTTTTCAATGTGTACTATGAGCGTACAACTACAACTGCGAAAATAAATCCTTAGGCTGATATCAACAAAGTAATTTATCTCAAAAGCTAATCCGAGCTTCGCAAACATTTACTCCACAATATCCCTGACGTAGAAACGTTATTATTAAATTTGCAGCCTCGTGTTAAAAGTAACGAACGCTATTACTAAAAGCTAACATTAGTTAGTTTTCCCTTAAGCGATAATGTGACGTGGGCTTTAAGTCTTCATCCCCTTGATTACAAGTTGCGAATTGGCAGCTGACAGTCTGTGTAACAGAATATGCTAGGGGATTTACAAGGCAGGAAAGGAACTGAGAAGGTTGAGATTACGTTGATATTTTAAGTACATAATCTTACTGGTATCTATATTGGCAGAAAAAGATATGTAAAATAAAAACATACGTTTAATTTGACGGATTGTCAATATTCCTACCAAACATGTAGTATCTAGATTTCCAGACGAAGTCCAGCATGTTTCAGTAAAATTATAAAAATTAGTAAATATGATCGAACCGCTGGGAAGCGAACTCACAGCCTGTTGATTTTTGAGCCAGCTACGCTTACACCAACGAATCGAGTGAATTATTTACAGAATGCTTGAAACGGGGATGGGACCGCGTCCTTCCTGAACGTGCTTACGAAACCTAAAACAATTTAAACGGTTTAAAACATAAACTTTTAATTAATATTTGATAGTTAATTAAATTTAACTTACTCGGCTGATGTGACGCAACCAAAGCGTAGTCGTAGGTAAAACTAAACCGTTAAAGCAACAAAACTGTTTTACGTTTGAAAACTTTAATACTTTTCACATGTTATTGATTTTGAACATGGATAGGTTTGTGTTTCATATTATAATAGTTATATTATAATGTGTTTTTTCATGTAAATAAATAAATGACAGCACTATATAAATTAAAAATCGATTACAAATTGAATACATGTTGTTGCCTGAGTAGTAATTTTTTCCAATTGATTTAGACCTGTTTCATTCAATCTGTACCATTGACACAGAACATCTCTTATGAAAAAGCATTCGTATTATCAACCCGACTTCTTTTAAATTTTGATTATTCAATTGGAAGTCTGCTGTGTACAGCGATTATTCAAATAGATGAAAGCGTCACAGCTAATGTCGGAACTGGGCAGTGGCTGCCACTCAAGAGGCGAAGATTGATTTACAGTATCAAGTGAGCCGCAGATTGTATTACCTGTAATGATATCTTAGGATCGGAGGTGTTTTTCGCGTCTTATCCGGTTCAGAGAGTTATTTAACAATAACTCGGTACTGAGTAGTTTACGCCATTGGTACACATTTGAATAAGACACTTAAATTTGAATAAGACGGCTTGAAATGCGATTTATTAGTTTAACTTGACGTTGCGGATGCAGCAACCGTGGTCGCGGGAGGCCGTAGTTCAACTAATACATTTTGCTTTTTCGACCGTAAACGGTGTTGAATTTAAATATATAATTATTTTATCTTACGATTTCAATATATTACAGCTGCTGGGAGTGTAAAAGCTCTGACCTACCACGCTGTTTGTCGTAGTTAGTGTAATGTAGGTTGGCAGGCTCTAACGAATTCTTGACGAGCTCGTTGGTTTAATGTAAGACTAATATTTAACAGTACAATGTGTTTCTGATGAATTGATAATCTTTCTGATACAAGTTGGATTTCGTCTTGAAATCTGATAATTAAATGGGTGGTAGACATTAAAAAATCTTCCGGTCAATCACAATCACACATTAAAGAGCCGTGAAGCAATAATCCAATGCCAAAATAAGTCGACAGTGCATCTTGTTGTGATATTATATGGATAAGGGAATTTCACCTTACAATCCCATTTTATCTGCCCTCCTTTATTATTATAATAAAAAAATGAGTGTCACCATTAGACCAGGACCAACATCTTAACCATGGATATGATGTCTCCTACTTTTAAACTCCCGGGCAAGTGCTAGAAAAGTAATTTGAAAAAAAATTTAAGAACCTCGTTTGACATTCTACAAGAATTCCCTAATTATCAATCACATCATACTCGCATCCATCAAGCTTAAATTCATTAAGACCTTCACTAAAATCGCGTTATATAACCTCTTTTTGTAACAAAATAAAGTGGCTCCATCTATTTTGTACGTGCACGGCTATCGTCGTAATTGATTGTGGTGATATAATGTACAATATTCATCTCGGATTAGCGACGGCCATTCGTGGGTTCGAGTAACCCACAAAAGAAACATTCACTGTAATTTATATGTTTGATAGCAGTGAAGCAGTTTCGTGGGGAAGTAAGGCTTATGTTCTTATGGCCGTTTGTCCGATGGTACCAATGTACATAAATATTAATCAAGAGATCATAGGTTCGATCTCCAACGGATCTAATATTTTTCAGAAACATTTTAGATCACCATGGAGACGCCGTAAATCTAAGTTTTCGATCTACTCTATGATGCCAAATATTTTGTTTTTGAAATCTGTTCATTTCTGACGCAATAAAAATAGTCTTCACACGACATTGGCAGAAATAAGAATGGGAAAGCCATCAAATTAAGAAGAAGCAGTCTTTATCGTGACAGAATGTTGACAGCTAAATAATAGTTTTTAATTATTTGAAAACGTAATAACAAACATATTACAAAATAATATTATAGTAGGACTCTAATATCATATATTATTTGATATATTTACTACACATATACATATGAGTGAGTTGTTTGTTTTAATCACAAATAACGGTAGTTAAGAACCATAAAAGTTTTGATGTATGTAAAATAAAGGAACCTATGTTCATTTGTCACAAATAAACGAGCTTCTGTATTGTCAAGCTCAAGAAGACTGCTTTGACATTAGGCAGTAGGTATTAAACGTTAAGTTATATTTTACATGTCAGATGGTGGGTCAGGCACTAGGAAGTGTACTAATGAGGTGGGAGATATATACAAAGCGAGGTGAAATCAAAAAGACAGCACATCTAGTCACAATACGCCATATTTCTCTGATCTGGTGCAAGAAACAGAATTTAGAAACCAATTGAAGTGATGTGGACTGAACGAAGAAGTATATATAGGACTTTAAAAAAAACGTTTAAGATATCAAAAACTATGATAAAAGATTTTTATGTGTACTACTCGCTTAAACAATAGTATTTAACTTAAACATATGTCAGAAATAGTATATATGTCTATCACTTAAGATTAACCCACAGGAACAGTTTTCAGTTTTCAAATTCTTCATATGGCAAATGAACGTTTGTCAGGTACCTAATTATAATTAAGTTTAAAATAATAAATCGCCACAAGTTTATGCCTTAAAACGCCCGAGATTTGAGTTTCCCTTCAAGTTTGCATATCTTGTTAAGTATTGTGAGTTGGAACGCAATCCATTCCGTGCTCTGATGACAGTTAGGTTCCGTATAAGATAGTTTCTCTACAATTCACTTTGAATACGAAGGATTATTCAATTGCCCTATTCTTCATTTTGATATTATTTCGGTTTACGCCTTCTATGTACAGACGAGAGTAAGATTAACTCAATCAAAATCAAAATCATTTCCAAATAAGTTTATAAATAAATTGCGTTTTGAACCGTTACAGTGTTTCATTTAAATGTGTCTACTTGCGTAAACGACAGGCAGTATCTAAACAAGATCTGCTGTCGACCTATGTAGGTTGTTGCCACGTACCAAAAGCAACCAAGTTCGTCAGAATATATCTAAACTGAACAAATAATGATATGAATGAACACATTCGGAAACACACATATTAAAACCACATACACATTTTCCGACAAAGTCTGGTGTGATTTAAAAAAGTTGTTGGATTGGTCGATTTTGGTGGAAATCTCCACTAGATACTTGTGCTAATTCTAGCTGTCCCTTGGGGTGAAGCCGCGAGGTCTTCATAGTTTTAATTCTGGCTTTGTAAACTGCAACAAAGCAACTTGCGATGATTCAAACTAGCTCCTTAATTAAGTTATAAATTAATGCATCTTGGGAGCTTCTCAGTTGCAGACGGATATTGGTTTGGCTTATGAATTTCTGAGCGTGAGTATGGCTTTGTGTTTTGATAGTTTCCAGTGTCTGAATTTATAATAACAATATCAATGTACACATTTAAATAAAAAACTTTTAAAACGGTTTTAAAAAGTGTAACTAATATTTGACTTATTTAAAATCGTTTTTAAGTATGGCCTGTACATATCAGATGTATTGCGGCTAGCAACGGTGGTCGAAACACTTTAACGGTTTAAAACGCGATATATTGGTTAAACTTATTTCAAAATGTCTGTCCTAACGTTACCGGATCACGACTGAGAGTCACGGTTGCTTGTCTAGTTACTTATACGTTTTAAAACCATTTAATAGTGTTTTAGGCTTTAAATGTGTCACGACTGCGATAAATATGGACAGTCTAAAAAAATGTTGTTTCTATACCAAATCGTAAAAAACAAATCCAAGGTACTTCTACTAACACGTTACACGTCATAAAATCTGCGTCTTCAATGGAGAGTTGGTTTTTATCTAAAACATTAGGTTAACCGGATTTGGGCTCTGTCAAGTGAGATAGCCGTGGACGTTCGCGGTTGACCGTTTCAATAAAACGTGCGGACATTTCTATAAGCGTATTTTTTAAAACTAACATATGAAAACGCTGGCTGGCTATTATCGTGTTGACATTCTATTCTGCAACCCCAATACAGGTGAATTCTGTTTTCATCACTAGACTCACGGCCTGCATCACTACACTTGATAATAATTCCGATTTTATTTGGTGCGGCCGTTTGTAGATTGGAGGAATAACAGAATTACATCTGTATGGGTTGCAAGAAATACGAATGTCAAACGACTATATTTAAGTTTTGGACATTCATATGTTCAGTATTTTAAAATACGCTTATGTAAATGTATGCAGTTTTATTTAAAGGGTCAAAAGCGCGTTCCTGACGCTATCTCATTGACAAACCCGAAACGGTTAAAATAAATGATTTAGATAAAAAACAATGTCCTCGTTGACCACAAATTCGTCAACCCTTTTATTGCAGGTATGCTCTGGATTCAGTACGGAATGTTTTCGAAGTATTGGTAATAGACATAACAAATGACTCTTTAGTTACTGTCTGTAGTATTACGGAGTAGTACACATTTCGAAATAAAACACTTTAACGAGTAGGAATTAAATCCACCTATATGTTGATTGTCAGCAATCCGTGGTCACGGAAAGCCGTCGGGCCAAAGTTAAAAATCATTTTCAAATAAGTTTAATTAATTAAATCGCGTTTTAAACCGTTAAAGTGTTTTATTTAAAAGTGAGGATTTTGAAGTGCTTTTAGATTAGATCAGCTATGTTGTCACTGTGGTCTATAGAAATGTTAGTGGGAATACGCGAATCAAACAGTAAACCGTTTTACCCCGTGGGACCCCGAACCTCCTATCACCCAGGAGTATAAGTAACAAGCTAGTTTTAACACAGCATACAACACGCTCGCTGTATAATAAAAATGTAAAAATAGAAAATTGTAGTCTAACAAAATAAGTATTCACGATATTAATCAAACAATTACTTGCAAAAAAAAAAACAATTAGACAACATCGTTTTCCTTTATACTTGGAGCAGACATTTACAGACAATTACTGACTTAACTTATTATATATCTGTAGTTAAGCGCCAGCATAGCAGATTTGACTTTGACATTAAAGGCACACCCTCCATCTAATATCCACCATCACTATGTCTGCTGCAGCATCCGAAACGTCGGGCTGAAGTAAAAATACATTGGAAGAAAGTTAACTAATATTTTTCACGTTTTAAACCGTTAAAACTATTATTTTAAACTACTCACTTCATCACACTGCAGTTTCAACAGAACTTAAATCATACTTTGCCGGGATTATTATCCAAGACCACACAATGCGCGGCGCTACATTTAGCGACAGAGGTGATTTTGAAGGTAATAAATCCTTTATATCTTATACCGAACGAATATTAAATAAAATAATAATTCTGCATTCTTATATCAATATAAAATCCAATTTGTATTCAGATCTGTTATTTAATAATTAAACGTTCACAATAATAGATTTCCATAACGGAGCAACTGTATACGGCTGACAAGGTTTTGCTTGACATTTTGTTTAGAGGCGTACTTACGTGCGAGCTTAGAACGTGTTTTGAAATGGTAATGGGGCCCTAGGTGTAATAGGGCCCCACATCATTTGTATTCCAAGATAAAAGATTTATTTCGTAAACTATTAATGCTATGTCAGGGATGTATTACATATAGATAAGTGTAGTTTTTAATCTTGACTTTACAATTTCAACGAAAAAGTCTATATAGCTCAACGTAGGAAATAGTTGAAAGAATGGAAAACAATGTACTTTGATATAAACAGAATCCTACCTAGTTACTGTCTGCAGTTTAAGCTAAAAGTATGTATTTAAATAAAACACTTTTGTCAGTTTTATAACCTTTATATTCCTAATTTTAAACCGTAAGGTGATTAATTTCAATTAAATTGACATATAGTTAGATTTTAATCGATCGATCGAACTACTTTTTTTATTGACCACGTAGGTAAAAGACAACAGATCCAATACAGAAACAACTGACATAAAGAACAATCAATGTATAATTAAAACGTATATTGGTTTAGATAACGATTGCTTTTTTGAATTCATTTTAAATATTGTTTTAAAATAGAACTAAGGTTCATAAATATCATTAATGACATAAATCTTTTAAAATGTGTCCGGACTTCTGTGTTTAAGTGGGGCCTCTGCAGTTTGCAGTTCGTCCCTGTACACATGCTACTTTGCGTTCACATTGTCCTGTCGCTGTATGATTTTGTTCTGGAATTTGTTATGCTTGTTTGAATAATTTACCAACAGTATTGAATTTGTTTTGAAGTTTAAATTAGTGTCTTACTACTAGTAACAGTTTCGTAAAATATATGAAGTACAATGGTAAATATTTACAAATTATTACCTTTTAAAGTTGAAAGTAATTTTTATTTCCCATAGTTACAATACTAAGGTTTGTGTCAATCTTATTTGCTCCAATTGTTTTCTGTAAGTTTAATTTGAATTAGTAAAATTATTCTGTATATACGAGTATAGGATTGTAATTTAGTGAATAAACCGGTTTTACTCGAGGGCATGAATTCTACATATTTTGTTTATTTTGTAATGCTATACTATACTAAAATTTCCCCCTTTGTCAAAGTCAAAAGTATTTTATTTAAAAACCGCATTTCAAACATTAATCTATGTATTACATATTAAGATCTTAACGTAGGTATGCTAATAGCGTTTTTATAAACTTCAAACTGCCTTTTAGAGAAGTTACGTCGCATAATTATTTCTTCATGTGAGTCGTAATTAAGACGTAAGGAGATAATAGAAATCAATGAAGCCATTCACGCTAATGCTAAACATCTTATTGTTGTAGATAATAGCTAATTGGCCATGGCGTAAGTTTCGAGGTTTACCGGGTTCGATTCTCGGGTCAAGCGAGGCATGTGACTTGGCCGTATAAGGACGGACAGCCATCGTGAATACGCCAATTACACACTATTGTTCCCTTCAATGCTGATGGTTTTTGAAATATATTGCGCTCGAACGGAAATGTCTTCGAATCGTTTCTATTCCCTTATTGTATGGTGAAAGTGAAGGGGAGATAGGGGATTTCTGGGTACATTATAGATATACGTTCAGACAAATAACTTAAATAGAGTAAAACTACAATATTTGAATAGTATATTTAGATTATAATTATGTTGATCGTAATATAAATCAAAGCTATAATTATCTATCTCTATAATACAAGATCTACCGACAAACCAAATTATTTTACACGTTTTTATGATAGAGGAGAACAAACAAAAACGGGGTTCCCTTGAAAGGGAAACCAACTGCTCTAAAAAGTGTTGTCGACCTATTTTGGCTTCTTATTGGAAATCCACAGACTGAAACAGAATTGCGTTTAATCTACACAACTTTATAACCTGAGGACGGTATTTGTGAACGGGTCGGAATTTTCGGTTCTACCGCCTATTTAATATCAGACTGTTAACTTGCCGTAAGTCCAACATGTCACTTGTAACACTAGACCAACAACCATTGGTTTATCAGCCATTTCATTGTATTGAAGATAACTAAAGAGAAATAATCTCTCCAGCTTCATTAGTCGAGACCATTAAAACGCGAAATATATTAGTTCAAATCATTTGAAAATTACCCACGGCTCGACGTTTCGCATGCTTTGTAGCAGCTGTGGAGACAGTCCCCCGTGACCACGCTCTCGGTAGTCGGCATATTTAAATGTGTACTCGCGTAGACTACAGACAGTGTTTTGTTGAGACCACCCAAATATCAAATATCAATAAATTGAACTGTAATGCGCTTATCAAATATGGCCTCTTAATGTTCAAGTGAGCCCCAGTCGTGGTTTAATTACTTCACGTAGGAAGACGGATTGGTTACATTGCCAAGTTATGGATGTATGGTAACAGATAACCTTGTTTGCCCTAACAAGTCGGGTCTGCGTACTAACACTAATAATTGTACACGTCTATTTTGTCTATGTTAATAAGTTATTGTTATGTATTATATAAAATATAATGTGTTCCTTATCATCGAATTTTAACGGTTTAAAACCGCGAAGTATTATTTTTATCTAAACCGTGATTTAAAAAACGAATATTTCCCGTTTGGAACCGTTAAAATCGTTTAACGTCACCGATACTGTTAACTACAGAAAGAGGTTTTTTTAGTATGTCTGTTTGTACACCTGGTGCATAGTGTCTACAGATCAACCAGTTTTTTTTTGTATGATTAAATTAAAAAGAACGGATTAAAACGCGGTTTCATGTTTGGCCATAGTGAAAATAATACTGAAACCGGTACGCGATTAATTTTCACCACGAGTCCGATATATTTTTTATTTCGATGAGCAAGTTCGAATGGAAACCGTTGATTGTTTTCCTTCAAACAATATCCTCTACGATCACGAAGCAAACACCACAGACAGAAGTCATCAAGCAACGACCTTGACAGCGAGTACACATTTTTCATCTGTGCCTGACACGCCCCTATAGAGGCTTTGGGGGTCGGAATTAAAGGGTCGTTAAAGCCTAACGACTAACGATACGACGAAAAATCTAGTCGTCAATTTTTTTTTTCAAACAGTATTCACGTCATTATCACATGTTATGGTGTGTATGTAAATTAAAAATCGATTTTAGATTGAAAATTGTTAGGAGCACGGAACGCTGTAGATGCCGGTTCAAGTCCTGCCCGTGGAAATAGTTTTTCAATCTACAATTGACAGTTCATATTTTCAAATAAGTTTAACTAATATATCGCGTTTTAAACCGTTAGAGTGTTTCATTTAAAAGTATAATTAGCATAAGTGCATAGCGAAGTGCATACTTTGCATTTTAACGTATGTTAAAAAGGAATTGCTATTCAGAGGATTAAGTCAAGTCATAAGTATTACGCAATTCAACGCCTATAAGTATTCAAAACATGAATTATGTATCAGTTTTGTTCGGTGAATATCAATGTATCTGGTTTTGATCGGGTATTGAACTGTTTTTTTGCTCATAATGTATTATCATTTTAAATATGCCGCCTCTGTAGCCAAATGGTTAAACGTATCCCCCAGAATCGCGAGAGGTCCTGGATTCAAATTTCAGGGAAGTATTGTCTCGGTCGGGAAAGGCACAGAAGTTAACTTGTCTGTAAAAGAACGGATCAGTGGAACGGCACAGAAATGTGCTCGGCCCATGCCCCCATGGGATTTCACTTTTTATGATTTTTAATAGATCGGCCTAATAGATCATTTAGATGTTGTTTGTTACTCGGTAAGATCGTGTCTTAATCCGTCAAAGTAGTTTATTTTTATAGTATTTTAAATTTGAACTCCTTAGTATATCGTCTGAGAGTTATTTTAACGGTTTAAAACGCGATACATTTACCCGTGATCACGGCTGCCGCGAAGCATCCGAAACGTCGGGTCGTAGTTAAAATAATTTCCAAAGAAGTTTAACTAATATAAATCGCGTTTTGAACCGTTAAAGTATTTTATTGTAATATGTACCACTCGCTTTAACAGCAGTCTTAGGGTGTTATTTCCTAGTACCAAGTCTCGAGACGGTGGATAAAATTTAGGTGTCTGGTACTTTAAATTCAATACAGATGCTGGCGGGCCCAAGTCTCTAATATCGTTGGATTCGTGCAGTATAAATGCTCCCACTCATGGCTGTAGGGTTACTACTTGACGATTGAAAGCTTTAGGAGAGCCGAGAAACTGTTGGTTTCAGCTATGTCAAGCTTTTATTACTACGATTAAACGAATTGAGATAAATCCTTTGAGAAAAGATTATCAGTTATTTCATAGTCAATACTGAAATTAGACAGTCGTATTAGTATTCGTTTATATATACTATTAACGGTTCAAAACGCGAAATATATTTACTTAACGTATTTAAAATTTATTTTAACGGCATTTTGGATGTAAATTAGTTAACTTATACATTTCGCGTTTTAAACCGTTAAAAGTGTTATAAGTGAAATGTATATTTAAAAGACAGCTTATATATAATTATATGACTTAACGTTTATGTTATGTTTACTTACGCATTGGCATTTAATGAAGATCGTAGATGATAAACGTCACATTTCAATTAACAGTAGCGACAGGTCGTCGTTTATTGTACAGTCTGTGTCTTGATTTATCCCTTACCAATAATTTAAAAACATTGCTATACATAAATAGTACCATTTCAGACCGAAAATATTTACCCCCAAATCTTTATTTGCTTTCACATCTAAGGGCGCTCTCGAACCAGCTCCTACGAGCTCTCCGCGCCGAATATATCTGATCAAACAGTCCTTTTGGTAATCCGTGGGGTGATTTCGAAGTGGCGACCCTATCTCGTGGGTGTGTGCGTTGCAGACGCGTTTCCACGATCGATACAGCCGTCTGCACACTGCCTGCACTGCGGGTGACCTTGTAGAGCTGCTCTCATTAGCTGCTTCCTGGAACTTGTAAAAAGCTTTTAAATGTGCTTTTGTTATCGCCGCCCTGGTCAACTGAGTAGGGTCTGACGTTCCTCAGTTTTAATTATGCCCTTCAATTTGTGGTATTCGTTAGGATAAATGATGAACTGGTGAGGTCCAAATTCACTGAAATATATTATTTATAATTTGTTTTTTTTTATTCACATATGGTAAACTTACACCCAGTACAATAGGATGGGCAAATTAGATATCAGAAAGCCATCTAAAAGTTTTCGCTTTAAGGTCCAGATATACAAAAAATAGTAAGTAAAGTCAAGTTTAAGTCAGTCGTTTATGTATGTAGGAAGGAATGTTATGTACTGTAGGAACTTGGAATAATTTTTAACTTTATAAAACGAGATAAATTTTTCCGTTTAATTTTGGGATGCTCCAAAAAGTCTTAATTTTTCGCGGTGATTTTTCTTATTTAAATAAATCTACTAATGTATAACAATACACAGCTAAGTGGTACAGCATTATAACAGCCGATTTCGCAGCACGGGCAACGGAAAGCCCCAAAGAAATTTCCTAATCTCTCCCATATTTTCCACTGTCTTTTCGCTTCTATTGTTCATATGTTTAATTGCCTAAAGGCTTTGTCCATGTATGGTGCAACCGACAGTTTTTTTTTAATTCCAACCAGTAGTTCCTGAGATTAGCGCGTATAAACAAACAAACTCTACAGCTTTGTAATATAAGGATGGATATGTTTAGTTTATTAATCAATAAGCCAGACTTTGATGAAATAGTGCAGTAAAGATATTGACCCATTAATGCAAAGTTACACGTAACACAATTTGTTTCACTTCAATTAAATATTGAGTAACTTCAGCAATTAAGAGAACCTAGGCAATGACATAACCTGGCTATGGGCCAGGAACCGATAGGATGGGATTTATGCCAGTGATATTGATGGCTTATGAATGAAGGAAATACGCCATACCAGCTCTGCCCATATTCGGTTACAGTTGATTTATACGCCATGTATAATGTAATGTCTTATTGCTGACAACGAGCGAACGAGAAATGTTACTTATCTCTGCTTTTTTAAATTTTCTTGATCAATGTGGGTTATCGAAAAACGTATTAAAATATGAGTTACTGGTACACATTAAATAAAACTGTTTTAACGGTTCAAAACGCGAAATAAATTAGACTAACTATTAAAATTTTAACTTCGATCCGACGTTTCGAATGCTTTGCAGCAGGCGTCAGAGATCATGTTTATTTCACGTTGTAAGCCGTTAAAGTGTCACTTAACTTTTTATTATAAAAATTATTTTAAAGCCAAATAGGGCAGGATGTATATGACTACAGTTACGTAAATTTTAAATATTATCTGTAGCTCATGTGAGTAGTGCACAATTAAATAAAACTACTTTGCCGGCTTCAAATCTAAAATATATTAATTACCTTATTTACAACGGCCTGATCTTTCGAACGCTTTGCAGTCGACTTGGTCACGAGATTCCCCGCGTAACTAATCTATGTCGCGTTTAAAACCGTTAAAATTGTTTATATTTTAAAATTCTTATCATTTTCTAAGAGATTCTCGACATATTATTTTCCTTATAACGACGTTTAAAGTAGATTAAAATCTGACCTACAATAAAATAGCATTGTTCAGTTAGGTCAGTACGTAGATAAGACTAGACTGCTATTGAGGCCACGTACAGGAAATACCTCTCTAGAAATAGGAAGCAATGTCTTCAAGCATTCCTTGTTTGGAATCGCGAATCTTTATTCCTATCTGTATTCTTTGAATGTCTAAAAGGTAACAACTGTGCGTATAACCCCGTTTGGCTTAAGGGGGCATGGGGACAGATATATCAGTACATGTGAACAAAGCTATTTGTTAATCAAAACCAAGATAAAGAAAAGAATAAAAGTTTCTTATATGTTATGCTTCTCTGTGTTATTTAATTTGAAAGATTTAAAACCTGATTTGTATTAGTTAAAGTATTTACATTTTAGAACTATGATCCGACTTTTCGAATTCTTTCAGCAGCCGTAGTCATGGGGGTGTCCTTAACAGCGTAGCACTCTATTGGTTAACGTACCTTTAATTTTATTTAATTTAAAATTTGCCTCGGGGACCACGGATACTGCATAGCATCCGAAACATCAGGCGGCGGTTAAAAATAACTTTCGATTAAGTTTAACTAATATATATCGCGTTTTAAACCGTTAGTGTTTTATTTAAATGTGTACTACTCGCGTAAACTACAGACAGTATTATTGTTTACATAAAATGTAAATAATAACCTTTTTTCAGTCAATGTTACAGAAAGTTAATATTAGTTACAATTAACATAAATAGTTAAAGAACATGTCTATTAACAAGCAACATAATACTGTTTATTTAAAACAATAGGCCGCCGCGCATCGCTGATTTCGATTATGTGACCTTGAGGACTGTTTCCGTTGAGTGACTCATACGAGGACAGGTAGCACTAAGGTTACATAGTTTTGGTGTTGCTATACAGGTATTTTCCCAGTGTTGAGACAAAAAAAATGAAATTTCGTCGTCTCCTCGTGGGCCATGGGGCGAACATATTTCTGATAGGTTTTACTAGTAAATAGTTCAGACTATTGCGTTCCCGATCAAATCTGGTGTTTTCCCGGGATTCGACTCACGACCTCTCTCGCTTAACGCAGCGCCAGAATACCGTGTATTATTAAAAGAAAAACTAAAACTTTCTTTTTTTGAAAGAAATAATTAAAACTCTTTTGTTTAGCAACTGTGGTCACGGGAGGAGTGAAGATGGCTGACGTCACTAATGTCAATGTGAATCCTCTACGCTGTCAGAACTGTCTCGCGGTGTACTTTTGCTTATTGGTGTTCCGGCTTTTAATTAAATCATTTTAAACACAATTAAAATAATATATGGAGCAATATTTCTTGTTTTGAACCGTTTAGTGTTTTTGTGGTTACATTAATTTCCTGGATTGTATCTTATATTTTCAGTCGCATGATTATTGAAATCGATATTATATATAAATATCGAGGAATCGTGTACTAGGCATACATAAATAGAAATAGGCTTATAGAATTCGGCCCAAGGGTAATTGTGAACGCCAATTATATTCTATTTATTTATAGCTCTATTACGTTTAACGACACAGCCTTTACGTGACTTACTGTGCAAATTTTAAAACAAGCCTCTTGTAACTCATGTAGTCCTGGTACACAACTTTTAGAAACAAACCTTTTGTATAGTGTATAGGTGTTATTTTAATAAAGATTTCAAGGCACAGAATTATTTTAATCTGGAACCATAGCAATAAAAGTAAGTCTACGGGAATAGAAGACATGACAATGTTAGTGTTTCTCTTACAAACTAAGCTACTGTGTCTGTTCATGTAGATCTATCTATACATCTTTAAGCTTTAAATAAATACTTCCACAAAGTACATAATGCATTTTTTTACTAAAAAATACTTTTGATGTTTAAATAAAGCTGTTTTCATAGTTTAAAACGCGAAATATATTAGGTTTAACTTTTTTTTATTTTAATTTATCTACGTCTCAAAATTTTGGACGCTATCCCCGCGACTTGGACTGCGTGGTATAATTATTTTGGCAACTACCTCCTCAGTTTTATAAATTATAGCTCTTACCCACGACGTCGTTCGAGTACCATCGTTCTTTCGAGTTAATCTTAAAATATAACATATAGTGTCGGACATTTTTTAGATATCTTCAAGAGTTCGTAGCTCGCTAATTGTCCCAATTTTTCCACTACTCCTTCGCTCCTATTAGTCGCTGCGTGAAGATTTGCCAGAAGCCTTCCTTGATGAATCTATCCAACATACAAATATATATGAGATTAGCGCATTTAAACAACAATCATTAGACATTATATGGCAGCGGTATTTCACCTACCATCAAGCGAACCTCATGTTTGCCTGTCCTCTATAAAAAAAACTTCAATTTTATAATACAACCTATTTTGCCAATCGCGCAGTATGTACGCTCTGCACAAATTAATTTGTCAAGAGATAGCATTGAGTGTCCCATAAAATCAATAGCTTTATTATTATCGCCTTGCACTTTCGTATTGGAGTTCGATTTTGCAACTCATTTATACCTAGCGTTTATATTATCTCAAATCTTATGCGTTTCTAAATCCATGGCCTAACTAAGATGGATTGCATCTAGTTGATAGTTAATGATCTGTCTTATTTCAGTTTTCGCAATTTCAATGAATCACATGTTCAATGTCTGTTAGACACAATAGGTAAATATTTAATTCAATTAAGAGTGGGGTATTACTAATTATCAATGACTTGCTTATCGTTTTGCCGACGTTAGGTCTATAGCGAAGATCTATATAAAAAAGACAATTTTAACAGTTTAAAACGCAAAATACTTATATTAGTTAACTTATTTATAATTTGGTCTCCCGTCACAACGGCTACTGCTAAGCATTAGAAACATCGGGATGTACTTAAATTAGATTATACATAAATTAGCGAATATCTTTCGCGGTTTTAAACCGTCAAAAGTACTTATTTAAATGTGTACTACTCGCGTAAACTATATACAATACTTAACGTCCATTCTATTATAGCCTTTTTGACAAGAAAAGGACTGAACATAAATTAAAGGTATCTTTAACGTTCTATAAATAAGTGGATAAACTTATTGTTTAACTAATATAATATCACGTTGAAAGAATTACTTAATTCTGACTATTAGTATCTAGTAGTATTAGTTCCAACCGCTTGTTAGCCATTAAAATGATAATTTAAAAAAATATATAATTTTTAGCTAAAGCTACTGTTAGGATAATCTAATACAGTCGGTAATTATGTGCCATTAGACAAAGAGTTACTATTCTCTAAAAAGTATTTAAAATGATATATTTAACTTTTCGCTTAAGTATAAATCCATCACTTTATGACGTAGTCCAGTGCAATTTCGTAACAAGCCAACTTGTCTACAAAAAACTGCAATAACCATTAGTTGCAATGGTCTGGACTTTAGTATGAGATAACTCGTTGCCAACTGCAAAATTGCATTGGACGTTCGGGAGAATTTTGTGTGGCCGTGTATGTTGGTATACCTGGGTCTTCATTGACGTTATGTTCAGTCTTTTTGATTTAATTAGACTGCCATGTTTAACCACAGACTGGATTGGATTGGATGGTTTCTTTTTTACTTTTACCTGTGGTCTCAGTTGATATATTATCTTGATTGGAAATGTGTACATACATTATATTTAGATTTAAAAAAATTACGACACGAGCGGGTCAAGAACTGGCATCCACAGCGTTCCTAGCCGCCACTCTAACCAATTGAGCTACCGTGTCCTGTCATTTAGTAAGAGCAGATTCAAGGAGGCTGTCGATGTGGGTTCATATCCCGGATTTTAATTTGTCATTGTGTGCAATAACATGTGAAAAAATATTGAAGTTTTCGTTTCTATCTGTGGTATATTGAACATATTATATGTAGACACATATACAATTTTTACATTCCTGTATAGCAATTTGGTTCCAAATTAAATATAGTAGTCTCTCTATATTATTTATTGCACACTAATTTTCTTTTCATCGTCTCCGGAAGAAAATAAACTTGATTTGCGAGATAGTGTGACAGATATATTGCAATGTAAGCTATTAGTTTGTATAGAAGTTGCCAAACGAATTTGTGTGCTTTTAGCAAACATATTAACTATATGTTATTTATTAGTAAGTTAAAAGTATCAAAGACAAAGTACAACGTTGCCTACTATCACAGGTGTTCCTTTTAGTGACAATTTCAGATTGATTACCCACCACGCAACTCCTAGCAGGGTTGGTGGGCTTTATCAAATGCCGCTACTAAATCAATGGTCATAACAAGTACTGATGGCTAAGCTTTTCATAGCTAATATTTTTTGTTAAATATGTATCGGCAGCATATATTAACGTTTAACTTTATTATAGTGAACATGAAGTTGATAGAAAAACTGAAGGAAACTGACTTTACTAGATCAAAAGGCCACTACATAACCTTAAACTGAATTATTATTATTATCATAAATAATAATTCACTAATGCGTTCAAGAACTACAAAAACCTAATGACTTATTTTATATCCGTAGAGTACCTTAACATTTAAACAAAAAGGTTTAGAAAAAGAGGTCTTATGCAAATTTAAATTTAAAAATGCTATCGTGTGATAAATACGCCATTCATTCGGAGAATTTAATAAAACGATATGCAACGCAATAAAACTGCTTTACGAGTATAACTGATTGGCAATTTACGCACTAAACTGGTTGCATTAAAGTACATTTTTGCATGACTTGCTGGTGGGGAGAAATGGAGTGAATTAGAACGCATTTTTCACATTTTATGCAATAATAAAAATGTACGGAGTGAGCTATTTAAACATTTATTATCGCATTTATTATTTAAACTCTTGCTAATAGTGTACAAAGAAATAATAGGTCGAGAGCACATCTTATTTCGATCTTATATAGCAGCAATAGCACTTCTAATCAAAGAACTCCATGTAAATATGTCGTCCTTTATCGTCGGTCGAGTCTCGTTGTTCTTGCTTGAATTTTTTGTCACATTTCTTAGTCGCTGCGAAATTTTTTATAGCCTAGCCTTCCTCGATAAATGTTCTAATCAACACAAAATTATTTTTTCAATTCGGACCAGTAGTTTCTGAGTTAAGCGCGTTCAAACAAACACACTCTTCAGCTTATATATTAGTATAGATTGTATTCATCAAATACTTAGTAAATGTAAACATCGTACATTGATGATTGTAGGGCCAGGCAACGTCTAAATGCATACATTGCTCTACAACCGGCTCCGATCGCCAATTTACCATTCTACAGTTACTCTCTGACCTCCTTAACCCGAAATGTCAGTGTTTACGACTTCCGAACAATATAATACGATTTTGCAAATCACCGTTAGTTAATCCGCTGTAATCGAGATTTGCAGGACAAATATAGGTGGTGTCTTTTACGAGCTAACGGGACTATGGCGTTGGACATATAATATGTTTAGCTTTAAATAAAACACTCTAACGATTTAAAACGCGATGTATATTAGTTAAACTTATTTATTTTTTTTATAATCACGGCCCGACGCTTCGTCTCCCTTGACCACGGTTGCTGCAAAGTATCCGAAACACGAATATATATCGCATTTTAAACCGTTACAGTGTTTTATTTTTTAATGTTTAGTTCTATATAAATACTTAAACACAAAACTTTGTGGTTTAACCATCCTAAGTTTTAACTTATTTAGAATAAATTTTAACTAAGATTTAAAAAATAGATATAAATGGAAGTAAATTATTTCTTAAGAAATATATGATTATTATTTATTTTATCTATCATTAATAGTAAAAATATATTGTGGTAGTATATGTTTTTTATCAGTATTACGTGTACTTAAGAAGGAAATACTTTTCGAAAAAAAAGCTTTACAAGTTTAAATAAAACACATTAACGGTTTAAAAAGCGATATATTAGTTAAACTTAGTTGAAAATGATTTTTAACTTCGGCCCGACGTTTCGGACGCTTTGCGGCAGCCGTGGTCACGGGGAGACTGACTGTTTAACTAATATATCGCATTTTAAACCGATAAAGTGTTTTATTGAAATGTGTACTACTTGCGTAAACTATAGACAGTATTTAAGCTTAACATTTTAGATCCACAGACTGAAATAGAAACGCGATTAAACTTCACGGCCTTTTCATCTGTGGTTCGTGACCCGAACGGAATTTCGATATTCCTAGACCAATTGAATCCAGATTTACAGAAAAAAGCCAACATGTTTCTGAAAAATTATAAAAATATTTAGAAAATGTTTAACTCGTTAGGGATGGAATCCACGACCCGTTGATTATTCATACATGGTTGCCATCAACGAGCCTGTCTCCGTCTGCTTGCATAATTGTCAAAAAGCGCATATCGGATCCGAACCCACGACCCAAAAGTTTGTCTCGTAACTTCCGTTTGCGTGTCTTGAGAACGGTTATTGCGTACAATGATAGGAAGTCGATCATATATCACGATAAAAAGTATATGAGAATGGTCGTAAATAAAAAAGTGGGGCAACATTACTGCCCACACACAAGTAATGGATCTCCCGCAGTTGTTTAGGACCATAAGCCTATGAGCTACGGTAGACATATATCTATGTCCGCAAGTAATGCTTTGTGTTTTATATATACAAGAATATTAC
Organism: Leptosia nina; assembly: GCA_963661955.1. Lineage (NCBI taxonomy): Eukaryota > Metazoa > Arthropoda > Insecta > Lepidoptera > Pieridae > Leptosia > Leptosia nina. The sequence continues at coordinate 1,693,253 of CAVLEF010000163.1, read as the reverse complement.
ATTGCAAATAAACTGGTTAAAACATGATGTATAATAGTTAAACTTATTTAAAAATTATTTTCACCAAGGCCCGACGTTTCGGATGTATTGCAGAAGAGACTCCCGGTGAACATGGTTGGCATAATTTTTTAAGTAAGTTTAAGTAAGTATCGCGTTTTAAACCGTTAAAGTATTTTATTTAAATGTGTACTACTCGCGTAAACTACAGACAGTATTTAAATGAATTTCTGTTTTGCACTGTTTGGCATATCTGCATAATGTATGTATCTATACTTAATATTATAAAACTGAAAAGTTTGTTTGTTTTAACGCGCTATTTTCAGAAACTATTCGTTCGAATTGAACGTTTTTGTGGTAGTAATATATTTATCAACAAAGGCTTTAGGCTAAATACCGAGGTCCGAGTGTTTTATTTCAAGTGTACAGGTAAAATTGATCTACTATTTTTGTCTATCACAGTACTTTGTCTTGTCATTTTGGCGTAAGTGAGTAAATGATAATATATAAAATACATAGTATGCAATTTCATTCTCGGATCGTTTGTGTTTTTAATTATTGAAGTAGGGTTGCCCTACTTTAAGTTAAAGAAAAAACACTTAATATATATAGCCAAGGACAGGTCAAAGAAATTATGTAAAAAATAAACGCAAAAAGCGTAGATTTGAATTACATAACTGTTTAATTAAATCGTAAACTTTATTACGCTTTACAAGGTCTTTGAGTGTTATTTAATAATTTAACGGTAATGATTTTGTATGCGTCATTTCTTATATCATACTACTTAATTTCTTAAGTCTCCTTATGAATTTGTACTAAACATTATTATACATATTCTTTATTATAAGAACCTAAAGGTTGACAAATTTGTTGTAATTTTTTAATGATCGATAGACATGGTTACTGGATAGTCTAAATATCCCAGCCACAAAGCAATGAATGCGTCGACGACCTTTTTTGGCTTTGGACATTCGGAAATCAGGAGACTATAACTGAATCGCGACGAAACTTCGTAGCTTCTTCTGTGGACGCTACTTCGTGACTTAGACGGAATTTCAATATTTCTACCAACTAATGTTTCTTCAATACCGCCTCTGTAGCAAAATGGTTATACGTGTTGCTTAGTATTGCGTTAAGCGCGAGAGGTCTTGGGTTCACATTCTGGGAAAATAGTATTCTTTCGTGCACAGCTTGCCTGTAACAGAGTCGATCAGTGAAACACAGAAATATGTTCGTCCTATGCCCCACGAGTGTCATTTCAGAGATTGGACACGAAGTTTCCCGAAAAATTTTAAATTGATTGTTGTAGCCGGTGCGATCGAATTCATAAGCCCTGTAAGAGTAATATTGAATTGAAGTACGTAAAGATCTATCAATAGATATAATTACCTAACAAAACATTGGTCTTCCCCATGCTATGTAGGTATATAAGCTGGTAAACAAAAGCACAAAATCCTATCTATTAAAAAGCGCAATCAAAGCAGACCTTTGCAATTTATAATTTCGCCATCTTTAAACGATAGCATCTATCTAAATGAATGTGCGGTCTGTTTTGTTGTGGTTTATAACAATAGGTTTACATTTAAACAAATATTGTCAGTGTTGCTACATCATTTGAAAGGATAGATGAGTTGGAAGCGAGAGGCACTTATAGACGAAATTACGGTATTTCGTGTTTCCCTATGGGCACGGATCGAACACAGTTCCCTGGCACTTAGAAATTATAAAATACTAGCTGTGCCAGCGACTTTGTCGAAGTGTTATTTTAGACACGCAAATTCGTTTTGCAAATCCTTGCACTTATAAACTTAAGCTGTTACGAACGACGTCGCGGGGTGGTTGATGAATCTACACCATCAAAGGAAAAAGTCAAAGTGGGTCGATAGCGCATTTTGTAGAGATTTTATATGGCTATAGATTTAATATTTCATCTATCATCAAATGAACTCCATGTCTTTCCGTCCCCTCTGTCTTCTCTGTCATAAAAAACTTAATTGTAACATAGTATAGAAGTCATAGAAGATAGAATAGAAATGGATATTTTTTTTTAGTTTCAATGGTAAATATTCTTGTCTTTAAAAAATAATACAAATAATATTTACATGTAGTTGTAAATATCATTGCAACTCGCCCCTATGTCTCTGTCTAGATAGAAACTTTCGCTGACAGCATGTACCGGATTCTTGGAAGCTTAGTGGGCTATTGTGTCGCGAACTATGCACTGATGCAATTTGCACTGTGCTTATGCGCATCGTTATATAGAAACCAGGTCATAAACAAAAGGATTTGATAACGTTCTCGTTAGGTCGTGTGAAATGCAGCTCGTGTTTTTAGGGTTCCGTATGCAAAAGGTAAAAACTATTACATAGATTCGCTGTATCTATGTGTCGATAAGCTAGAGCGTTGAAATTTTCACTAATCATGTGTTTCAGATTTAAGAGTTTTCATATGCATCTAATCAATTTAAAAAATATTAATTTTTAAAAAAATATCGAAACAAAAAGCATTGTCTGTACGAGAGCAGTACACATTTTAATAAATCACTTTAAACGGTTTCAAACCCGAAATATAATGTGATGAAACATCAAATAATGTTTAATTTACGCTATACGTCATAAAGTAATATAACATATCGCGTTTCAAACCGTTCAAAGTGTTTTATTAAATATTCTTAAGTTTCACCCGAGTGATTGTGTGTAATAGGTATGTTATGTACTTTTATATCTTCTCACAGTTGCTGAACTCCATCATTATTTCTTTGCATGCCAATATTTTCCCTAACAGGTATTATCTAGAATCTAGGGAGTCAGCGTGCCTCACTCACCCAGTTTCTAGACTTTCCTCAGTTTTTGCCATCGTGGATAGATAGAGAAAGTAACCTTGAATGAAAGTTTATGAAGATTGATGGATGTTATAAATACGTAATATATCGCTTTTACAACGTAAACAACGAGATGATGTGGCGTGACCAATTTATTTTATGAAAGTAAATTTAATTCGATTATTTACACTAACTACTGTGTAATGAGAATCATTACTGACGTTTTTGAGAAGTGATTGTCGATCAAGTATAGAGTTAGGAATGTTTTTGAAATAAGAACATGAAAGTAGACCTGATAAAACAGCGTCATAGTCTATATATTACGCGAATGGCAAAAAAACAAAATAAAACTTTTAATTGCTTTGACACACACTAATACAAATAAAAATAAATTTCGTTTTTCTTTATTATTCTTGTTCTCTTGTACTTCAGGTTGCCTGGAAGAGATAGCTACTTAGCGATAAGATTTTACGTAAGATGTTTTCCTCAGTAATATGTATTTTGTGCGGTGTGTTTCAAATTATAAAATAAAAACTTAAAAATACTGTATATAACTACGTATATAATATAATTATTTTTACTTAATATCCAAACTATAATTCGAGGTTGAAAGCAATTAAATATGCCGCGTTCCAATCAGTTCAATTTGTTCTATTTCAACTAAATGAAGATCGTAAGAGCATTCTTTGTCGTGACGTGAAGAAATTCGCACTGTTACACAATTGATGCAGTTATAATGGCAGGAGACGGTGTGTTGCGGCCTTAATTTTTAAAATGGTTTTGGTATCACGCGATGGCGTGAAATACATAACGGTGACCATGGGTCACTGTGTAACAGTTTTTGGACACCAATTGTAAAGCCCGGTTTCTGATATGCCACTACGGAACTGAACGACTCGGATGTCCTACTAATTTTATTAACACTGTGCTCTAAAACCAATGGCGAGGTCTTTTATATGAAAATTACGGTTTTATTGTCTGTCCACGGAGTAAAGTTGGGCATTTTGATTACCTTTGCCAATTCCCATCGACAACAAACAACATTAGGATTTTTCTAAATGGAAAATATGATTTCGTGTTTCGGAGTTAGCCTATATACTTTTGCTTGACTAAAAAAAAAATGTCTACGAGCTGTATGTTCTCGTCAATGTAGGTTTCATATATATTTATCAAATTATGTAAACTTATTAATATTTTATTGTTTTCACTTCAATTCGGAATCCAACTATATGAAAATGATCGTCTTGATTAGATCTAGGAATTTGCAAAAACCATGAACGACGTTTATTTCCTATAACATTGAAATAGTGTTATTTTTTAATCGATTAGGAAGTAACTTTAATAAGCCTTATATGGTATTCAATATATCGTGAAGGAATTGCAGGATGTTGCAACAAGTATATTTAAAAAAATATATATTTAAGTTTTGTCTGTAATTTACGCGAGTAGTATACATTTAAGTAAAATACTTCCAACGGTTTAAAACAGGACATATTTTAGTTAAACTTGTTTGAAAATTATGTTGAACTTCGGCCCGACGTTTTGGATGCTTTGCAGCAGCTGTGGTCATGGGGAGACACACCGTGCTGCGGCTCAAACAAGTTTAACTAAGATATATCCCATTTTAAACCGTTAAAGTGTTTTATTTAAATGTGTACTACTCGCGTAAACCATAGACAGTATTTAATAAATTAACTGTTATGTTTCGCGTTTTAAACCGTTAAAAGTTATTTAGTAAATATATAATTTGTGTTCGAAGCGCAACATTGAAGTTTTCTTAACATGATTTAAGTAGAAAAATGGTTTGACACGAGCTCCTGCTTTACCAAACTAGGTACACATTTGTATCAAACCACTCAACAAGGCAGTTCTTATCTAACTTACTTGGTAGAATGTTTTTCGTATATCAATTACTAACGAAATAAGAACCTCAACTTCCTTCTATACAGCTCGTTATAACCCTTTCAAAATATTTGAAGACATATTTAGTTAATCTCCATTCACAAATTGTGCGTTTACTTATAATTAAAGCACATTCTCTAGAAATGAGTAAATCAACAAACTCAGTATTACATAACACCAATGTATTGTCTCCGAGTCGTTCACCGTGCCGTACCTATTACTATTACTATAATAATACGAATACTCGTACTTTTGGACCATCATGGGTTCGGTCCCCACAGGGGCAAACATGTTTTATAATTTTTTTTGGAGCATGTTGAACTTCGTGTGATAGTTCTGGATATAAAATTGATGGAGAGCGATCTTCCACAAATGACAAAACAGTGAAGCTCGGGTTTCGGTTTTCCTATAGATTTCTCTTCTTCTTCTTCTCCTATCTTCTACTAGTCTTGCCTTTTACTTGTGATTTCTGCCTTGTCACAAAAAAATGGTTTCTTAAAAACGTTTAAGCTGATAAAATGTAAATTTTCGAACGTAAGTAATTTGTAATGTATTTAAAAATTAAATAAAGCTTAGCGCGAGTAAGCTAGAAGTTAAAACTTACATAACCTCAAAGTATTTTCGATACAAGCTACGTTCAATTTATATCATCGCAACGGAATTGCGAACTTATTTGTTTCTAGTAAGACTGAAATTGCTCTAAGTAATAGCGATTTCCGATTATGGTAATGACAATAAAAGCTGTTACTTTAGACACTCAAAACTATGTCTCTTTATATTTATACAAACTTCCTAGTATTTATTATTTTAACTTATAATATCCCACTGCTGGGCATAGGTGTCTTGTAAGATAGAAGTTTAAGGCCCATCATGCAGCTCTAGGGTCGGTTGGTGGGCTTCAACGACAACTGAATTTGTGATGATATTCATGTCGGGCCTATCGTCTTTCTATCACTATAAAATAAAGTAATATGGCCTCATAGTCTTTGTTGAGTGTAACAAGTACATGTAAGACCAAGCGTTATGTATAAGTTCATATAAAGTCATATGCGAAATGTACTATTTATTCATATTATTTACAATTTATATTAACTACGGCCCGACGTTTCGGACGCTTTAAAAATTAATTTAACTGATACATTTCGCGCTTTGAACGGTTAAAAGTGTTTAATTTAAATGTGCACTACTCGCGTAAACTACAGATACGAAGTATTTTTATTACGGATCGGAGACTACATTAAAAATTTAGGAAATGCATAATTATAATAGATATTTAAAATATGAAAAATGTTGATGGTAAAGTTATTTTGATAGAGTTATCAATTATGGTCTCTCGTTACATAACCTAGTGTTTTTATTATTTCATGTTTTGTGCCGGAAATGCACCTTTAAATTGAACCATCCTTAAAGTAACAATTGAACTGGATCCAAATAATCACGATTTTTCAATTTTTATTTGATACATTTCAATTTATACTAATCAAAGGGTTGTTTTCTGGTCGAAATCGAAATCGGGGCATCACTCAAAATCAGCGCTGCAGCAACTCTGTTGTTGCATCAACAGCTGAGTGATGTAATAATTGTAACCCAATTATGAACCAGCTTATATCTTTGTATAAATCCTATATGTAGGGATTGCCTATGCATGTTCTTTACTGAGGATTAAATTATTTGAATTTGAAATTCCGTTGGGGTCATGATGCACGGTCCACGAATGAACGGCTTCCACTCTGAAAACTTCCGAATATCCACTGACAAAATAGTTTGACAGGGCATTTTGTTGAGATGTAAAGGCTTTGAATGGGGTATTTCACCTTCAAAATAAATGGGGACCACCGCGTTGACTTAGTACATACCAACAATTTAATCGCCATATTTGGTTTGGTATTACTTTACGCTCAATTTCCTTGTTAGCTATTGCTAATTACTAGCAAATTATTGCTCAAGATAAATCGGTTTTGTGTAAACTATATACAGTTATTTCTGTACAAACGAAATTCCAAGATAAATTAATGTAACGCCAATTAGAGCAAGCGGTTGGACATGTTAGGTTTTGTATTTAAATATTTACGATATGATATTAATATACGTAATTTTGTTAAATATGCAATAAACAAAAGCTAGAGGTCTTCTCGTTCATTTTACACACTTAATTTGAGTATTGTTGTATGTAAAATTGTATAGTTCTGCATAAATGTGTTCGGCTATCTACGTAAATATAGCCTCGAATAGAACAAAAAAAACATAATTACATGGTTTGTTTAAGTGAAACAGACTCACGTATGTGACTGCCCCATGCCTAAATAGGAAGTAATCTTGTTTATTAAGGTTATTATATAAAAACGGTACTTCCTTTTTACAACATATACTCGCATCTGTACTTGTCATGTTTTTTGACTAATAACGTGGTATTTAAATACTGTCTGTATTTTACGTGAGTAATGTAAGTTAAAAAAAAACTTTTAACAGTTTAAATCTGACCGACTCTACCAGCCTTACTGATTACGGCTGCTGTATAGCATTCGAATTAAGTCAAACATTTCTTAATATATTTCGTGTTTTAATCCGTTAGAAGTGTTCAATACCTAGTAACCTATTACTTAATTAGATTGACAGAGCGTTACTAATTATATGTATGTTTCAAGCAGTCAACTTGCCTAATATTGTTTTTGCTTTAAGCGTAATTTTATGCAAAATGCTTTCAAAACAGTTTGTCATTCTGAGGGCTATTTTAAAGGTATTTATTTCGGTTAAAATATGACATCTACTTGTATTGTAATATTATTATTCTTGCAAGTGTGTTAGTAGGTCTGTTTTGTGATGCTAATTTGACTTAACATAGATAATATAGTTGCGTATGTTATGAACGAGGTAGATTATAAATTGTTTAATATTATCTGTGCATTATTGTGGTTGATATATAACCGCCTCAGTAGCTAAATGGTTAAACATGTTGCCTGCCAGTGTGTAAAGTAAAGGTCCTTGGTTGGAATCCCGGGGAAATAATAGATTGTGTCGGTCGGGCAGGGCACAGAAGTCTGGTCAACTACTTGCTGTTAATAAAATCGATTAGTGAATCGCCCCATGCCCCGCAATGGGAAACGGGATTTCATACTCTTCACACACATTGTGGTTTAATCTTTGAAATGTTGATGTTTAGGCAGTCCTACAGTTAGAACTTATAAATAAAACACTTTAACGGTTTAAAACGCGATATATTCGTTAAACTTATTTGAAAATGATTTTTAACTTCGGCCCGACGTTTCGGATGCTTCCCAGCAGCCGTGTCACGGGGAGACGGGTCTTATTTAAATGTGCTACTACTCGCGTAAACTATGTACGACAGTATTCATTAATTTTTTTTTTGGTGTATTATTTAATTTTGGCTTGTTAGTGAGAATTTGTGAGACTTGTTTTGCAAGAGAAGGACAGATAAGCACGGAGTTCACGTGATGTTAGATAAAATACCACAGACATAATATAACAAGTAAACAAGTCACCAGATCGAGCTATTTTAGCTATTACATATTCACTTCTTCACTTAATAATTATTTAATATAACAAATTAAAATCAATTTTAGTAAGTATCACAAATTATAAGCATCTAAGGAGTTAGATTGTTAGACATACAATGACAAGACAAGTTTGTAGTTAACTTAATTGAAGTTTCTCGTTTGCGACTTTTTTGACATTTAAATTATTTTACCGTTACGAGCTTTAGTGAACTAATGTTTGCGTTGTTCTATCCTTTTGGTGTGAAATTCTCCAGTATGCGTTCAAGCTATATTCTGTGCAGCTTATACGTGCTGTCACTCATTTGGAGCTACCGCCTCCAGGCACTCAGACAAGTGCCCTTGTCTAGGTGCCAAGAAAACTGGAGATGTCTCAGAATTAGACGGTTTCTTTATTTCCACCGCACTAACTAGCTGATGGAAAGTCTTTGTTTATTTTGAAACATTTTGCTGCTTATTTTAGATATGTCGTTGTACCTTTAAAAGGGCTTTGTAGTTTTAATTATACATTTTATTTTGTATAATTATTTATAGTTCAACTTATATACTTGAAATCGACGTATTTTAACGACGTCAAGTAAACCTTTTTTTTTAATTTTCGTTATGAGAGAGAAATATTATGTCTGTAACGTACTATTTATTTTGTCTTTTTATAGTAATCAGCTCACAATCATTGACTTATTGTTTGCAATGTTAATATTACGTTGATACAACTCTGACAAATTATTGGTAATAATGTAGATATTTATTTCGACCAAACTTGATTCCCATAAAAGTGTTCCTGCGAGTTCATCTTAAAAGATAGAAATACTGTCGTGAACGTTTTATTTAATATTAAATAAAATAAAATAAATAAATAAAAAATTATATAATATAACCTGTCTCACTAAATGGTCTATCCAACACATAAATAATTTTACAATTCAAACCAGAAGTTCCTAAGATCAGTGCGTTTAAACAAACAAACTCTTCAGCTTTATAGCTTTTCATTAATTAGGTACAAAATGAGCCAAATGAACGGATTAAAACGGACAATTAATTAAGATACGATTAAATCTGTCGCCAAACATCCGTGTGGGCGTTTATTTATTTCATTTGTCATAAACGGCTGGATACTGGATAGCACATAATGGTATTACGCAATAAATAGGCCGGCCTTTATCAGTTATCAATGTGATATTGTATAGGAGCTATTTATTTTCGTAATAGACCCGATATTCTATACGGTTATTGCAATGGGCTATATTTTCCGATTTCATTGGAGCTTTTTCAACTACATTTTGATATTACATTGATAACATCTCAAATTGATTGATTTGCTAATATTATGTTGTTACTAGATCACCCGAAAACAACAAAATACCAAACACTATTTTCATATACTAATTTATTGCCATCGGCCTGTTATTGAGCGGAATAAATAATGATACTAAAACAATTATATATTATAAAACATCGGGGTTGGTGATAGAAGATTGAAAATTTAGGGTTGTATATAGTTTTTACTGGACATTATAAAAAGTGCGTAAGTGTTTACGTGAGTCGTAAACATTTAAATATAACACTTCACGTTATAAAATGCTTTCTTGTTTCCAATTTTCAACTGAGACTCGACGTTTCGCACGCTTTGCAGTAGCAGTAGATTAAAATAAATAAATATATGTCGCGTTTTAAACCGTTAAAGTGTTTCAAATATATCCTACTCGTGTATACTATAGACATCCTCCACCTTCGATTCCTCCGTGACCACGGCTGGTGGAGCTTTAGTAACATCCTACCGTAGTTAAATTACAACAAATTCACAAAAATATAAATATATATCGCATTTTGTGTACCTTTACTAAAGCCACTATTTCTTCCTTTGCAGAGCATGCCACCGCCCGTATAAGCATGAGCGTGCGCGGAGCGGGCGGGCAGCGCTGCCAGCTGATCCTGCAGCGCTGCCTCGCCATACAACTAGCCAAGCCGGGCAACGCGCCGGACGACTTCTGGATGTACGACTCCGGATATCTGCTCTTTCAGGTACTATTTTTCAACGAACACCCAGTCAAACGCTTCTTTAAATTTAGAACAGACCTCAGTTATTTCTTTGTAAATCTATACTAAGATACAAAGCGGAAGAGTTTGTTTGAACGCTCTAATCAGGAGCTACTGGTTCGAATTAAAACATTTTTTTTGTATTCCTTTTTATGCTATGAAAGTGGGAAATGTGGAAAAAAGGGGAAAATTATTCATCTTTGTGGGTTTCCGACGCGTACGGTGCGAAAATGGTTCAAGATATACGAAAAATATGTATCAAAGAATGATTCCTATTTAAATTATCCTAAAAATTTCCGCGATAGTTTATGTCTACTACCTTTAAGATGCAGGCATTATAGACGGACGGGAAGTTTTATGCTTGGCTTAGCTTAATAGAACTTCGTTACCCTTACTGAGGGGGGGGAATAATTGTATACTCTTACGTAAAACTTGAATGACTGCTGAATAATTTAGAGAAGGTAAAGATCTCGTTCCTCGCGGCCTGACTTGCAGATGTTACTATTATTTCACGAACGCCTGAATTTTCAGGTTCGAAGTGCACTCTATTTTTAGCATAGGAAATATTCAGAAGGTTCAATCTAAAACGTCCCAGCTGACACTATTTCGCTGATTGAATCTCAGCTGCGAGCGATAAGCAATCAATGCACGCGAATCAATTCCGACGTGTTTCTGTTTACTGTGAGATGTTCGGCACATTTAGTTCGGGATTTCAGAGCTTTTTAACGAATATTTTTTTGGTTGAGTTAGTTATTAGTTATAGATGAACACGCATCTGAGATATATTTGGCTTCATATTATGAACATTGAAGATTATTTGGATCCCTAACGTGTCGCAATTTAAAAATATAATATTTTCATGATTACAATCAACATAAAAATACTTAACTTTACATATCGTAAAGTCTTTTATCGTTTAATAAGACAATACTAAATTAAAAATCTATTTGAATATCACAGCGTGTTGGACAATACATTATGTGTCTGTCTATAATTATAAACACAATGCAGTGTTGTCTATACCTCCTTATAGATGCTCACATATATCTGTCATATTTATACATTAACGTGTAGACATAAAAATAATCCCCGTGACCACGGCTGCTGCAAAGCATCCGAAACGTCGGGCCGAAGTTAAATATCATTTTCTAATAAGTTTAACTAATATATCGCGTTTTAAACCGTTAAAGTGTTTTATTTAAATGTGTTACTCGCGTAAACTATAGACAGTATTTAAACATAATAATATTAATCTTGCAAACAACAAAACAACTGTTTTCGATCAGCGATCGATTCATATGGCGATTATTTTTAAACCGATTGAATCTAGGTTATAACTACGGAAGCTACCTTCACAATCTCTTAATAAAAAACCATTGAATTATACAATTTCAACAACAATCGGATGTTGTATAATATGAGCGATATTGATTAATGATCGATGGGCACGTAATGTGCTTGAACACGACTGAATTACTATCAATAGTCAATTAGAAATGCATGTGGTTACATTTAAATCGAAAGATGGCCCAGATATTTAGAGCCAAAATAGGTCTACGTCGGATCTTATCGATGATGTGAGGCTGGGTTATTTTATCAACCATTAAGTGACCACCGTGCTCAAGTGCTTTTAGGTCTTCATCTATTAGATAAAAAAAATATTGATATTTGATTTTATTTCAACATGAACGAAGTCAAAAGTGAGGTATGTTCTAGTTTTTTATCTTTTATTTCAATTGATAGCTATTATCGGTGTGGTCTTTACTAAGACTATATTAACGACAATAAAGCTACAATAATTTAACTCGTTTGTAAAGCTCCAGTTACTACGTGGTTGGGTTATAATTTCTCCAAAAATAGCCGAAGATGTTGTTTGGTTAAAGTGATCATTTTGTCCTGTGTCAGACAAAGCTCTAGCTTGGATTCGAACATTTTACATGATTAAAATTAAACACAATTTAAACGGTTTAAAACGTGAAATGAATTAGTTGAACTTGGATTTTTTTAAATTTTGAATAAGTTTAACTAATTTTAAAGCGTTAAAATGTGTTTTATTTAAATCTGTACTAATCGCGTAAACTACGTAAAAAGGTTGATCACACCAGGAGTACGAAGACAAAGTTGATTTAAATCGTGCTTTCCCTTTGTTGTCTAAAAACGATTGATCGACTACACAGATTGTACTACTTAGAGATTAAGAGAAATATGGTAATTATCTCCTTACAAGAAGTAAAGGAACATTTAATAATGTTCTCATTACAATTATCATTGTATAAAGCAAGTACATCTCTTATAAATTGGTCTATTAAATTAAGGACACGGTCGCAATCTGAGCGCAAACGATTTTCGCTACATTGTAACATTTCAACACCTCAAACGTATTGTAATTTGGGTCTTATTGCAATATAATAGAGTCTAAGTTACAATGCTCGAAACTTGCGGTTATTCTACCGCTACTAAATGATACATTGAAATGAGAGCATTAAGGGAACTGCTCTGATGATAAACAATGCGAGTCTCAATCTCTGTAAGGTCATGCCACCCGTGGCGCCTTTTTGAAACTAAGACATAGTGACCTATCTATACGAAGCTTCAAGCTAGTTTGTTTTTGTTAATTTAATTTTTTTAAACGCGAAATATATTTAAGTTAAACACTTTTAACGGTTTAGAATACGTATATTACTTATTATTCATTTATCTTAACTACGGCCCGAGGTTTCTGATAGTACAGTTTGAATATGAAACAAGACAAATAAGTTTTCAAACCGTTAAAAGTATTTTATTGAAATGTGCGCTACTCGCTAAAACTACAGACAATAAAGCATTAACTACTTATTCTCAGCCGCATTTTAAACCGTCTATTGAGCTATAATCGGGCTACTAAACACAATACTTTTTCATAGTTCTTGTTTTATCTTTAGAAAAATGGTTTTAGTATAAGGAAACAGACACAGATATGTGTCTTCCCTTTACCCCACATACAGAAATAAGGTAACAATTACAATCCAATTCTAGTTTTAAATATTACTAAGTTATTAGTAAGCAAATTTTTGTATCGAATATTGCACTAACTTTAACAGTATTCTTAAAGGTTACTGTCACAACTGCTTATAAGATCCGATATTGACAAAAAGTTGAAATTATCACTTCAAATCCCAATTCTCATAAGCTTTGCGATAAAAATTAAATATCTTTTCCAAAGGCCACCAAGTGAAAATTAGATCTAGATCCAGTTAAACCCCAGCTTCCATACCGTGAAATAAGTTCGGTTCAATATTTAATTTTCAGTCTGCAGGGGAAATTACGTAGCGACGGACAAAGATAGCTTTCAACAAACAAAGCCGAGCGGGCCTTTGTTTGGGGAATGGAATAACGAACCATTCGCATTTATTTTAAATCGAATTTTATTAAAGGTTTTGATTAGCACTTACTTTTCTGGTGTCATGATTGCCTGGTATTATAAATGCATTTCTTATTATTACTATCTCTCCCAGTATTTTACCAATCCAAAATAAATAATAACAAGAGTGTAAAATTGAGAGACGAAAAAGGTCAAAGTCAAGTAAATCGAACAATGAAACGGACATAGTAATATGTCTTACCAACGAAGATACATCGTAGATACTTAATGTGTATAAGTAATACCCATACAAGTCAGACAACTAGCATTCAGTATAGAATGCAATTAGAGACTGGACATCTGAAAGCTGGTGTTTATTAATAACTGAAATAGCTTATAATAAGCTATCATTAAAGCACAAAGGCTTCCGTAGAAAGTAAAGAATCGCCAGGTCACAGGTTATTCTCTCGCCCTTTACTCGTGTTGGGTGAGGTGGATCTTTGATTGTTCGGATGGTTAATCCTATTATTCGATTTCATGTTTGTTCGGAATCCGCTTTCAGTTGTTGTGCTGTTGTCTTGAAGTATGTTTTCTACGAACTCATTTCCGATATTATTGCTGTTCTTTACAATTCTATCTCGGTCAAGTGGTTTACGCTGATTTCCGTAAAGTCGGGTGTTTCTGTTCGTGCACCAACAGTTTATGTTTTAGTTAAAAAAACGTTTAAAACAGTTAAGCTATGAGTAAATTATGTGACTTTTTGACAATTTTGTCATCATTGGTCGCTGGTCCAGTGCCCGCAAAATGCTTCGCTTGTGGCTCGTGGTTCTTATTCTCATATGTATGTCAAGCATTTTAGGATTTAATATACTTGTTAGACCCGGTTTGGAAAACTTGAAAATTCCGAGAAAATGAAGATACTAAGACCAAGATGAACTGTCAAAAGCTCTGAACTGTAAAACGGTGTTTCAGTTTCAGCCTGTATTTCAGAACGCCCATAGTCTAAATACGCCGTCAGAAGATCTTAGTTGGCTTTTATACCTTGTTATGTTACGTTATGAAATAATCTATTATTATGACCAAATGTGCTTGTTGAATGGAATCTATTAATAACCACAAAACAATGATTCAGTGCCCAACGAAGTGATCAGTTACAGTCATATCGAAATTGTGTTTGAAAGGAATGAAATATTCAGTGAGCTTAGCTGTCCCTAGACAAAACAGTCATAGCTGGCGCCCGTCGATTTATATGAATCACAGATCTGCTATGAACTTTATGAAGCTTTGTGCAGCTTTTGCTGACCACGACGTAGAAGTGATATCATCAATCTGTTGTTGATTTATATAACCCTGGTACTTTTTAGAACGATTAAAAGCTTTTATGTATTTGGGGGGAAAAAAAAAAAAAAGGGGGAGCAAAGAGGCAGGGGGGGGAGGGGAAAAAGGGGGGGGGGGGGGGGGGGGGGGGAAAAAAAAGGGGAAAAGGGGGGGGGGGGGGGGGGGGGGGGTGGGGGGGGGGGGGGGGAAAGGGGGGGGGGGGGGGGGCCGGGCGGGGTCCCTCCCCCCGGGGTAAGAAAGTCCTTCATTGAATGTTTATTTATTAATTAGAGGAATTATAGATAATTTAAGTTTTATGTCGCCTTTGTCGAAATCGAAAACTCTGTTTGTCAAAAAAAATATAAATAAAGCAAACATGCTTCAGATTTTATATTTAAGCCTTTATTAAGTTTAAAAAAAATTACATACATTCTATAAAATTCTATATCAAAATATTGCAAGATTGTATGTATAAAAACATATAATCAAAATACAAAAATAAAATAAACATTAGTTTAGCAAAGCTTTTAAACAATACTAAATTTTCTTAGTTAAAATTTTGAATTTAAGAGATAAATAGACATGTAACAGAAAAACTTAAAACAGGTCGTAGTTATAAATCAAGTAATGATTCGCGTTCAAATCTGTTAAAAGTTTTATATTTGCGCTGCCTAACTCCTACACGAATTATTAGTACAATCCCTAAAACTACGCATTTTCTAAGTAACTGTAATTTCTATGATAGTTTTTCTATATTAATACTATTGGTTACTTGAAATCAGTCCACATTGAAGTGTCTCACTTCAAAAGACGAAATATTATTTTAACATACATTTCCTAACCCATCGTACTTACGTAAAACCAAACATTGCCTAGTTTTTTGTTTTCGTATCTCTCTTGTCAGCTGCTGTTTTCTTAACATTTCGTTCGGATTTGTTTCTTTGTGCTAGAGATTTTAAATACTTAATGCCATGTTATAAAATAGTATGACATTTTCTAAAAGTTTTGCAACCAATTTTTAACCACCACTTGAATAGGAGGTGGTGCAGTCTGTGTCTCTGATCACGGGGAGAGACCACTAAAATTATTTGTGTTTTATAAAAGTGATCATTGACTTGATTCTCGTGCCCAAAAAGAAAAGTTTTGGTCCACATTATCGCATGAATTTATAATATCTTTTATACGTTAAGTGGATGCACAATAAACACATTTCCTTTAACAATACAATTTAAAAAAAGCTTCTATAAGATGGCGAGGACAGCAGAGTAGATTTATCACACAAGTTATCAAAAGCTTCCCACGTTTAGTTTTCTTTCGATTTTTAATCGATTACGCGATTAATCGATAGCCATCTCGATGAAAGCTGGAAACGGTATTGTAAAGTTAAATTCGTAATCGTTATGAATAAGTGAGCCATGCTTAATATGCTATTGTGATCGAGTTCGTATCGTTATTCGATCTAGTATCGCTTTCCATTCGATTTTAATGTGAGAACTTGGTAGTTGATAATTATAATAAGAAATGAGAAAGTCGAATTATGTTTAATTTGCTAATGCACGTGACTTCCTATGTCCCTGTATAAAGCTTTCAAACGTTGCTTTAAGTTTGAGTGGTTCATTGTTTAAAATTTTAAAACGCGAATTTACTTACACTTAGCTTAGTTAAAACAGACGAACCTTTACTCTGATCGACTTTAGATGCAGAAATTCTCGGAGTTTAAGTTTCCAAGGCTTTGAGTCTTGAGTTGTAAATAATAAAACCTTATTGACCAATAACTAGTATTATATGTTTAATATCATTAAAGTAGACACATAATCACTTTATGAGCTCATAAATATGACCGTTTAGAATCGATTACATAAATCGAGATATCAATTATCCAACCGATATGCCTTCAGGACAGATTGAATCGTTAAAGGGCTTTCGATTAGGAAAATTAAATCGATTGTAAAATGTTTTTATTGCGTCTCTTCCGGCCCCGACTTCAAACACATCAAACTACTGAATAGAGAGATGGCTGTGAACAAAATTGAACTTTATGATTATGCGAATAAGGTGTAAAGTGATATATCTAGTGCGTTGGATGCTGACAAGACACCCGAACTCTCACATGGGCCTATTACACGGCTTGTTATCGATTTAGCATTCATTTCAACTGCGATTAGAGATATAAACTCGATTACGTAAAAGCCCTACGATGGTGTTCATGAATCGTGTGAAACTCTTTCTAGTGAAACTGTAGCGAATTCTCTATGGATTTTAAAGAAAGTAGCAGAACCCACGGAGTATACGATAAAATTGTTTTGAAAGGTAAGCAGATGTGTAAACAAGGGTTAAAATATGGCTTAATTTCGTCCAAAATCTATGTCGTTTGTTAAATCTCGTTATAAAGAAAAATATACTATATGTTTACATAGCTTTTTTTTTTTTTTTAGATGGTTTGTTAAAATACCCTGAATGTCTTGTTTCATTCTCCATCTTATGGTAGATACAATTGTTTCTATTATATTAAAACTCTCTAATGTTTTTAGCGGATTTTGATCTAAAAATAAATAAGGATAAAATTTTTGTACCTAAAATTACGTAGCTTTGAAATCAAAATTTAATATGTTTTCTAATTGAGAGATTAATTCCAGCCAATATAAACATCGGTTAATGAAGTGAAAACAAATTGGTTAGTTGTTTCAGAGAAATTCACTTTCACACACTTGCTATCGAAAATTCGCAGGGAAGAGCTTTAGGTCCATAATTATACAATCATAAATATAACCGTCGGCCCAAAGTATCATTTAACTTAAGACATTAAACACGTAACTCAATTAGCCTACAGCCCGTCTCGATATAAATCAATCAATATAATTTCCGTCGCTATCTATTAGATAACACAATAATGATGCTTATTATAAATACAAGCACCCATTTCTCTAACGATTAGATTGTGCTTATATCGCTCGTGAGGTGTTTACGCACTGCGCAAGCGATTCGATTTATTGATCATTATGTTTCGATTGTAAACGATTGAAGAACAGTGACACATTTTCAAAAGTATTTATTTACCAGATATAAACAAGTTGCAAATGCTTATTTGGGATTTTGTATTTTTTATCTTTAATTCAATCTGTCTTTATACTATCAAGAAGAAAGATGTCTAGTAACATTTTAGGTAATTTTATGTTACTGGATATGCTTAGTGGTAAGGACTTTTGTTAAGTTTGAGATGGGAATTTTGAGCAACTTCTGTTTTCTGGTTTCTGCACTTTTATATCTTTAAGAAGTTGTTAATAAATTGAATTGCTGTTCTGTAATTTGAAAAGTTAAACGCCAAATGTGTAGTATCAATAATAGTATAAGTAAAAGGTTTTGTATAAAAGCCAAATTTGTTATTTGCTAAGGTTCACTTAGTAGTGAGATAATAATTTTATTTTACACTTTGTTTATCTAAGAAAACAGGAAACAAACAGAAATATCACAGAATCATATTATAAGGAATTAAAAATATATACATATATAGAGTACAGATATTCCCTTAAATAGTTTCACAGAAAAAAGCGAGGTTTAACAATAACTTACGCAACTAGATAATGAAAAACAATGATATGCATAAAAAATGCACTTAGTAATTTTAGTGTGTACACTTATTTCTTATTAGGGTTTTCTTTTATTAATGACATAGATAGCAATTGTAGTGACGTAAAGTTTTTTTAATATGCATAAAATACAATAATGTATACTAGACGATTTACAACTCACTATGAATAAACAAAAGAGTTCTGTTGTTGTCCTATTTATAGAATCTTAGTTTCCCATTCACTCTGACAGTAGGAACATCTATTGATCTATAAATAGCCTAGCACGCTTGAATGAGCAGTGAGTAAGCACAATAATTACGCCGTAAGTCAGTAATAAGGAGATAATAGTTGCAAAATTAGAATTAATAGACGGGAAAATGATTTGTTGGGTAGTACAGATAGCATTTGTGAAATTTGTATTTTCTCAAATTAGATACAACTTATATGGGGTAAGTTGTACCTAATTCTTGAGTTAATGATACGTATTATTTAGCTTTTTACATTTCATTAAAACACTTTAACGTGTCCGTGTCCCCCCGTGACAACGGTTGCAAAGCATCCGAAGCGTCGGGCCGTAGTTGGGATAATTTCAAATTCAAATAAGTTTAAATTGATATACAGTATCGCGTCCTTTAAACCGTTGAAGTGTTTTTATTTGCTTTTTTCATACAATGTTTCTTCTCTCCTTTTAACGACACTAACACTTTAAAATGCGATATATATAGTTTAGTTGTAAACATATTTGACTTTAATGCGGATTTTATCTTTTGAGCTTTTTACATCATTATTAATATGACGGTATTTTTGTTAAAGTTTCTCTAAAACAAAGCATACACATGCAGAAATATCACGTCCAACACTTTGGAATATATTAAAGCATTTATTAAATAAATAAATTATTTAATTAAAAGAAATAAAATACACTATATATTTTCTTAGTATTCTATAATAACAGAGTTGTGTATCAAAATATAAATAATATGTTTCAATTTAGACAACGTTTGGTTTTAGTGTAGGAAATATTTAGAAATCCAGACAGTATTATTTATTGAAGAAATATTAAAATTAATTTGTTGTGGGCACTTGCATGCGTGTTCGACCGACTACAAACCGAACTAAAACAAAAGAAAAACGTAACATTGGGAGATGCGTACACTTTAGTTGCACGAAGCTTGCCGACTTAAACGTTCAAAACAACTTATTGTAAACCACTTATTTAACAATAAATATAATCATACATTGATGTATAAAAAACGAATCGAATAGAAAGCATTCACGATCCAATGTATAATAAATAATGAATTGCTTTTTATCGTAGTAATTATCTCTTGTACGATAACTCCTTGGCAATTGTCTCAAAAGTAGATGTTATAATAAGGTGATGAAAAGGTGACGTAAGTTTTGGATATGCGCGCGAGTTGAAAACACCAAACCACCTTAAGTATCTAGTTGACGTATAAACTTCGTTTTAAACTGCTCAAATTGTTTTCGAATATATCCGGGGCCGTCGAAAACCACAGCTGAGACTGGAACCGATTGCCATTTCTTATCTATTTTTTATTTATCTTTGTTTTACACATTTTAGTGGTAAGTTCACTGTAACTGTAGGACAAGGGCAATAAAGTTTCGAAGCCACGACCCCGCGATCATTTGACGTTTCTGATAAAAGTGTATAACTAGAAGAAATATATATGAAGGAGAATATAAAAATAAAACATAATAAAAATATGTTGTGTGCTGCTTAAAATAGGATCTTTATCAGCTTATATCAGATCCTTTGTTGGTCTGAAACCGATTTTCAGTATATCCTTAGAGTGTGAACAGCGGTGCCACACGCAAGTAAAAATAAAAAAAAGACTCACTAATCTTTAATATCTTGCAAAAAGTACTTCATCATTATCTTTATTAAAATTGATATAAATTAAAAGCATGTTAAAATGGGATCGGCATTTCTCCGAACCACATTATGTAATATCCATAATTCTTGTGCGGTTATTCCAATCCGTACGATACGAGTACAGTAACACAAGGAAGAGATAATGCGGTATCGATATTTCCGTGTCAATACTTCTATCCGGTTTCAATCAAATAATAGTGTGCTGTTTCTACGCGTATATATATGGATCGAATTACGGTGGATAATTTGTTTCACAGATCGTTGAAAAATATAATCTGTACGGATAAAGCTTAGATATAAATCATCCCGCTTCGACCAATGGGAGCAAAGGAACAGTGGGAAATGTGAAACACATGGGTAAAATTATTTATCTTTGATAATTGTTGCGTCCGCTGCGAACGGTTCCAAGTACGAAAAAAATATAAAAGAATGATTCCTGTTTTATCTGTCAAAAATTTTAAGAACAACTTGCAAGAATTACGGGACGCGAATGACATAGCTATTATATATATAAGGGTATTTTAATTTATATCGCTAAAGCTTATAATTGATCAAGCGCGAGTCGGACTTGCGCACGTTCAATTTAGAATTTTTCTGAAACATATTGGACTTTGTCATTTCGGCTATTTCTCCTACCAACTAACCCGAAGCTTGTCTGTCCTTCGGTATTATAAAAACGTTTCCTAGTAAACTAGTAAGTTATTTTTTCAATATTATAAGTGCGTGTTGCTACTGAAAATAAAACTAAACGTTTTATGTCGACTTTACAAAACATTATTATTATATAAACGCACGGTAGCGATAGGTAAAATGCACGAAGAAACAAACAAAATAAAATTTAATAGCTCCGTTAAACTTTGCAAAGTTAAATGGGGGAATGGCAAATTCGTGTAAGAACTTTGATGCACTTTGAAACTAAACGTTACAGAAGCTAAAAGAAAAGTTGTAACTTTATTTATACGTTTTCGTCTCTTTGTATACGATTCTTGATGTTTATTGTATTTATGATGAAGGAGGACAGGCGAGTATTGAGTTCACTTGATATTTGATATAGGCCAGCCATGTAACTCCTTACAAGATGCGTTGTCGACCTATTTTGATTTTTTTTATGATTGATCGGTTAAGGCAATTGATATATATCAAAATTATAGAAATTAAGCACTTTGAACGGTTTAAATCGTGAAATATATTGGTAAACTTATTTATAAATAATTGTTATCTACGGCCCGATGTTCCGGGGCTTTTTGGCGGCGGCGGTCGCGCCGAGAAAAAAAGTGGTCTCCTTTCTTATTCTCTAATGTCACAGTAAAAACTGCTACGCAAGCTCTATCTGTGCCGTCGTAAAATTTGTTAATAAGTTTAAATTATATATTTCGCGTTTTAAACCGTTAAAGTGTTTTATTTTAAAAGTCATTATTAAGTATTGTCAGTAGTTACCGCGAGTAGTACACCTACAAATAAAGTAGTTTTAACGGTTTAAAACGCGAAATGTATTCTAACTATGACCCGACGTTATGAATGCTTTGTAGCTGTAGATGTTTCATTTGTATACATATTACTTCTACTGTTCTTAACATACTAACAGCGATGTATATCAAGAATTAATAAATTTACGCTTCTGTCCGTACGTCCGTATTTGACACCTGACACCTGACCCCGCACCTCTTAACCCGGTGATACCGTAATTGCACGGTTGGAACTATAATTATACACTAGTTTTCTATTAAAATAGGTGATAATATCTAGTTATGTCCGTAAACATATAGCAGGGAAAGTTATTAGAGAATTATAATCGGCGTGGTTGTATAAAGTACTGTTGTGTTTAAATACTGTCTGTAGTTTACGCGAGTAGTACACATAAAACGCGATATATATTAGTTAAACTTGGTCTGATGCTTTGCAGCAGCCGTGGTCACGGGGAGCACTGCAGTTTTAAATCGATAGTGTTTTATTTACTGATGTGTTTGAAAAATTTAATATTTTACGTTATATTGTATACATAAAAAATCAATTTAGATTAAAAAAAGGTACGGTCGTTACTTGAACGCTACTATACTTTAACTGTTAACACAATATGTTCATGTTACTGATTGCTGTTCTTAATTTAAATACATCCATCAGTAGAAGGGTCCTAGTGTCTACTAAATTTTATATGGATTTTTATATGGATATTATCCTACTTATGCTTATCCCTCAGGTTTTGTCTTAGGTATGGTTGGCATGACAACACTAGAACAAAGAAGAAATATGTCAAAAATGTGGCACTACTTCCTTCTTTTGAATGGCAGGATCGATAATCCCAGAGTGTTGGAGACATGTGGTCTTTGGGCGTCAGAGCGTACTATAAGCTCACGCAACCGAAAGGTGTTTGCGGAGGAGCGGCGACGCACGCAGTTGGCTTACATGGCTCCAACACAAAGTACTATTCGTTTGTTGAATAATTTCCTAGCAGTAACTAGCGCACATGATATATTTAATGTAAATCCAGGGTCTTTCAAATCTAGATGCTTATATTTCTTAGATAAGATTCCTAGCTAATTTTCCCATACTGCATGTTTTGGCTCTTGCTGTAAATGCTTTATGTATAAATGAATAAATAAATAAATAAATAATTATAATATATATGTATTATTATACAAATCTATTTGTTAAATCAATTACCTAAAACTTATATCAACTTTATGATTAGCTATTATTAATAATTACTATAATTCATCACATGATCTTAGTACAATACTTTCTATACAAATCCTATTATTAATAGTGACCTTTAGTTACGTGTACCAACGTAATATGTACCGTACGTATTACGTACAGATAAAGACAATAGCTGCTTTTTACAGAGTTTTTTAACCTCCTAATGTGAATACTGTTATTCGTGACTAAGCTAATGTTTGCTTTAAGTTTTTTGCGTACTACTGTAATTTTGTATTGTTTGCAGCACTTATATGTATCTGTTTTATGTCTCTATGATTAAAAATATAATTTCTTCATTAAAAACTTCAACATATAATAAGCAATAGAATTATAATATTTTTCAAAAAAAAAACAATTTCTTTCGTTGTTGATTACCTACTTAAACTCAACAGTTTTTAACTTATTATAAAATGTTTTTTTACGTAAATTTTGCCTCTGTAGCTTAATAGTTAAACGTATCGCCTAGCGTTATCAAAGCGCGAGTGGTGCAGGGTTCGGATCCCGGGGACATAATAGAGTGTTCGGTAGTTGGAAACGAATAAATATAAACAAAAACGATTTTACTTAATAAAAATTAATTACAACATATTATATTAACATTATTTAGTTTATTACAATTTAACCCCTGAGATTTAAATAAACATAATACAAATGTTGTTTTATACGAAATAGCTCTTCGGCTATTAAAATAGTCTTACAAATACTGAAATTACCTACTTAAACTTGGTAAATGTTATTTGTAATGATTTGTTGCTTAACTAATCAATTTGACAATATGAGAACAAGCTATTTGTTACCAGCCTAATAACATTTACAATCAATATAGCAGAACACAAAGAAATTAATTGCTACACAATTACAAACAATTACAAGAGTCAATACAGCTCAACAGTCATTTGCGTATGATCTATCGACTGAATTCTGTTGCAAAATATTTGACATCTGACCACCGTGACCCATAACACAGATACACATCGCCATGAAGCAATTGCGAATTAGATAGTTTTAGAGTCCCAGTATCTTGACATGTTGTAGGTTAGGAATAAAAAAATATTTAAGATGAAAATCTATCGACACGTACGGAACTTGAACCGGCATCCACAGCGTTCCGTGTTGTTGCACTAACCAATTGGACTAATGTGGTATTTTTTCCCCTATTAATGAACAGGTTTTTAACTTATAATTATGTATAATGCCATTATTTGCAGTAAAATGTCAAAATATTAGTTGTCATAGTGGTAGTACTTAAGTAATTCGAATAATTAGTTTGTTACAATTAGGTTCAAGTCCTGCCTCTACCATGGAGCTCTTATTAACCCCTCCCCTATGTGAGAGGAAACCTGTGCATAGCTATGGAACATTGATAGGTTGAAAGGAATATGAAATTAAATAATTGTTGTTCGGATTTCGGATGCATTGCAGACCCCGTGACCACGGCTGCGGCGACGTCAAATAAGCAAGGCCTTAGTCAAATAAATGTTAGTCAACTAACAATTCGCGTTATAAACCGTTAAAACGACAAAATAATATCAAAATATAACACACGCATTTTAAAATACTTCTAATATTTAGCAATTTTGTGCAGGAGCAAAAATTCCTATGTTGGTAATTCTGAACAGAGATTCCCACGGGGTTGCTCACGGCATGAGAAGTTCCAACAATAGCCAGTATTTCTAGCTATTTTACAATCTACTGTTAAGCTGTTGCATAGATTATCTCTGGTCACTTATATGCACGTTCTTATGGGCAAATTAACTCGGAGAAACACTTTATGACTTAAAATATTCAACAGACAGACAAACCTATTATTATTGCGTGATAAATGAAGAAAAATAAGCACAATTTTTTTGTCCTGTATTACTTGTACCTATTTATTACATATATCCCGGCATTTGAATCTGGACCTCGTGCATCTCTAACTATAAAATGCTTGGGGTTTGGAGGAACTCGCTCTAACAAGACAAAATAGTTAGTTAAGACTAAAATTAAACTTGACGATAAAAGGAGTGTCGGCGAGTTTATTGCCAGTTCTTCTCTTTCGTTCTACGCCCTTGATTTGAGAACTGGTAATAAATGTGAATTTAGGGTCTTTAGTTTTTTACTGATGAGACGTTCATAACTGTAGTTAGATAACTATCTGAAATAATTAATACTCTACGTGAAATGATTTTTTATCTGTAATAATCATAAAACATTATAACATCTATTTCTTTTGTATAAAGTCATTTTTTGGTGTCTTTAGAATCTATAATAGCTTTTATTTAATACGTGTTTAGGTTCGTTTGTTACTTAACTTGAAGTTTCACACAATAAATATATGTGTGTGTCACACAACTAGCCATAAATTTCAATTTACAAACTTCATGTACGTCCTGAATGTTTTACAACAGAATTGCTCGTACTTTCCCTATCAAACCATATAAAGGTTGGATAGTAAATATTTTACTACGCTCATAACTCATTCATCTTATGATGATTTTACATTTTACTGATCAAAACTAACTTATTTAACTGCGCGTGATTCACCGCAGTTATGTTTGAGAATCAAAATATGATTTTAAGCTTTATTAAAGCTACTTTTTTATGGTCTTAAGACTTTTAACTATGAAATAAGAAAAACTTGAAAGGTGTAAATATAATGGCGAAGATTTTTTTACAGAGGAAGCATTCTATCATACATTCTTTGGTTTCTTGAACCGTTTTCGCAGCGCAGGTACGGAATTTTTCAAAGAATAATTTTCCCCTTTTTTACCACATTTACACTGTTTCCTCGCTTCTATTAGTTACAGCGTGATGTTTTGTAGCTAAAGCCATATAGAGTTCATTTCATTTCGATTTCAATTCGAGCCAATAGTTCCTGAGATTGGCGCGTTCGAACAAATAAATTAACCCTTCAACTTTAAAATATTAATACAGATTTGTTATACTTGCATCAACGTTTGTCGGATCAGCTAGCCACAAAGACATACAGGAAGAGAAAATCCACCTTATCACACCCAGATCAATTTGGTGTCAAAGTATAATTCACAAACGAATAAGGTGCAAGCGCGCTGAACTAAACGTCAGTGTGTCACGACACCGTTTTATCGGCGATGTCAAATAAATCAAGTATCAAATGATTCGACAAGTTTTTACAGCTACTTAACGTAGATAGGAGTAGACGATGGATTTATAGCTGCAAACTAAGTGGTGTACTTGTTGCCGCCTTCATAAATCCTGCTTTGCCTATTTTAAACATGTAGTTGGTTCAGCACTGGGGCATTGAGTCCTATGCTTGTAGAATATGATCAGAACATATTTGGAAGCGCCAAAACCCTGACCCCCAAAACTGATGGTGTGAATGCACATAGGGACTCCCCATGTCACTGTGGCACAGAAATCTACTACAACCATCTCCGAAACAATAGTCAACTAAAACCAACATTCCCGCTATGGTGCTTTCGAGGGAGCTCTGGGAACAAAGCCCCTTACCCCTAGGTTGGTCTTATGCAGGAAGACTTATTAAGACTGGGGCAAATGGTGGGCCGCCAGAAGTATAGATAGTTAAAGACAATAAATAATTAATAATATTGTATTAAAATTGAGAGAGAAAATATTAATTTGAGTACAGGCAATACTTAACAAACAAACACACAAGTATTGTTTATTCTAGAGCTTTTGTGAGTAAGAGTCAAACGAAGCCAATTGAAAGTCTTATTTCTATATTTTTGTTAATATAATTAATCGTTTGTCCATACTATAATAACAGTAATTTGAAAATTAATAATGACTTTTTTCTTTTTTCAGGTACTAAATAATATACAATCGGAACGCGATACGTGTAAGTAAAGTACATTTAAGGACTGTATTGTATAATTTTCTCGTGAATAAATTCATTTCCTATAATTATTTCTGTATTTAGGTTTCGATATTGATACAGCGTTCAGGTAGCTGGGCAAAGGCCCCCCCCAAAGACTTCCAGTACGTATTTAGGTTTATTTACAGTATATAACAAGAAACTTTAACGTTTAAAATAGAAATATCAAAGCGAAGCATCTGAAACGTCGCGCCTTAGTTAAAATAAATGAAAAGTTACAAGTTTCCTACCATGGCGGAACAATGCGGTATAACGACCCTTTTTTTATGAGGGTTCGGTTCTCGGTTTATAAATGATTGTATTAAAGAATAATTTAAATAAATTTTTATTAAACTGTTGACCGCAACTGTAGCCAAGTGTTTGAACGTATTGCCTAGCATTGCGTTAAGCGCGAGAAGTCCTGGGTTCGAAAACAGGGAAACAAAAAAAATTGTTTCGCTGACAGAAGGCAACTTCTTTAACAGGCAAATAGTTGATCAGACTTCGGTAGTCTTGCCGAAGTCTGATCAACTATTTGTCTCTTAAAGAACGGATCAGTGAAACGAACACAAAAATCTGTTCGCCCCATGCCCCACGAGGGGGAAACGGAATTTCACTACACTACTACATTCCTATCAGAGTTTTAAATGAAATGTACGCATGCAGAATATAATAAAGAATGCGTCCATAAGTTCTGCGTGTTCAAATATATTGCCGCCATATAAAACTGCATTATTAATAAATTAAATGATGCCATTCTTATGTCACAAACGAGCAATCGAATCGATTTAAGATAAAGATCTCTCGAATGCAATTGAACCGATTTTATTATTTATCACACATACAATTATATTAAATTGCTTTCGCGTACCGTAAATGTAACCGTGAAAGTATTTGTGATATAAGTCAGTGTTAGGTTTTGTCTGTAGTTTACGCGAGCTATTTAAATAATACTCTTTAAACGATTTAAAACCGTTAAAAGGTTTACAGGTACATAGTGTTTTTGTTTTTGATTTATAATTTAAATCGATCTCAATAAAGTGTAAATATTTTAATTTTAGAACGATCGTAAATTATAATAAATTTGTAAAACTACACTGCCTTTTCAGCTTCTCTGTTTCGTTGGCGATTTTTGTATTCATGCACCGCTTGCTTTATTTAATTCATATATTTACTAAGCAACTACTAGTCCAGTCTGTAGTACAGACTGGATTTAAATAAAACTTAAAGGGCTCCAATTAACGTTAACTGCAACACGTAAATAACACGTTACGTAAATAATAAAGCCAACGTAAGCCAGAGCTTCTTCAAAGCACCTTTCACTGATATTAAAAGTATTACGGGAGCCCTAGAAAATCTGTAATTAGTCCTACTGCCTACGGTTATACAGGCTGCTCCTAAAACTCCTTTGAGAAACAGCGGCTTTTTGAAATCGTTTCTTTTTAAATTAAAATATAAGCTTTAAGCTACTACTGAAAATTAGTCATTGTTACCAACGTATGCTGCTGTATTTTATGTTTAGAGTTGTAGTTATAGCATTACTTAGTAGAAATAGATATTTTTTATAGGGTAGGACCATGGTGAAACACAAAAACACGGGGTTTACTTAATTGAAGGTGAAACACCACAGCCATATAACATATAAAGATTAAAAATTCTTTTAGATTGAAAAAATACGTCACAGGTGGGGCTTGAAGATGCGCTGTCGGCCTATTTTGACTTTGGATATTCGGAATTATCTTTGATTTTTCCGATATGTATCCTTAATTTTGGTTAGCAAATATGTCGTAGTTTTGAGATTTATTTTAAGGACCAGGGATCGAATTCCAGGCCCGATCATCGTGTTATCAGGATATGAATAGTATGTTTATACTATTTTCGGAACGTAGAGTGTTATACTGGAGTTACGATTTATTATTTATTTATACGTAGAACAATCCCAGTCATTTTATGATTTTATTTTGCACGCGACTCTTACTCTTTTTTTTAGCAACACTCTGTATAATAAGCTTCCAACCTCCGCACCAGAGATTACTAAGTCACTTAATGATGTCACAGTTCGTCCAATTGTATGAAATTACGTTTGTGGCAATTTGTTTTGCGATTTTCCTAGTCGTGAGTTACCGCGCTTTCTACGCTGTTGTGACGTACTGTAGGTGTTATTATGTTTAACTGGAGAATGTAATTTTTATGTAACGTCTAAAACCCATGTCCCATTAAGGGAGTGGGGGAAGGGGGGGGGCAGACACATATTTGTGTCTGATTCAGTAGTAAATTTTTTATAGAGACAAGTAGGTAGTGGATCTGAGTTGTGCGGTGCTAGTCTTAATGATATTATTTTTAAATCGGTAGCTCAATTGTTTAAAGTAGCATGGAACGCTGTAGATGCCGGTTCAAGTCCCTCCCGTGACGAATAAAGGTTTTCCCATTTTCAATAGAAGTAGATTTTTGATTTAGATTATTGATTTTACCGGGACCTCTAAGACGCCTTGTTAGGTTTCTTCGAAGGAAATAGGGTTATAGGACTCAAAGTTTTTAATTTATGGAAGTGACATTAAATAAATGAACTAATATACCTTGAGTTTGAATCGTCAAAACCGTTTCATTTAATCTCTCTATAAGTCTACAATAACTTGCAATAAAGACACAGTTAGCAGTTGCGTGTTTTTCAAAATTACGCGAAACGCCCGCAGCTTTCCGCAAAGGTCATACGAAAGGTATTACGTGAGGGCTTTTTAATGTTTCTTTCACTTTTAACGCTTCCTTCGTAACGTGTTACAGTTATAACAAACGATTAAGATTGTCATAATTTTGCTTTACTGTCTTCCTACATACACGCCCACTGCAGATTAAGTAATTTGGCTTGTCAATCTTACATACAGTACCTGCCACGATTTAATTTGGCTAGTCAACGCCCCCCCCCACACCCATAATATATGCCTTACTTAAAAATGAGAATTAACAACTAAATAGCTCGCCATTAGTCAAAGTCATTTCATTATTAAGATTTAGTAGGATGTTAAAGAAGTTGAAATTCCGGTTCCCCCCGCGGAGCATTTGGCAAACACATTTCTGTGCCCGTTTCACTAATCGGTTCTTTTACAGGCAAGTAGTTACACTTATGTGCCTTGTCCGACAAAAATAAACTATTGTTTCTTGGGATTTGAACCCAGGACCTCTCGCACTAGACGCAATGCTAGACAACACGTTTGACCATCTGGATATAGAGGCGGTCAAGATCAAATTAAGAAGTCATACGTTTTACATAGGACGTCGCTTTCCCACCATCCCCTTTAAACACCTCCTTTAAAAACCATTATTAAGATAGTAAAGAAAGGAATATTAGACATACTAAGTTAATATTAATTTGCTGTTTTATGAATTAAAATAAGTCGTGTAGAAGGCAAACTAGAAAACTTCAAAAATGTTAACCTTATTTATAAGTTATATTAAAAATAAGTAATAAAAAATATATTTAAATAAAAAACTTTAACAGTTTAAAACGCGATATATTAGTTAAACTTATTTAAAAATGATTTTTAACTTCGGCCCGACGTTTCGGATGCTTTACAGCAGCCGTGGTCACGGGGAAACTGAAACGTCGACCCGAAGTTAAAAATTCATTTTCAAATAAGTTTAACTAATATATCACGTTTTAAACCGTTATAGTGTTTTATTTAAATGTGTACTACTCGCGTAAACTATAGACAGTATTTAATAAAAAAATAGCCAAATCAGCTTGCTTAGACATTAAATTTTCTATACATTTACATTTTACACTAATTAAATCAAGAGTATTAATTTGAATATAATAATTGAACTGAAGCGTAGAATCTTATTTTAAATAAGTTAAAGCGAAAAACTTGCCAGCACTAGATAACAATAGATAGCAATCTAGATAGCCGATAAGAAAAAGATAGAATAATTAAGGTGAACGTAGACCACCCCACTGTGGGGCGTAGCGAGGCGAACGTGGGGCGTCGCGGTCCCGTAGTGAATTATTACAACCATTAACTTCTATAGTGCCTTTATCTTGTTTTACACGTCTGGCTGTATTGCTAAAACTCTTTTTCGTTTTATTAGGAGTTAATTACAATGCAGTACTGTAATTTAATTTCAGTGGCTCATTACACACCAGCTGTGCCGGCGACTTTGTCCGTAGAATAGTTAATTTGGGCAACATATTTATTTTTGCAAACATCCTCCTCATTTTTATTAATTATAGCTCTTATCCACGACGTCGTCCGCGTCCCGTCGTATGGTATGGACATTTTATTCGTTCATTGAATAAAAATCTCCCTGTCATTCATACAACCACAACACTTTTAATTTCAACTAGTAGTTTCAGAGATTAGAGCGTTCAAACAAACAAATTCTAGAAACAGATTATAGTTTTAATAAGGAAAAAAGATTAGATAAACAGAAAGTACCAACTTACAAAAATGAAAATGATTCGTTACAATCCATGTATGGGTTTGTAAAGAAATGGAATTTCTCTTTTAAACAAAAAAAAAGGTTTTATTGTATGTTCGATAAAATTATTACTTTGTAAGTAGTATATATTATAAAGTAATAATTTTATCGATATTTTATCGAATAAACAAAAAAAAAATAAGTAAAATCATGTTTCCTCCGTTGAGCATGGGGTGAACACATTTCCGTATCCGTTTTACGTATTGATTAATTATTTAAACACACTTTTGTGCCTTGCCAGTTCGACACTATCTATTTCCTCGGGGTTCGATTCCAGGACTTCCCTCGTTTAATTAAATAGGCAACACGTTTAACCATGTTACTATATATATAACAAATCTTTCTATTTTTGTTTTTTTTTTAAATATATGACCTAACGTATTTAATTCATTAGTTTATCTGTTATTAAGATTTACAAACCAATTACATTTATCATCAATAAATGCCTTAAGACATATAATAATAGACTCCATCAAAATCCATAATAAATATATTTTTTTATATAATTGGCGTCGGCATCATAAATCAAGAATAGAGAAACGTCTACATCACATAACAACAACCAATTAATTAAAACTCAACATTTAAATCGTGACGAATTCGCGTGCGCTATTCGTATCAATCAAATGCTCGTTATAAGTACTCAAGTGTGCGTACACCCTAATATTTGCATACTTTGTAATCGAAATGGCTTAATTTAGCTTCATATTACCATTGTCTGTAATTTACGCGAGTAGTTCAGAGTTAAATAAAACACTTTTTTACGGTTGTTAACTTATCTACAACTAATTTTAACTACTCACGACCACGGCTGCTGCAAAGCTTACAAAACGTCGGGCCTTTGGTAAATACATTGTAAATAGGTTATCTCTAATTTGTATCATGTTTTAAGCCGTTAAAAGCGTTTTATTTGCGTATAGTTTATAAATCACACTTACAGATATGTTTTTGTTTACTTTCATCCGGATAAACTAATTAAATTAAAATATAATGCAGTTAAAATAAATTCTAAATAGATTAATTAATACATTTCGTGTTCTGTTACAAGGTTATTATGTATCAGGTGAACATTATAACATTCCATAAAATAAAAAAATAATATGAAATTTAACAATTTAAGAACAAAGACCCCACTTATTTCCAAGTTAAAAATAGCTTAATTCCTTATTAGATGTTAGTCTAGAATATTCTACATCCCCACCTGTCCAATAAGACTGGGTGGGGGTTCAATTAGAACTTTTCAGACCCCTAACGAAGTCACGTGCAGATCAAACGTTGCCGACATGCAAACTAGTGCTTTTTTACTATTGTTTTGTTTTAACGGCTTTTGTCTAGTTACCGGGGGGTCTTAGATTGTGGAACAAAGGGACGTCCTGTATTTAGCTGAACGGAGTGATTATAATATTACATATGAACAATAAGCCAAAAATAACAAAAAAAGTTTTTTAAAAAGCTTAAATAATAGTTTGTTAGTTTGTTTAGATTTGTAATTAAGAAACTTTGGCGTTTTAATCCGTTATAATTGTTTTGATTTATCTGTTCCATTCGTGTAAAGTACAGAATACAGACATTACAAAAAAATACATTTAATATTTTTGATCAAATTAACATTTACTTTTAACGCGGAATAAACTTTTACTTATTTTTAATGCATAGCATTCAAAACTTCGCCTCATAGTTAAATGAAATTAACCAATATATTTTACGGTTTAAACAGTTAAAAGTTTTTTATTTTATTTGTACTAGGTACGCATGCAAACTACATACTTTAATGTGTTAATTTTTACTGTCTGGAAATAATAATAAATAATATATTTAACAACAACATTTGTTATCTTTGTCTCTTGAGCATTATTTAAAGTCTTTCAAATAATCTAGACTCCGTCCATAATACAATTATCTCAAAGTGCAAAATCTAATCTACAAGGTAGACATTTTAAAAGCAATATTTCGCGTGACTTTGCAAAGTGTTCTGCAATGAGCGAGTACTTGTGACGTTTAGGGGCGGTTAAATAATTAACGACGTCAAGGGCTTAGCGCCCTTGGAGTGACGTTAAGCGTTGAAGATTGAAAAGATAAGTTGAATACACATCGTTTCAATCTATTAATGTTCCACTTTTTGGTGTAAGTGTCCTTTCTTATGGAGGAGAGATAAAACCCAGTGCGGATTATCGGGCTTCTCTTCTCATCTTTTCTTTCTAATTACCTCCTACTTCGGACTTGTACTACAAATTTTCTTTAAGCAATAATGACACTGCTTTGACTTGACTTTGCGACTACGACGCGGTACTATGAATATAACTTACTTGTGTATGTTAAGTACTTACTTGTTAGTAACACAAAAATCTACGACACGGGCAGGACTTGAACGGCAATATTGAAGGCGTAATTTTTTTAAATTTATAATCGATATTTAATTCATATAGCACCTTCATATTGTGTGAAAAATATAAAAGTTTTTAAAAGTCTTACTTATTTTGGTTACTATATATTTTTATTTTATCAATATCCCGTTGAAGAAGATTTCGTGGTGCATATTTTATAACTGAACACGAACGAACATAGTACCCAGTCATGATTTCCTGAACGTTTTTTCGTGTAAAAATTACAATAAACATTTTATATCTTTACTTTAATATTTTTAAATAGTTGAAATTGGTAAGTGCGGAGGTATAGTGTGCGCTCACCTTTATGTAGTGTAATGTGGATTTTTGTAACCTATGCTTTTTAAATTCTGAATCAGGTAAGTTGTTCCTTTAAAAGCTTCTAAGGATTACAAATAGATTACTTCATAAAAGTTTTTACCCTTTTTTAAGTTACTTTATGTTTGTCCGTTACAATGTTCTATGTAGATTGATATGAAACGAAAAAATACAGGAGTTTAATATTGTTTGAACTCACTTAAATATATATTGTTACATGCATGGTTTTTGGTGTTATATCGTTACAGAATAACACGTTGTTAAATTACAGCCCGGCGACAGTTAACAGGGTTCTGTTTTTGTCCTTTAAGTACGGAACCCTAAAAAAGCATTAATAATTTTTTCCTACACTACGTAAGGTCGTCAACCTGTATACCTATATATCGTGTAAATTGATAGTCCCCCACCCTTAGACTTGTCAGATTATCTAATGATCGTGGAAGCAATTTTGGGGTACCTTTTATCCTCGTAAATAGCTCCTGATTTTCGTGTATCCATTCAAAGTCAGTCCACTGTAAATTATTGATAATGTCACGTCTGAGATTTAGATTTTTGTGTTATATAATATCAGGTTGCTAGAGCTAGAGTGGCCTAAAAATAAAAACATGATTTATAATAAGAAGGAAAATAAAAATGCGCTTAGGCGTTTATGAATTTGTACTATTATTTGTGGAAGTATTATGTTAAGCATTTTCGGTTACTGTGCTCTTGTAGAGTAACATTTTTAGACTATAAATAAGTCAAGTCATAAAATTGTAGTTTGGCTACTTTGGCTCTAGCGACCTCGTATAAAGATAATAGAACTTCTGCAATATGGTTTACACCTGTAGCTTACGCGAGTAGTACACATTTAAATAAAACACTTTTAGCGGTTTAAAACGTGAA
Organism: Leptosia nina; assembly: GCA_963661955.1. Lineage (NCBI taxonomy): Eukaryota > Metazoa > Arthropoda > Insecta > Lepidoptera > Pieridae > Leptosia > Leptosia nina. Next base: position 1,658,269 of record CAVLEF010000163.1, on the reverse strand, counting down.
ATATATTAGTTAACTTATTGACGATTTATTCTATCTATAGCCAAACGACGCCGTACTTAGCAGCAGCTGTGGTCTTGGAGGACTGTAGATAGAGAATATGAAATCTGCTATGCTTTAGCATAAATTGCTAACTACTCGTGGTATATTTCGCGTTGTAAACCGTTAATAGTGTTTGATTTAACTATTACTACTTTTGTCAACCACAGATAATATTTAATAATTACTTGTTAGTGACAGTGTATTATTGCCTTTTTTTTTCAATTTCAAACACACGATTGTTAGTTTAATATCGTTTGTTAATTTTAACCAATATTGACTGTTTGCAATCTACACTGTCAATAACAATTACCAAATTGCATTGTGATATAGGCAATATCAGCAAAGGCTAATTATTGCTCTGTGGCAACAAAATCAATATCGTCGGGCCTCGTATTCGGCGTGGCGAATTGAATCATTGTTAATACGCATTCCGTTCGACTTTCGATAAGGAAAAACTGTGTCTAGAATTTTATGTAAGTCATAGGGAAAGTCTGTTTGTACGCGTGTACTTGCAATGTGTATAAGCTGAAATACCGTATTTTTATATAGTGTCAGACCCCAGATTTTGCACAAAGAATCGGTATATGACTTATAAGACGACAGATTTTGAGATAAACTTAGATTTCAATTTAATGTAATTCTATTGTGTCATTCAAATTACCTTTTAATTTATTCTTAAATTAAAAACGGCCTAAAACGCGAAATGTATTAACTTGTTTTTAATTTATTTGAATCACTGTACACTTGCACAAACGTGGCATGCCTGCAGCGTCCAAGGTGTCGTTGTTAAAATAATTTTAGCGCGCATTTCGTTTTATATAGCTAAATTTCACTTTTCAAACCGAAATTTCTTTAATCTGTAGTTTCAAGTAAACTGCAGACAATATCCAATTAAATTGTGTCTAAAATTAGCACCAAAACATATTGAGATACTATTTTGGTACTGTACGTACTTACCTACAACTCACTCATAGGCTACTCAATATACCAAACTATGCCTTGAAATATATTAAATTAGTAAATTTATTTATAAACATACAAACAATATTTTTAATAAGGTGGACTGGCAATATGGATAGCTAGATCGATCTCTTTCAAGCAAATTAAAACACACACATCTCTTCTTTCACATTTAATATGTTTTATCTGCGATGATAAAATAATGTATTGTTTTAAAGAATACGTGTCCTTGGGCTTTTACTTGCAAGTAAATAAATATGTTAATAGTAAACATGGCCCACTGATGCAAATAAAACTTTACTTTCTTCAACATCAAGTACTTTCCTTCGCATTTCTTGTAAATGACGTCGGAATTTGGTCTGCTACTAGAATATCTGGTTTTTTTAAACATTTTCTCGTTGCACTTAAAGATTCGTATCTGTACGTGGAAATGTTTTCTTTTTGACGAAATCCGATAATGTCTACTCCGATAAATACTAAGCTTCGATGAACAAAATACCAACTAAAGAGAAGTTGCCATGGCGACCGTTGTTTTAATATTAATTAAAATTTAAGATTATAATCATTACGTAAATACTATTTTAGTAAACACTTTTGAGCTTAAAATCTACACAAGTATTTATTGATACTTGAAATGATAAGAAATAACTTTATGCTTAAAACGCTTAAAATAATGTTTTTTTTGAGACTCGAACCCATGACCTTTGTTCAATGCAATACATAATTTGATTATAATTCACACTTTAGGTAATTACGCAAGATGGGCATGTGGCCAGCTGTGGGACACACGAGTAGACTAGCAAAACTTCAATATATGGGGCTGCTAGAGGCAGAGTAGCCTAAGCACAATTTTATGACTTGAGTTATTTATATTTTCATATTTTATAAATATTAATCTACAAAAGGACAGTGACCGAAAATTGTTTACCTAATTCTTACACAAATAATAGTACATATTCATTTTCGCCTAAGGTCTCCTTTATTGTTATTAGGTTTTGTCTCTTGCAGCCATATATCAGTTTGTTTGATGGGGAGAGTTGATAATTAAATAATTTCATTTCCGTTTTTCTATCGGAAACATATTAATTATTAATTTATCCAAGGGACATAAATTATACAATTACCGCAGCAGGTTCTGTAAGAATCTTTTTATATCAGAAATATTTATCTAAGGCGCACTTTTTCTATCGCTGACTTTTACTGAGTAAAAGCTTGTTTGGGAAGGGCTTGCAAAGAAAATTTCTGGATAGGTAGACAACACACACATCACGTAGGCTTATTTTCTTGAGTCTTAATTTACTTCGGTTAGCGCTTACTTCATATTCCCTTTTTTGAAAAAAAAATTTAACTTATTTCCTAATAGAACTCCTTAAGCCCTTCAATTTTTTAGATGAAAACATCCCTGCTATAAAATCTAAATAAGTTATCACCAATTTGCTTTTTTGTATTCGAAAATTCTTTCTTCTCATCGATTTTTTTAACAATATTTTTTAGCTGTCCTTTTAGACCACATAACCACTTTAGGTGGGCATTTCGCGTTTTATACAGTTAAAAATTTTTTTTATTTAAATGTGCAATATTCGCGTAAACATGCAGACATGTACTTTTTTATTATAAGGTTTTTATAAGCTAGCCGTGGTATTATCTTAGTTCGTCATTACGCACAGTATTACAAAATAATCTACAATATAACAACTATTGTCTAGCACTTAGCGACCAAAAATGCCTCACTTATTTCCTTATTCATTCCAAGGAACTCTCAAGTGGCAAACCGTGTTTGAGACAGGCCAAACACTGGCTTCCAACGAAAATATTTGCTAGTCTCTCACTGTGGCTGTATATATTTTTAGAGATCCGCGATTCAAAATAAAAACGACTCTAGCCGTGGCGATAAATCACTCGTCGACAGATATTCTTTTGTTTTTTTACTGTCTCGTTGGTGCCGTCAAACCGACTGGATATTACAAAGCGAGATCCCATTTTCCCTATGTGGGGTATGGGATAGACAAATGTGTCTATATCGATGGTCGATTTTCTTAAAATCTGCTATCCCTTTTTTATGATAGATGAAGACAGACAAGCGTGAGGTTTACTTGATTGATAGTGATAGATTGATCACATAGCCCTAACATATTGCCCTAATCCTATAACATCTGAACAAAATGTGCGGTCGACCTATATTGGCTTTGGATATTCGGAAATACCACAGATTGAAATCGAAACGCGCTTAGACTTGACGACTTTTTCTTATATAGACGGTGGTTCGTAACCCGGACGAAAATTCCTACTGCCTATTTATTATACAGATTTCCAGAAGATGTCCAACATTATGAACCCGGTGGGGATCGAAACGAAGACCCGTTGATTATTAGCCATACGCACCAACGAGCCTGTCGGGCTCTGCTCTACTGAGACTTGTATGTTTTTTCCCAGGATTCGAACCAAGGTTTCTTGGGTCTTAACATTGCTAGACGTAAGACGACATATTTATGCAGTTTTTCGGTAACGTCATATTTTGGTGAGACATGTAATCTGTCATATGCTTGTCTGTTCTCTAGTCTACATTTTATTCACGCCCCGGCGTTAAATGCCCCATAAAAAGGATTTTAACATAGCGAATACTCCAGTTTATGGTCGTATCTAAACTTCCTATATTACGAAAGCTTTTAATTACTTTATTTTGATGTTATTTGGTTCTTAATGTTTTATAGTTTTATCCATTCCAGCTTAAAATTTTGTTAAATTCTTATTAAAAGATATCCATCAAGTGTAAGATATCATCTTAACAAACTTTTGCATATTTAAATAAAAAACTGTTTAAAACTAGACATATTAGTTAAACTTATTGAAAATGATTTTTAATGTCTCCCCGTGACCACGGCTGCTCCAAAGCATCCGAAACGTCGGGCCGAAGTTAAAAATCATTTTCAATAAGTTTAACTAATATATCGCGTTTGAAACCGTTAAAGTGTTTTATTTAAATGTGTACTACTCGCATAAACTATAGACAGTATTTAAACTTTTGCATTTAAAAAAATTATTATTAAAAATATCAAAGTTTAGCCATTGAAACACCTTTTCAGTAATTTTAAATACTAAAATAGTTTAGTAATATATGGAATAGTACACAAGAAATATAATTTCTAACGGTTTAAAACGTGTATTTTTAACTACGTTCTAAAATACCTAAGTTAATGTTAATGGAAAACCTTTTCAGTGCTTTTAATTACCGGAAATTGTATTGTCTGTAGTTTACGAGAATGGTTTAAAACGCGAAATATATTTTTAATAACAACTCGAATTTTTTTTATTTTTTATATTGTGCTTTTTAAACTGTTTTATTTAACACCAATAATAATATCATGTCTATAAGTGGAAGGTACTTCTGTATGACGGCCCGTGAGAAATACATGGCTGGAATATTTTGTTAATAATAATTATATACGCGTTGCTGCGTTTCTCCTATTGTTGCTATTACTATTTCCGGTCTTATTGGATTACAGCCCTCGACGTTCTCTTAGTAGTAAGTGAAACCCAATAAAAAGAAAGGCTTAATTCCAGCGTGCGAAGGAAAACTTCGATGACACGAGAAATAGCGTGAAAGGTTAAAGAAATTATCATAGTATAGGACCTCAAGGAGAATCAACAGTTTCTGCGATTAGCGCGTTTAAATAAAATAACAAAATTTTCAGATTTATAATATTAGTATATATTACTACATTGAGTGTTATGTTCTTTTTAAAGAGTAGAGACTTGTATATAACCTTTTATAATATTTCTCTATCCCTTACAATAGTAAATAAGAAGTACGTAACGACATTCCTTTGTAAAACTTACCCATTTAGTAGTACAATACCAATTTGTTTGAAGTAATTCCGAAGTCGCCATGTCGACTGTTACCAGTGACTTATAGCCTTTCGAAGAAATTGAACACGCTCAATTGCCTAACATAATGTATTTGTGGCGGGAAATGTGACATCTGATGTTTATCGGTGGGGACAATGCTGCCAGCATTCACATAAAAACTCCTGGTTCTTAAGACAAATAATTAAAAATAAATCTTAAATACAGAGATTATTTAAGATTTGTTTAGTTTACGCGAGTAGTTTACAATCTTTATAAACTAAGCTTATCCACGACGTCAGTCGCGTTCCTTCCCGTCGTTCTTGCAAGTTAATCTTAAAACATAGACTATATATGGCGTCGTGGACTTTTTTTAGATTATTTAAAAAGTAATTAATCTTTCCTCAATATTTTATTTGTATCTTGAACAGTTTTTGCAGCGTAGATACGCCTCGGAAAGCCTATAGTGCCTTTCTCGATAAATTTTCTAACATAAAATATTTTTTTCAATTCGAACCTGAAATAGTTCCTGAGATTATCGCGTTCAAAAGAAAAGACAAACAAACAAATTGTTCAGCTTTATATATTACTATAGATTATTATTACACATTGCCACCCTATATTAGACGTAGTATAGTATAAATTGATATCAGTGCTTAAACCTCATAAGTCACAGTTCAATCAACATGCACAGATTAACATATCAACTTAGATCGTTAATGCATGCTACGTCTGTCAGACGAAGCCATTACGATCCGCGATATATTTAGTGATATCCCGATGTTACGAATGTGCAAAGTCATGTGATATCAATGCAATGATGTGAATAAGAGATATCTATGTTTATTATCTGTGCTTCGGTTCGGTAAAAATAATAATCTATACTAATATACGCGCTAATCTCAGGAAGTACTCGTTCGAATTAAA